>CM022944.1:116597716-117013839 GCA_012931725.1 Litsea cubeba
TGCTACGATGAAGAGATAAGGCGAAAGAGACCTTGCCGCATACCACACGAAGAACTAAAAAACCCATAAGGAGTCCTGTTGATAAGGATGGAGCTTCTCCCAGTGCAAACCAATTCTCTAATCAAGTTAATCTACTCAGAAGATAAATTAAAGAACTCAAGAGCCCCTAAAGAGGAAATTCCATTGCAACTTGTCAAAAGCCTTGGTGATGTCCAATTTTTCGCACACCGAGCCACCACTAACCTTGGAGTTCAATTTTTGGAAAAGGTCATGAGTTAGAGCAACATGGAGATGGATGGTTCTACTTCTAACAAAAGCAGCTTGGTGCTTAGATATAAGAAGGGGAAGGATATCCGAAAGTCTGTCAGCCAATATTTTAAAGATGATTTTGTAAGAGAAGCTTAAAAGGCTAATTGGATGAAAATCAATAAAAGAAACAAGGGACTGTTTTTTTTTGGGATGAGGGTTAGGAAATGGGCATTGGTAGCTCTCAATAGCCTATCTGGAGAAGAAATGGATGATCGCAACAAATACATCGTGGCCAACTATACTCCAGCAGCTAGCGAAAAAAGCACCAGAAAATCCATCAGGCCTAAGAGAACTTTTTCTCTTTAGCTGAAAGACAGCCTCCCGAAACTCAATTAGGGAGGGGACTGCAGTGAGACTGGTATTTTGCTCCATAAAAACAGAGGTCCCAACCATATTGAAAAGGTCTTCATTTGGGGTGATGGGAGGAGACTGCATCAAGTTTGAAAAAAATAGAGCTCAGCTTGATCTCTGATATGACCTTCACCCACAAAGAAATTATCATCCACTCTGATTCTATCAATCCGGTTGAAGACACCCCTGGACTTAGTAGATTGGTGAAAGAATTTGGTATTCCTATCACAATCTCGAAGCCACTTGATTTTAGACCGCAACCTCCAAAGATTAAATTCTGCCTTGAGCCAATTATGGAGGGAAGAGACTTGGCTGCACTTAGCTCCAAAAGAGAAGCCTCTTAAGGATTAGCATCAAGAGCTTGCTGACAGACCAGTACAACCAATTTTTCTTCAAAAATTCTGACTTTCAATTGCCAAAAAGTGTCTTTGTTCCAAGCCTTAAGATTGTTCTTGAGAACTTTCAGTTTTTAAGCTAACACAAACTGAGGATTCCCTCTGCAGCAGGTAGCCCAACTATCATGAACCACCTTGGAGAAAGAACCATGAGACAGCCGCATGGCTTCAAATTTAAAAGGGATATTAACAGGAGAAAGACGGGTTCTGTGGGAGAGAAGGAGGGGACTATGATCTGAGGAGAGTCTTGGAAGGTGGGTAACTATGGGGTCAACAAAATTATCCAGCCAGCTAGAATTGGAGAATGCGCGGTCCAGCCTAGCAGCCATGTAAGATTTACCATGTCTGTTGTTTGCACAAGTGAAAGAGTTACAATGTGTTTGGGTCCTCATTATAGTTAAGTAAATTCACATGTAAATGAAGTTTTATAAATTAAGATGGCACCTGTTTATCCAAATCATAGGTAAAAAAAAATATTAAATCCAGGTCACAAATAAAAAAAATCAAATTCAGGTTCAAAACATATTATATCCAGGTCACATGTAAAAAAAATCAAATTCAGGTTCAAAACATATTATAGGATTAAGTCAGGTATGATTCCAAATCCATGTATATTCCAACCTGAGGACCTGAACCATAAACATTATAGCATGTGTACCAAATAAAGGTAGAGTCAAAACGAAACCATGTACTATTTTTTTACCTAGATTGAAAAACATGATCGATTTATTTATTTAATTATTTTTGTGACCCTACAACTTTGGATCCATCTAATTGATTAAGTTCTGGATCCAAATCCAGATCCTTCATTTAAAAAAATCTCTTGATCTGAAAACAACACGGTTTCATCCTAGATCCAACCCATTGGCAATGCCAACAACATGGTTCCATCCCATCATAGGTAACTCAAGTATTATTACTCACAGGTGAGTGCGTTCAAGGACAAAAGTGGTTTGGGCTCATGAGGACCTCAAAACCTAGACCCACATTTAAAAGGGGTCGGACAGTACATACTTATTTTATTAATTGGTCGAACCTATCCGGTTCATAGGTAGCCTAGGACCCATTTTTTCCTCAGGGCCTATTTGTTTTCACTAAAATATATGAATTTTTTTTTTGAGCGGTTAAAAACGTAGAAGAAATATTAAATATTCATTTCACATTCTTTGATTCTATTTTGATAAAAGGAAAGGTAATTTGATGTTAATTTTAAAATATATCTTTGATCCTTTTTTTTTTAATAATCTTTAAGACTGAATTCCTATGTATTTTAGTGCAAAGAATCCACCGGTGGTTGCAACCATACACCCAATAACTAAATGGCTAGATTTGGACCTAACTTCGAACCGAGCCCATTCACAAAAAACTAGGCCCCTATTTATTTAGGTTAATATGCATAAGAATTAAATTCATTGTGTGGTTAAAAATGCAAAATTAAAAACGAATTTTCAAAAATGAGCACAAAATAATACTATTTTATTTTCCTCAAAGAAAATATTATTTTATATTAATTTTTAGGGAAAACTATCGGAAAAGTCCCCTTAGTATGTCATTGGTAGGATGATAACCCACTAGGAGTTTAGAGACGGGAGGGGTTCTTTGGGTGTGTTTTAGTCTCTCTTTTTTTGTCATTTAGGACATTGTCGATATCGACCACTCTGTACAAGTTGTTATTGATTTGCATAACTCAAATAAAAAGTGGGGTTTTCTTTGTTTGTTGCCGGTACTGCTCTAGAGTAGTGGAAGTGGCTAGGAGAGGCAGGGAGAGGGATGATATGAAGAAATGGAGGGCGTCGATCATGGGGTCGTCTTCGTCGGAGGAGGAGGGATGATTGCCATGGAGGGAGGGAGGAAGAGGAGGGAGAAGAGGGAAGGGGAGACGGAGCTAAAGTTGTAGGAGGAGAAGAGGAAGAGGGCCCGAGCCTATAGGTGGTGGGGGAGGGAGGGGATGAAAGCCAGGGACCTGCAGATATAAGGGGAGTGAGAGGAGGCGAGGTTGGATGATCCTTAGGTGAACTTGCAGATTCAACGTTAATGTCGTCTTTTTTTTTTTTATTCGCGATATTGTCGATAACGACAACTTTTATCTGTTCCAGCGCTGCTGACTTACAACTTTTAATTCATCCTACCGACGAAACTATCTTAAGTTGTCGCTATCGACAACTTTTATCTGTTCTTGTGAATTTCGAAGGCTGTGGAAATGACAACAATAACATCAAACAACTTCATGCAATTCATAATAAACAACTCCTTTATCAATCCACCCCCAACATAGCAAACCCCACCCCCCCCCCCCCCCCCCCCCCCCCCCCCCCTTCTCTTTCTTCTCCTCTTTGGCAGCAGCTGACAACCTGCTTGTCACTCATTTATCAATCATTCTATATACATGCATTCAACCATTCTATATACATATTGTGGAACTCTAACACATACATTCAACCATTCTATATACAATCTGCTGACAGTAAAGAAAAAATACCATCAAACGCAAAGCATACATGATCCAACAAAAGGATTCTATATAGAAATACAATTCATTATGTACAATGGCAAAAGGAGGCTAAGTACAAGTCTATCAACCTGACAGACTGATGAAACATAACCATATCAAAGCCAATGTTACAATTTTCAATAAAAAAAAGTACAACAAAGAGGTAGCCCTATAAGCAGTATCCACCAAAAAGTGAAGAAAACAAAATAGGGATACCATGAAAATAAGAGAGCATACCTATGAAAATTGAGAGGCCGGCAACCTGGGATACCATTTTCTAGCATGGTTGAAGATATATTTCACCAAACAACTACCAGACTATAACTTTTATCTAATAGCTAATCGACTGGTTTGCATGGTTTTATAGTGTGAATCCAATATATTAAACTCAACTTATGGTCATTAGGAATGTCTTAAAAAGCAAACACCATGGAATAACATATGCCACCGTTCAACTACAAGACACATTACATCAAACACCTACAAGGCAACAACATATGCCTCTCTTTAACTACGAGACATATTTCATCAACTACAAAGAATCCAGAAATTGGTATAATTTCAGAAGAGATAATACAAAAAATATCCTAGACATGTAGTTTACAAATCTCACTCTACTCAAGAGGGACCACAAAAAAACCACCATCCATACAGCCAAAGAATCAAACTTACATTTAATTTCTAGTGATTTAATCTACACATAACATAAACAAGGAAAACAACCATCATTTCCTAAAAGACTTCTGATGGAAACATCTAAAAAAAGCCTAATTTCTCAAACAACTTCAGCAGAATCAAGAATTTCAATAGGCTCTCAACATTCTTCAATCAATAGCCTTTAATCCCCCATGGCACAAAGACACCAACAGAGTGTTATAAGCGACCACATCTACAGCGCAACCTCTCTTAAGCATTTTGTCGAACACCCTCAAGGCGTCCTCCCCATTTCCACGATTGCCCCATCCCTTCATCAAAATGTTGTAACTCTTCGCCCTTGACTCGAACTCTGACTTCACCTCCTCAAAGAACTCCTCCGCCTGCCCAACAAGGCCATTTCGACATAGAACCGAAAGCAAAAGATTGAGATCGTCGACGCGCGCTTGGAGGCCAAATTCACCCATCTTCGAAAAAGCCCTAACGGCATCCAGCGGCAACTTTGCACGGTAGTAAGATCTGAACATGACCCAGAAAATATCCGGCCTAATCTCGACACCCCCATCTCTCATCTCCGAGAGATAGTCCCAAATCAAAGGGAATTCTCTGGAACTGCCCAAAATATCCGTAAGGATGTGGTAGCTCTCTCTGCTGTGGAAAAAATCCGGAACTTTGGCGGCCCAGAGGAAGAATCGGTGGCTCGAGACTGCGAGATTTCGGCAGCGTTTGAGGACTTGCTTGACAGAGTTGGTGGAGATCTTGGAGGAGAAGGGTTGAAGGGCGGATTCGAGAGATGTGAGGGTTTAGGTGGTGAAGGAGATGATGGGTTAGTGTTTTGATTCGATGGCAAGAAAGGAGTAGTGCTCGAACGGCCATTGCAGGGGAGAAACCAGGACTTCCCATTTTTAAATTTTTCCTTCCTTCCTAAAATGGATCGAGAGACCATTTCTTGAGCACGAGTTGCAGTCGATGAAAAAGGTCTGCATGTATAAATGGTTTATGCATATTGGTCGATATCGACAACTATATTGTCGATATCGACAACATATCTAAACGACAAAAAAATGACCCTTCCTGCTGGGTCCTTTCCTTACTCATGACTCACTATGAGGATTTTTCAGGTAGTTTTCTCTTTTTAAAAGAGGATTTTACTAAAAGTCGCTAGGGACTCTTAACGTTATAAAACAAAGGTAGACAAAAACGCTAATGGAAAGTGCTAAAAAAAACATGTTTTCGGGCAAAATGACTGATTTAAAGTAAGATCAGTTAAAATCATCTTTTTGGTCTGCTTACCTAATTTATTTATTTATTTTTTTTATAAAATCCTCTTTTTAAAATTTCATCCTTAATATTCATTGTTAACCATTTTATGAATTCAATTTCTATGTAGTTGAACAAAACAAGGGTAAGGGGTAGGCCCACTTCTTGGCTGATACAATTTGCAAATCCTTTCATAAGAGAGAGACCATTTATATCTGTTTAGGGTTTCGAATCCGATTCCATTCCCGATCTGCTGTTGCTTCGATCCTCGCACCCTTCTCGAGTCCGCAGAGTACGTCTCTTTTCCAAGCCCTTTCCGATCTTATTTCCCCGCCTTCTATTTCATCGGATTTCGATTCCATCGGTAATTTTAACGCGTTCATGTGAATCTCACTTGCTGCGTTGTGGGTTTTTTTTTTTTTTTGTCTTTCTGTTCTTGATTTGTTTAGTTTCATGATGATCAGATGATTGTTCTTTGCTGAGTTGGGATTGTTTCTGCTATAATCTGTTAGGGTATAAAGATTTCAGGAAGAAAAAAAAAAAAAAAAGCTGTTTGGATGTTTTTATTAGTAGTCACAGGGAAATGACCATCTTAGTCAACGAATCAGATGATGGGAGTTTTTCTTTTTTGGGTTTTAATGGTGTGCTCGATTTGGGTTCCATCGTGATGGATGGATGGGTCTGAAATTGAAGAATTATAAGAACGATAGGAAGAATAGAACACCAGAATTCTCAAGCAGCCACCCGGGGAGAACACTTTCTTGAAACTGAATTGTTATGTTGGATATCGGTTTTTTCATAAATCCAAACAAAGTATCAGAGCAACATGTGGGTCATGCCCCTATCGCCAATATGACCAATATGTCTCACTGATATGGTAACAGGACGGGATGGTAATAGGGATGGCAATGGGGCGGGGTGGGGGCAGGTATGCCCTTCCCAACCCCGCCTCCATCCCCGCTATTTGGGGTTCAGGGAATCCCCGACGGGGATGGGTACCCGTCCCTGCCCCGTTGCCATTCAAACCAGCAGCCCAACACCATCCACCGGAGGCCTTTTCCACACTCAATCCGTAAAACCCACCAACAAACCCAAGCCCTCCGATAGAACACATCCAATCAACACCATCTCCTAAAAAAGGGGGGGGGGGGGGGGGGGGGGGGGGGGGGGGCTTCACTGAAAGAAAGAGGCAGCAAGAAATCCTGCTCAAACCCCACCTCTCAGCCAAAATCCCAATCCCCTTCCAAGAAAAACCCAATCAGAATCACTGAAACCCACCCAACCCATTAAAAAAAAATACAGAAAAAGAAAGAAGAGAGACGCAGAAGAGAGGAAGAGGGCGTTTTGAAACTCTGATGGCACTTGGGTCTTGTGGACATCAGCAGCAGCAGCGGGGTATCTCTGCCTCACCACCACTGTGCACCATTCCTCACTGTCGCAGCAGCAGTCTACAAACAGCCAACTCCATCCATACTTCAAAATAAAAAAGAAAGAGAGAAATGAGATGGGTGAGGAGGGGCTGATCCACGTTGGCAGCAAGGGTGAATTGAGAGATAGAATGAGAGGATGAGGTGGATGGGGAGCTGAGTCATGTGGGCAGCAACGAGGATGAGGGAGGAAGAGAAATAAAGAAAGAAAAACAGAGAAAGAAAGAGAGAAACAAAGAAGGGGAAATGGGGAAAAACAAAGAGAGATGGAGTGGGCTGGTTCGCTGGAGATGATGGTGGCCGGCGGTGGTGATGGTGGGGCGGCATCGGCTGGCGGCGGCAGGGCAGCGAGGAGAGTGAGGTGAGTGAACGAGAGAGATGAGAGGAAGAGAGGGCTGCTGTTGGAGTGAATGAGAAGGGGGGTGGTCCATCGTGACCTAAAAGAGGGGAATGGGGAGAGTGCAACAGTGCATAAGATAATTTTCGGGTCGGGTTCGGGGCCGGATATGGCACTACCATACCCTACCCGTCCCTGGGCTTGGGGGTTTGGGTGGCACCCGAACCCGGCCCCATACCCGAAATTTCGGGTCGGGGCCCCGGACCCGTGGGGATTTTTGCCATCCCTAGATGGTAACAGGATTGGTCTGTATTGGCGAATCCCGGGTTCTAGTCCGATGTGATAAAACTATGGATGAAACATATTGCGGTTCTTTTTCTCGTTTTTTTTTATGTTCATAAATAAAACTCTGTTAGTTCTTGAAACGGTGGGTCTCAAGCCCAACCAAATAAAGGCGGAGGCTTGGGTTGGATAGGCTGACAATGGTGTAAAATTCTGTTACAAGTACAACTTCAAACATGAATTTTGAAGAAAAAAGAACTCATGTAGCTGAACTCATCATAGTTGGGACGAGGTTTTATGTGATCTTATGTGTTTGTAATCGATACCTTATTAGATAATAACTAATACCTTAGCAATCTCTTGGTGAATATGCCAACCCGTAGCTCTTTTTTAATTTTTGTTTACAAATGTGCGTAACATATGTATAGATTCATTTTTTATTTTTTATTTTAATTTTCTACATAGATGTGATAACTAGGCATGTAAGAAGGTAGATGCAAATTGTGGGGACCAAAACTCAAGGTTCCTTAACGTCGTATTACAGTTTTTTCACAACTCACCTTGCTATTCTTTAACTGACCCAAATCATAGTAAATGTAATAATACATTTGCTACACATGGGTCTAAAGCGTATTAAGGTATTCCAATCGTTTATATTTTTGGATCATGACTCATTGCATGGTTGCCCACCAGTAATCCACTATCACCCTAGACTTGAAAGTCACATGTACTTTGGAGATTGTAGAGAGAGGCCATCGCTTATTCCTTTTTTTGGAGCTTGTACTTTTCCAAATTCACCTATTATTATGGTCAATGGTTCGTGTGTCTGGGATAATAAATCATATCATCCCTTTTGATTTTGTATATCTAACTATGTTTCTGATAGTATGATATTCTGCTTTTGTAGATGACATATACAAGGGTAGAAAGGTAAGTTGTTTTTAGCAGTTTTTTGTTGAACTATAATTTTGTACTTATTGAAATTACTTTTGTGCTGACCGTGCTGATTGTGTGTCAGAAAGATATCCCCCTCACCCTCTCGCTCACCACCCAGAGGTAGAAGGTCAAGATCACCATCACTGCCAAGGGATAGGAGTCGTTCCAGGTACATGTATATATGTATCATTTGTGTATTGCAGATTTATCGACTTCACTTTTTTTTTGTACTTAAGTTGATTTGTAGAAGCTAGGTTTATTAACTTTATTTACTTCTTTAGTTTCACTTGATTAATGTATTAAACATGACATACAAATGTTGCCTTTCCTCTTTTATTATCTAAAAATACATACAGTCAAAATCAATCTTTTATATTGGGTGATAGGAGCAGAGATTCTGGAGATGCTGTCAATCCTGGAAATAACCTGTATGTCACAGGCTTATCTACACGAGTTACTGACAGTGAGCTTGAGAAATATTTTAACACTGAGGGAAAGGTATGGACTATGTTGGTTTAGTTCTTTCTTCTATGACAGCTGAGCAAGACAATTCTTATGCTTGACTTGCATAATCTGTGGTCCATCTTTCTCTCCAATCTTAATTTGTTTTAAGAAGGAGCAAATTTGGCTCTATTACAAGACTTATGCATCCATAGACCAGGCCAGATCACCAGACTTCTTTTCTGTTAAGTTACCAAGAAACTAAATTAAGAAAAAAGGGTTACCAAGAAAGTCCTGCTGGATTTGGTGGCAATGATGAGAATTGCAAGCTGATGCACTTCGTAGATTTGCTTGCGTAAAGTTTGTTTCGAGAGAGACTCACAGAGGACCACCAATGAGTTGCATATGGGGTATTTCCCACATGTACCTGGACTTAATGGTTGGACCTTCTTATGAATCTTGTCTGAAATCTGAATTTTATCCTGGACTCGACATGGATCAATTGTATGGGAACTTGATCCGAATCGATAATGGCTAAAATGTTATAGGTCAAAACCCAATGTTGGATCCAATTTCAAGTTGGTGTCTGGATTTTCACGCATCCAATATAGAATATTCAAGTTCTTTTATAAACCTTATTTCAAGAAGGCCTTACACAATTAGGAAAATAGGCCTAACACAAGAAGGCCCTAGGGTTGGGGCTTGCGAGGAGTGCCGAAGCATGTGTCCGTAGACACCTTTAACGTGTCACCACAGAGACTTCAACACGAAAATAGACCTCCGAGGAGTAGAAAACCTATGATAATATTATTCCAATAATCAAAGTCTGAGCTTGTCCATCTCTTACATATAGAGAGGAAGATAAACTTAGGGGCTAAGAAACATAATCAAACTAGAAATTAAAACAACTTAGGAAATAAGAAATCTAATCCTAATTACAATTAGAAACTTGCTAACTAATAATTAGGGAAAATAAATTAAAAAAAGGAAATAAAAATAAATCCCTAAACTATCTCATGTGGGACCACTTGTGGGCCTATTTTGCATCATTCCCCCCAGGTTGAAAGAAGAGTTAGATCTCAAACTTGGGTCTTTTGCATGTTGCCTCTGCAAACATGGTGTACGAGAAGCACTTCTTTGTAGCATTTGCTCTTGATCTCTTCTTCGGCGATTCTGGCTTCTTTGGATGGAGTGTGACTAGCTTTCCACTGTGCATGAATGTGTATGTGTTGTCACGCATGGTCGCATGCCATGAGTACCATTTTTGTCATACATCCATGGGACCACTATCCATTGGTTACACATTGCACCAAATTCTATCTTTATAATCTTCACTAATGGCAAAAGTAACTTGACATGTATGTCACACTTGCACTTCGGGCGTGCTCGGTTGGGCTTGGCAAAGGGGCTTTTTGCTTAAAAAAGCCCAAAACCCTAGAAAAGTTTGTTTGGTTACCTCATTTTGAAAAGGGCTTTAAAAGAGCAGAAGTTAAAAATTTTCTTTTTGAGTAAGCATCTGTCGACCCACTTCACGGTAGATAAAGGATTCACTACTTTTGTGGGACGTGTACAGCGGAAAATCTTGCGGAGGTGGAACGATTTGCGGAACCGAATGGGTATCGGTAATCCTTCTTCCCTTCGTGCAAAAAAAAAAAAAAATCCCCCTCTTCCCTTTGTGCAGTGTACATCTTACTACCATTCATCTTCTCTAAAAAACTATCCCTCTTTTGATCTACCTATCTTGTTCTCTCTCTCTCTATATATATATGTCTTTTTCATTTCATTCATATTGTAGATTTTTCAAGAAATGTATTGGATGATTGGAGAGTTTTTCCATATTTCTTTGGATTTTGGAAGATTCATTAGAAACAAAGTTATCTCTGTAGTAAAATTTTCAAATGTATTTTCTCTTGTAGCTTGCATCTAGAGTTCACATGGTGATGTTAGGGCTATTTTATTTTTTGCATAGAACAAGCCAACAAGGGATTTGATTTAACAACGTGATCAAAAGGGCACCCTGTGAGATACGCCTTTACCAAAACCCAAAAGCCCATAAGAAATTTACATAAACTGATAAGCTTATTGAATAGAGTTTCTGTATCCTGTCCAGCCAAAAACATGAGGTTATATGATAATGCGTGGTGTTCTCTCTTGCTGATAAACTTATCTATATATGGAGGCAGGTGGGAGTGGAAATCAGTAAACATTTGATATGATAACGTCGACTAGAAATTTGCAATCTTGTTGGTTGTTTTCTTGCAAAATCTAATTTCCCAACATTCAGAGGTTCTCAAAGTTTTCATCAATTTCTTTAACATGATCATAAATTGCTAGGATAAGGTCCCTTGTATTTAGAGAGTGGTAACCAAAATAAGGCTATCTCCTTCCACAGTCGTGTTTTTAATCCCAATATTCAAGAGAAAATGAAGCTCTACTCTTTTTAATGAAAGTAACCATTCAAAAAAAAAAAAAAAAAAAAAGAAAGAAAAAAAGAAAATGAAGCTCTGCAGCTAAAGGATATTGAGTTTATACAATACCCATATATGCAGCCTTCATTGTTGGAGGTCATCCTTGAAGGGTCTGCCAAGCAAACATTTGAAGTTTAGAGAGGTTAAGCTTCCATATCTATTTCTGAAGAAAATTTGGGCATTTGGGCCCTCCACTCTAGTGTAAATGAGCTTATAGAAGTTGACGTACAAATTAATTACATGAAGAATCCTGATAGCCAAAAATAATCATAATAGAACTATGCTGACAATAAATATACAACTATGTTTCTGGGAGGATTTATGTTGTAGATTAAATGCTAGCTGAGGATTTATGGTATAGTCTTTGGCTACATGGAACAGTCAAACATTCAACAATAGGTTGGATTCAATTATTGGCATGGCACACAATCTTAGGCTAAGATTATATTTTGGCTCTTCCTAAGAAAAAAGATTTCATTGGCTGACAGCTTCTAATCTTTGGTATAGTTGGAAAAAGTTGTATGGTCTAGAGGCATTCTCATTTATTTGGGCGAATTCAGAACTTTAGCGATATTCAGATTCATATGCATTTCATACTTGACCAATGAAAGTACCAGCAGAAAGCAGATCCCCAAACATACTTGAGAAAAAAATTGGGGACAAAAGAAACCGAACAATTTTTATGACATTAATAGAGATCATCTATCAATTTTTTGTTTTTACCTTGTAGACTTAATGTGATATGCAACATTAATGTTATCATGGTGAGGCGCCAAAGACCATTTGCTAGATTTCATTTAGGCATCATATTGTTCATGCATGGTTGGATACCATGTTAGCTCTTTATATGCTGAAGAAAGATGGTCCCATTGGCAAAGCACGTATATTCAACAATGTTTTGAGGTACAGTATACTGGTGAAAATTTTACTAGGATGCCTAGTGAGAAATTAGAATAAAGAGATGTAGAAGCCAAAAAGGATGGATGGCAGAATTAATATCTACTTCAAGAAGAATGGAAACAACATATGTAGCCGAAATAGCTGAAGATGCATCTATGGTTTTAAGTGGGGCCAATTTATTTACTTACAAGGCGGTTACATATTGTGTGATTTATTGTTTATAAATATTTATATAAATTATTTGATTATTACACGCTAAACGCTATTTTTATCTAAATGTCTAACCAAACAACCTTCAATGCTTTTCCTGTTAAAAAGTGTATATAAAAGTTGAGCTCACCAAACAATGTTTTCACTTCAAAAGCTACATTGAAGAAGTAGATTATTAGAAGCTACTTTCAGAAAAGCACGTTTGAGTTTTAACAAGCCAAACCAAAGACACTCTTCATCACCTGTCATTAGCCATTTGACAGCTTATAAACCTTCAGCTTCAAGCAATCAACAAGAGTTTGAGAGTTGATGTTTTCACAACTTTTGCCATCAACCACAGTTGTGCAATTTTGCCAATGTATTGTACCTGTTGAATGAAAAATATTTTTCCGTGACCATTTTTTCTCAACGGTAGGCGTATTTTCTTTAAGGACCATGAGAGCTTCAAATCCCTACCAATGGGCGCAGCCCATCCATCTCAACCAGTTCATTGGGCCAACCCTCCTACCAGGCCATTAGTTTATACTTATTTTATATTATTTAGGGTTGTTTTAATGTTTATGTCTTTTAGTTTATTTGAATTCAGTTGTTTTAATCCTGGCCATCAATGTGTTGGATGATACATATTATTTCTAGGTTTTCTTATTTTCCTGTATAAGCATTGTAAAGCCTTTTGGCTCCTCAATTAATGATTAATGAAAATCTTGTCAAGTTATTTTGGGGTGTTCTAAGTTCTCTCTATGGGATTTTGGCGTGAGTCCAATTTCCAGGCGAAAGCCTGACCTATCCCCCTCCATCTTCCATCTCTACCCGCCCCGCATCTAGTACCCCGCTCCACATCAGTTTTTGTATAAAAATAATTTTGACGCATACTAACCAAATCCATAAACTCATCTGGTTTAAGTTCACTGTATAATTTGGAAATCATGAGTTTAATTCCTAAATCTCGATCAACATTGATTGCCGGTTGATCTCATTGATTATGAATATTTCCTCCATCATCTCAGTTATTATCCACACGCTGATTAGTTTCTAAATTGGCTAATCTAGTTTCCATTCTTGCAAGAGTTGCTTGCATTTGGGTAATCGTTGCAGATAATTCTGCAGTGGTGCCGGTCAATTCTTCCATGGATGAAGATGAAGATTCCACTTCTATCTACATGCTTCTGAGGAGGCATTTAAAAAAAAAAAAAAATGAAAATATAGATATTTGGACCTACTTGATTTGTAGATCTACTCTCTACAAACACAATGAAGAAAACGGATTTGAAATTTGGCTTCGGGAGTGGGTGACGCGGCAAAGGTCTTGGCTGGGTTCGGTTGTAGTGGATTGGAGAAGTCGATTTGGTGTTTGGATGGTTATAGGGGTCTCAGATTTTGGGGTTTGACCTTTGGGCTGTGAGGGCTGACGGGATAGGGGCGAGGGGTTTCGTGTGATGGATGTCTGGGGGTTCGCAGGGATTTTCAGATGTTTGTGGGTTTGAGAGATGGAATCCAGGGAAATGCGATGGGGTTTGATAGTCTAGGAGGGCAGTGGATTTGGTAGTTCTTGCCAGGGTGGGTTTGAAGTTACATGGATGCGGGTATCGGAAATCAGGGATGGGCACAAGGTTATTTGTGATGGATTGGATGATGGAATGATGGATGGATTGTCTCTGGTCGGTGATTGGAGATTGATTAGAGGATGTGGATCTTCGCTCTGCAGGCCCTAGGGTTAGGGCTTGCAAGGAGTGCCGAAGCACGCATCTGCATACACTTCAACGCGTCACCACAGAAACTTCAACACGAGGACAGACCTCCGAGGAGCAGAAAACTCACGATAATATAATTCCAATAATCAAAGTCTGAGCTTTTCTATCTCTTACATTGCATAAAAATAAGAAGATAAACTTGGTGGCTAAAAAACCTAATCAAACTAGGAAATAAGAAATCTAATCCTAATTTCAATTAGAAACTTGCTAACTAATAATTAGGGAAGATAAATAAAAAATAGGAAATAAAAATTTATCTCTAAACTATCTTGTGCGGCACCACTTGTGGGCCCATTCTGCATCAACAATCATGCCTCACATGCAATAGCTTGATATGGATTATGCCTATCATGATCTCGAGCCAGAAGAGGCTTAATGTTTTAAGAAGTTTTAAATCCTCATTAGAAACCCAAAAATTACGTGTATTTGAGAAGAAGAAGATGAACTGTAGGGCCTATCACATTAGTGGTCCAGATTAATGAACTGTGGGTCTGTTCCTGTGCACAGAATTGCGTGGTGCATCAAACTATACATTTACTGCAAGATGGTCGAATTTCTGTCAAAAAGAAAAATTCTTCATAAGATTTCTGATCAATATTTTTAAAGATTTATTGCCAAAATATCTTAAATTTTAAAATTTGTCACTTTTACCATTAAAAAAAATTCTACTATCGCATTGTGTTTGGTTATCTTGGTTTCTACGTTAAAGTTTCTTTATGTAATTGGTCAGCTGTCAAGAAAATAACTTAAATTTTATTGAATATGAGATTTATGGCAGTCATATTAGACCCTTTTTTTTTTTTTTCCTGTGTAGGTTTTGGAGTGTCATCTGGTTATGGATCCACGCACGAGGGAATCTCGTGGATTTGGCTTTGTTACCATGGAAACTGTGGAGGATGCAGACCGCTGTGTCAAGTACCTGAACCGTTCTGTGCTTGAGGGTCGATTAATCACGGTGCAGAAGGTACTAACTTTCACTGATGGGTAGTGATGTTGTCCTTTCTTCTTCTTCTACTTCCTTTTATTTTCTTTTATTTTTTCCTTTTTCTTTTTTAGAATATATGTGGATCTTTGACACCTCTGCTCATCTTCAGAAATGTTGCCTGATAACTTTTGGCAGCAGGTCTGGTGTGTGTAGCTTCACCGAACTCACTATCTAAACCTCCCCCTTCTCGACATGAGCTCTTCATCGACATCTCAAACACATCGATTCAAATCAGACTATGTTATGGAGGGTTGTATGCCCTGTATTCCTTTTCTCAATAACAGCATCTGGCATGATTATTTTGGATTGGGTTCTGATGAATTTTATAGAACCCTACAAATATCTTAAACTAGTTTTAGAAGTGCAAGTCCATTGGTCTTTCTACCATTTTCCTCATGGTTTATTCCAGGTAAACTTATCATATTTGTGAGGGGGAGAATTGTCTGAACCTTCTTACTTCGATGCAATGGCCACGACTTGCTTTGAATTTCAGAAAATGACAGAAAAGCTAGTGATGGTGGTGGTGAAAGTAACATTTGCTTCTTTTTTTTTTTTATATATTGATCTACAGGGATATCTTTAGTCTGTTTTCTGAAATTCAGGCAACAATTCTAGATTATAATGAAAAAAATTGGTGTTTTCTGTCTGACCAAAATGGTTGTTGAAGTTATTGATCCCTCTTCAATTTGATTTACCTTCCCATGTTTTGTTTGCAGGCAAAACGTAAGCGTGGAAGGACACCCACTCCGGGCAGGTACCATGGTGTAAGAGAAAATAGTCAAAATACAGGTACATATTGGAAACACTTTCTTTGCGTGTGTGGAAATATTTACTTTAGTATGGTACCTATTGCATATGGGAAGGACAATTCCTCCATGCCACAATATTTGATACAAAAATTAATATAAAGAACTTTTTATGTGATAACGGGCTGATGTTTTCAAATTTCACCTTCACAGATTACAAGGATGAAATTCACACAGCCCCGTCCACGTGGTCCCCTCTTAAATCTCCCTTTTGTATGTCTTGTGTGTGTGTGTGTGTGTGTGTGTATATATATATATATATATATATATATATATGCACACTCACTCTCCCCTCTAAAATCTTAGGTCAGCCTGGGTTGATATATAATTTTTTGTGGTCCCTCCTATTTAGTTCCTATTCAATGGGGCCAGCTGGTAGAGTGTAGTAAGTAAATACTAATAAGAATGATGAGAATGATGATGATGATGATGAATAGCACTCATTCTGCCTATTATTTTTTGCTCAACTCTAATGAGATTTCCATTCCTCCTATCAGCACGGACTTGCATGCATCTAGTTTGGCCATGTGGTGCAGCCTCGGATCCACGATCGACGAATAGATCAATCTCCGGAAGGATTGATCGAATCCAAGGATGAATTCAGCCTAGGGCACAATCATGATGAGGAGAAATACCATAACTGAGAGAAAATCTCAAAACTTGGAAAATATTAGATTTAATTGATAATAAGCATTCACTTACAACTGAGGCATAATCATCCTTATATACAGTAGGATAACTTGGACACCAAGACTTTCCTAAACAATAAAGGAAATGAAACCATTAAACTTGCTTTACAATCCAACTAAAATAAATCTCCTAATTTAAAGACTTCTAGATAAATAAAAAAGTACTTAATTAAGACTCCTAAACAGCTTAAACTTCTAATTAGATAGATATCATGTTGAGCCTATGGATTGGGCCCAATGGGCTGGCCGACCCATCATCACCATGTCAACGATCCATCTGGTGGGGCATGTGGGCCCACCCCCATGTCGACAAAGCCATGTGTTTGTCGATGGAAAAAAATTTAAAATCCATATCTGAATTGGGATTTCTCTACCTCAAGGCCAAACTCTACTTGATTGTCATATATGTACAGATATGCAATTCCTCAAGACTTCCCAGTGTCCATAATGAGGTTTCCACTTCTTAGGCCTAATTTGGGCATGCCGACTATGCCTCTTCTTCCTGATGGATTTCTGGGTTTGGATCTCAGGCATGTCAGAGTCCTACCCAAACCCCAGAATTTTCCCAGAGAATTGGGTTTCCATTTTTCCTCTGAAACACAGATCCACATGCTCATCAATTAACATAGTGGTTCTACATTCATTACAAATTAAAAGAACATCTCAATTTCCAGATTATTAATTCAGAAAGATCACTCACCTTGTGTACAATGATAATTTCTATCTCTTTTTTTTTTTTTTTTCTGATTGTATACCATATCTAGGCAAGAGAGAAGCCAGTATAAATTGAATTGGGTCGATACAACAAGCACCTAAAAACTCATAGTCATAGTCATAGAATTTGAAAGATGTATTAGATCAAGCGATGCAAAATAAACCTATTAATTCCGATGAAGCAAGTGCAAAACGGCCAAAGGTGGTAATAGCCTTTTTCATAATAAATATAAACAACAAGACAACAAGGTCAAAATCGAGAATTAATTAAATTGCATATTTCAAATGTCTGGGATGAATTCAATGGGACAATGGAAGTTGAGAAATCCAAAATCAATCATGGTCTGCTAAAGTCAAAGGATAGTCTTAGGAAGAAAGTAGTCAAGAAGATCGCTGATGATGCACGTCTACAGAGCTAACACATCAGCCAAAGCACACAAGTATCCTGAATCTTTCAGCAGGCATAACTTCACACACAATTGTCAATTTCAGATGATCAGTAACTTGTTGCAAGGGTCTCACTAATATGCACACTCTTTATAGAAGTTTTGCAACATTTCATCCATTTGGGCCTCAAATATCATAAAAGTTTTTGTTTCTTTTCTAGGTTTTTTTAGTTATAAAAATTTTAAGAGTGAGATTTAAGGTTATTTGGTTGAGAGCATAAAAGGTTTATATTATGAGGAAGGTTTGAGTCATATGACAAGTAGCCCTAAGTTTTCATGGTCAATTTCATAATATTTAAGTTAATGGGAATTTAAAATAGGCCTTTTTCCTTCAAGGTAGAGAACTTTTATTTTCTTGCTATCCCCTTTGCCTTGCAAGATTTATTTGGTTTATTCATTTTGTTTCTTCTTCGTCTTTTTCTAGATCATGACTCGTGTTGCACAATGAAGTAGAAAGAAAGATGTACGAGATCCACCTTTACACTCATCATTAAAGAAGCCGAACAAGTTGGACCCTCGGTTTATTAGTAAAGTTAAATCTTCCACCAACAAACTCGCAATACCAATAAGTTCAACACTTCTGATCAGTTTTTTTTTTTTTTTTTTTTTTAATTTTCTCTAGAGAAAAACCAAGTTCATCAATTATGAGCTTAATGAATCTCAC
The DNA here is from genome assembly GCA_012931725.1 of Litsea cubeba. Classification (NCBI taxonomy): domain Eukaryota; kingdom Viridiplantae; phylum Streptophyta; class Magnoliopsida; order Laurales; family Lauraceae; genus Litsea; species Litsea cubeba. The sequence continues at coordinate 116,616,233 of CM022944.1, forward strand.
CAGATATTACTAGGCCGGGCACCCTACCCACATTTTGAAAATTTCAATTCTTATATGGTAGGAAATTGAATTCTCATCTCTTGACAATTGGTCAATATTTCAACTTCATCAATTTCTTCTATTTAAAAAAAAAAGATAGTATCATATGTCACCATTGATAAAGTATCAGGCTTCTGGTGAGGTTCCCAGGAAAATCTAGGATTGGGACACTTGTACCTTGTCTGTCGTCCTGTAACTAGCAAGTGTTGTTTCTTCCAAATGACAAGGAAGAGGCAATTTTCCAGTTGAGTTGAGTTGAGATTGAGATTGCATGGGATGGGGAGAGATCATGGCAATTGACACAGCTGGCTTTGTCAAATTAATAGTCTTGATACATTTAACATGTTTTAAAGGCTACTACATTAAATAAACCTGAAAAATACTAACATAGGTAAAATGTCTCAACTAGCTGAAGGGTCAAATTTTAAATATAAATAGTATTCTATGAAAGGGATACCTCAATGTCCATGATTTTGGGAAACCTTGTTTTATCCCTATTTTGTATCCATGGCTCGATGGTCAACTGCTCATACCGATTTCTATATAATATTAGTTTATTATTAAATTAAAATATGAATATATATGGAAAATAATGAAATGTTCATGTGCATCCATCCCTCACCATATTATGGTGAGGGACAACATAGTAGGGTTGACTTTATAATACATACGAACCATCCACACACATGGAACCCACTTAACTTAAGTACACTAGACTCATTGAATTTTCACCTATCCAAATGGATTGGACCATTGGATCGAGGGTCAAATTCTTTTAATATAAAGTCATTAAATTTGTGGGTAACGGATGAAGGGGTTAGAGGAGGGTCAAATTCTTTTAATATAAAGTCATTAAATTTGTGGGTAACGGATGAAGGGGTTAGAGGCATGGGATTGACCCCAATTTGATATATGGTCTCATCCAAGATGCCTCTTCCCATCCCCCACAAGTCCCATGATCAATGGGTCCTTAGGTGGGCCCCATTAAATTTGTTCCTCACCATATGGTGAGGGAAGGATGTATATATATATATATATATATATATATATATATATATAGCTAGGTATATACAAATTCACATCAGCATACTGTAGAAAAGGTCTACAAATCTCATGATGGACCCGTGACTAGGCATTATCTTCCATGACCCTTCTTTCACATTGCATTACCATCAATATTGGCTTCCCCAGTAAGCAGGGAGAAACTTACCCCCATCATATCCATCAATGTTCAGAAACAATCATAAAGATGAACTTCTATTGTTGTGGTTTCCGTAGCCAAACACAAAAAATAAATATTTGCATAAACTATGGTTTTGCTCATGAAAATGATCATTGAAATGAGCGTGTTGTTATGGTTTATGCCTAGTTTGAATCACTATGGCGCAGAGGACCTGAGAAGGGTTCTAAAATATTACCATCAGCATCTTTATTGTGCTTCTAGTCTTGACCAGCCTGGGTTCCTAAATGACAAGTTCTCAATGTTTAATTTCATCACTCTCTGGTGGTGGATTCCCAAACTACATAGTGCAGATGGGAGAAGTTTCTTACTGATTGTTAGGATTCCCAAACTTTCTTTGCAGCTTCCCCACCTTACTCCCCTCTCTTCAAGAACCCAATGTGCTTATGTGTGTCAGTTTCTAACATATGGGTAAAGGAGCATTGAATGAAGAGAACTAGCATCCAGGTAACTTCCAAGCAGGGATGCAACTTTAGGTGAAGAGTGCATTCCATGTGTGAGGAAGTGGAATATCCAGATGAGCTATTTGCCTCATTTCGCGACACAAAATGTTGTGCAAACATGTTTGCAGTTGGTTGTATGTTGTCAAGTGACCCTTAAAAAAAGGAAAAAGAAAAAAAAAGTGTGTTGTTGTCAAAATGTTGCTAGTATATTTGAACAGTCTGGATGATGGGTTTTTGTGCTACCCCCAATTTGGTTTTGAATAAATGTGCAGGTCGTGGTCGCAGACGGTCCCCTAGCTACTCACCCCGACGTAAGGATAGAGAACGCTCCCGCTCTCGGCGGGAACGGTCCCGCTCTCCATATGGAAGGAGGGATGAGTATTTAGCCAACAAGAGACGCAGGGAGCGCTCATTATCAGATGACAATGATGTGCGCAGATGAGATCAGCATTTTGAATCAGTTGGCTTTATCCGTTATATTATGTGCATTAATTATGGTTTGGAAATGAATGATACATCATTGCAAGTGTTCATGAAGGCACTCTAAATTCTTTCCTAGAAGACTTTAAATCCGTGCTTTGTAATCAAATCTGAAGCTTTCATCTGATCATCTCAATTAGCTACTCCCATGGCTTGTCATGTGCAATGCTCATGCATAAAACATTGTGCCACCATATCATGTTAATTAGATGCATTTGTCATGTTATTGTCGGATGGGATTCAAACGGGCACTGCTTAAATTGAAAGAATGAACTCCCTTTCATTCTTTCTCATTTGGTTTAGTGCCCTATGAATTCATTCTTTCTCATTTGGTTTAGTGCCCTTTGAATTTACTCTGGCCCCCATCTGGGGCATTCGGAAGCAAGTGCAGGCAACTCTAGACTGCATTTTGTTTTTTGCTATAACCAACTATAGGTAGATAGAGTGCAGGATCCAATTTGGGTGGGGCAAGTTGTTGGGAACTTTCCGGAAGTTTGAAATGCTTCAAGAGGGTGCTGTAATGGTTCCAAAGCCTTGCCCATGTTGGTAGCTTCTGATCCCATCTCACTGGTCAGAAGAAATGGCCCTGTCCAACTCTAAAATGATTTTTTACTGTAATAGAGGAAAGTCGCAAAACATAGAAAGCACTGCAAGCTGACCTTCCTCACAAGGCTGGGGTCAGGTAAGAATTATAGTTGATGATTGATCTGTGGGGTGGCCCATCAAATCATGCCCTAAAGATACTGTGCAGTCTCTCGGTGGTACAATTACAGGTGACAATAAAAAGCTGTGACCATCAGAAAATGTTAATTTTGTCCAGTATCAGGTATTGGCACTGTAACAAAGTGAGGGCACTAAAAGTTGTACAAGAATTGATTCTAATCCATAATTTATATTTTTTACAGGATTTTATGGGAAAAAAAATTCCTCGGATGGCCTGTATACGAAAAAGGACCTCATAGTTTTTAAGTTACCACGGCACACAAAAGGCCCTCATGCCGATTTTAGCGTTTTTTTTTTTTTTTTTTGGCTTTTTAAATGAGCGATGATATTATCACTCAATTGAGCAATGATATCGTTGCCCGTTTTGTTGTCTTCTTCTTCTTCTTCTTCTTCTTCCTTTTTCTTCTCTTTCTCCATCTTTCGCACTTCTTTTTTTCTTACTCAACCACCACACTCAATACCCATGAGAGCATATATAGATAGAGAAAGAGAAGGGCGTCCATGGACAAAACCAATTTACAAGATGGTATTATTATCATGAAAAAATCTCTATATATTCCAAAAAAATTCCAATAAAAACATAGGACTCCAATCATGCAAAGACTCTTCCAAGTAATTTAACAAGAAACACAACACACACCGATCAAAATAAATAAAAAAAGAAAATGTGTCCTGATCAAAACCAAGTCAAAGTAAAAAAGAAAATGCATTTACAAGAGAAAAACAACAACATGGGAACCGGTCACGGGAGAGAGAGTGAGATCCACCTGTATTTTTGGTGGCCTTGAGAGTGGACTTCGGCATGGTACTTGGTATTGCAAGTGTCGAGGGGGATACAGAAGGGTTGTGTTGATCAGAGAACTAATGACTCCTCATGTGGCCTTTGTAATCTAGATCTACACCCATGATTATCTCTTCAATCTCTCACAACCACCATAGCAGCAGAAGAAGAAGAAAGACCGGGGACGAAGTTGTTGAGGATGATGAAGTTGTTGAGGATGATGGAATGATGGAGGTGTTGTAGGTGGTGGGTTGGGCGAGAAATGGAGTGGCGGAGATGGAGAAGAGGAGGAAGAAGATTATAAAACTATGGGGGGGTTTTCCCCTAAAACTCTCTCGTTTTTACTTCAGGCGTATAAAATTATTTACTTTTAAAAAATTATACTATAAAATCCCATCAAAACCTCCACACACTTTCTCTCTCTCTATATACATCTATAAATAAATATAGGGAGAAAGAGATAGAGGAATTTTTCGATTTTCAAGTAAGCGCTTGCTTAAATATCTTATATGCACACAACCAATAAGATGCGTGAGAAATAAGATCACCCGGATAAGAGGTGGGGATAAGAGGTGGGGGTTCCGACCAGGCTCACGTTCTCATCTCGATTTTCTTTCGGTGCACAGTTTAGTGTTAGTTCACTCACAATTCCACCATACAGTCGGTGGCATTTAGATCATTAGGTTGTTTACTTGGCTGTTTGATTATATTTATAGGATCATATGTTTTATGTCATGCTTTTTGTATTGGACTATGGTGATGTCCAGGAGACCATTCATGTGACAATTATTGCCTCCAACCGGGGCTACAGTTCATGGCCCGACCATGCAACCTGGTTGCAATTTTGCATTCAGGTTCACATTTTCAACTCAATGAATGATGCATCCTTTGGATTGAGTGGGCTGGCCTCAACCCATTCCACTTGCTTATATTATCGATGCTTCTTCGTTTTGAGTTGACATATCCACTAAATCATGCATAATACGTACGTATTCATCCCCACTTTACAGCCATCACAAGAAGAGAAAGTCTACTTTGGACGGACCGACCCCCTGTGTCCAAGTCCAAAATTTTGGACTTTTGGACTTGGAAATTTTGGACTTTTGGACTTGGACACAGGGGGTCGGTCCAAAAACCGAGCCCCCATTACGTCCATGTAGCATGGCCGTCACAAGAATAGAGCTTGAGATAAAATTTTGAGGCCCTAAAATGAAGGTTTGTGATGGTTCAACTGGTGGGTTGACTTTTGCCCAGAATTTAATCCACAATGAGACCTTTTGGTCACCCTTTCCCTCTTATAAATGGCACGTATCCAAATGGGTTCCATGTTGGGCTGAGGTTTTTTACTACTAAAGATTCCTTTAAAATGTCCAACGCATAGCTCTCAAAGTGCCCATTTCCTTGTCTCTTTTTCGATTTTTTTAGGGCCGGTGGGTCTATAAAACATTAGAGACGTTTTTATTGACTGCATCCATGGAATAGTTGATGTGATACAATGGGGCCCATTTGAAAAATTCTTCAAAGACCTCCAAAACATGCAATGGGCGTTTTATCCCATCAAATAGTAATGATGAACAATGTACGTAGACCATCCCCATGGGGTGGTGAAGGGACGGCCCCGATTGGTAGATAAAAAAAATCATAACCCCTGGGTTTATCCTACTCCTACTCTTGGAAGAAGTACGAAAAGGATAATTTTATCATTCATCCCCATAAACACCGAGTCTATGTGGGCTTTTGTCCCACTGCCAATTGAATGCTGCAAAACCATGCAAAAAAATTGGAGACAATGACCATCTCTAATACAACATAAATTTATAAACCATGTATTTGAGGGCAACCAATCAAAAGAGCAAGAGCTCATATTATGTAGATCGAGCCGAATCAATGTGCCCACATGTTTATGGAACAGGCTAAAAAGTAAAAGTAATTATATTTGTGTGGGGAGATTTTCAAGACACCAGGATTATGCTAATATCGGTTATAAGATGTCAATTAGCATTCCCACGTGCCATCCAGACACGTCTCGGCTGCCGGGACAGAGGCCTCAACCAAAACCAGACTAACTTTGGCTGCTAGCGCCGAGCTTGGCACCAAGGGTCCACTTCGGCTAAAGAGCTTGACCCCGGCCAAAGGAGCAGGAATAGAAGCCGAAATGAAAAAGAACCCCCTCGCGCCCCATGCCTGCCACGTCATCAGACACGTGGCAGAATAGGGGCGCGAGCAAGAGGGACAGATGCGACATCCCAGCCGTCCACAATCTTCGCCATATCGCTGACAGGGCGGCATCCAGCGGCTGTAGCCAAATCAGGGCAAGGCCCGAGGATGGATCCGATGTGACCTCTACCGCCAAAGACGTCCAATATGATCTGGCCCAACATGACATGCATTTAATGCAACGTGGGCTGATCGGACTGGCAATAAATGCTTTGTGGGTTGAGATGGACCCGCATTTATTACTTTGTGGGCTGATAAGAGTTTCCCTATCAAATCGATGGACCCACTCCAAAATATCATCAAGAGTCCTCTATAAATAGGACCACATTCCATAACCAAGGTACGCAATATTCACACTTGAGAGCTGTTACTCTGCCTCTCTTCTTCCTCTCCTTCCTTTGTTCAAGTTCATATACTGACTTAGGCATCGGAGAGCCTTACGCCACTCAGGCCAGGGTCCTCTGACCGTTTGCTCTTCCCTTTTCAGGCTTTGAGGCAGCTGATCTTCTTTCACTTAGATAAGTCCTATCAGGCACCCCTAATCTTGTGAGTCATCGTTTTTGCACTTACAATTGGCGCCGTCTGTGGGAAAGTATCATCCCAACCTTCTCAAACACCATGCCTCCAAAAGCTAAGAAAGGCGGAGAGTCTTCGAGACCGATCATTCGGCTACTGGGCCCGTCGACGGACGTCCCTCCTCAAGGTCGATCCGAAGCGGGGCCTGGCGCGTCTGCGGGAGAGGAGCGCCTAGACTCGCACCTCTTCGTCGAAATTCCGTTCCAGGAGCAAGTTGACGATTCGTCCCTGGGGTCGGAAGTCACACCCCCCTGACGGGACGGACGCCGACAGGAGCGTCCCCAGAAAGACAAAGTCGTAGCAGTCGACAAGCCGCATCGTCCACGACACCTCGCTGACGGAGGAGATATCGCAGCTCAAAACGCTCTCCTCCAGGAGCAGGAGAAGTTGATCCGACAGCTCCGACAGCAACTAAGAGCAGCGGGGGGTACCTCGTTAAGGCAGCCCTCCGAACGCCCAGGCGAGAAGAGGGCCGTCTAGAGCAAGGTAGTCCAGTCCCCCCACGAGGATTTGAGAGCCTTTTTGGATCAAAAGCACAGCCAGGCCCACGATGAAGGCTCGAGCAACAGCCGGAGTCGTCGTGGGCACGACAGACGATCTCATAGCCATTACAGTCAAGGCCACTCGAAGTGGAAGCCAAGAGCACTGTCACCAGAGAAGGATGACGAGCAGGAGCAGCTCGACAAGCGTATCAAACTGGCGCTTCAACAGAACTTGGAGATGCGGGACCAGTAAGATATTTGCGGCCCCACTGATCTGGGGGTCTCTCCCTTTACGCGGGATATCGAGGAGACTCCCCTGCCAAAGAAGTTCTCTGTCCCGCGGTTCGTCCCTTACGACGGAGTCTCAGATCCAGCCGCTCACCTACGGCACTTCTCTAAGAGAATGTCCATCTGGGGGAACGAGGGCCACCTCAACTGCAAAATCTTCTCCTCCAGTCTGGGCAACCTTTCCTTGAAATGGTTCTACGCCCTCCCGGAGAAGTCTATCTCGAGTTGGAGACAGCTCCAGCTCTCCTTCTTAAAGAAGTTTCAGGCCTACAACGTTGTCTCCAAGACTGATGCTAATATATTAGCCCTGAAGATGAAGCAGGGCGAGACCATCACCCAGTTCGCGAGACGGTTCTAGGCGATTTACAGCTAGATTGAGGTTACTAGGGACGAAGTGGCAATCTTCGCCTTCCGGAATGCTCTATTACCGGGGAACGAGCTCAGGAAAGACCTGGCCGGAGACCCCGTATCCTCCGTGCCAGCCTTGATGTCCAGGATAAAGCGCTATGTCGCCCGGGAGGAATATGATATCTGGGCCCGGGAAAACCACGGCGTGGGGCAAAAGGATAGGGGCAACCAGCCCCAGCAGAGGGATAAGAAGCCCTTCCAGAAGGAAGAGCCGAAACAAGCCTAGGTCTCCAGCTTGGCAAAAGCTACAGCGTCCAGGTTTGGGGGCAGCAAGAGGACCAGACCTCCTCCTGATACCTACCAGGCTGTGAATGTCGTCTTCAGGGAGCCGATCCACCAGGTTATGAACAAGATCAAGAACAGGCCATTCTTCAGCTGGCCTCAGCCCATGCAGAGTGATCCCTCCTCCCGTGACCAGAGCAGGTTCTGTGCCTACCACAAATAGAATGGGCACAAAACCGAGGAGTGCAGGACCTTGAAGTTTCACCTGGAGAAGCTCGCCAAGGAAGGCCACCTTGAGGAGTTCGTCAAGGCAGGAGATGCCGGCAGCGACGGCAGCGGCTGAGCTCATCAGAGCGCACATAAGGACCCAGACAGCGAGGAGTCTGAGAAGATCATCAATGTGATCCATCTGGCGCCCTCAGCTCCCTCTCCCTCAGCTAGAGGCAATGCCCAGGCTCGTGCCGAGGCCAGGCAGGCCTCGCATGGGAAGGAAGTTATGAGAGCCGAGCTCGGACCGGCGTCCAAAAGAGCACGGCGCGAGCGCCCGACCATCTCATTCTCAAATAAGGACCTAGAGGGAGTGCAGCTTCCCCATAATGATCCCCTGCTCCTGACGATGAAGCTGAGAGACTTCACAGTGAAGAAGATCCTCGTCCACTCCGGCAGTTCATCCGAGGTCCTCTACTACGAATGCTTCAAAAAGATGGGACTCTCAGAAGCTGATTTGAAAGAGGCCCGTGCGCCCCTGATAGGGTTCAGCACCAAACCAGTCTACCCCAAGGGAAGAGTCACTCTAGAGACCAGGGTGGGCGGAGCCTCCGTGATGGCCGATTTCTAGTAGTGGACGCCCCTTCTCCCTACAATGTTATTATGGGCAGGACGTGGCTGCACAAGATGGAAGCAGTTCCCTCCACTCTCCACCAGAAGCTGAAGTTCGTGCTTGAAGATAAGGAAGGCATGATGGAGGTGGTTACAGTCGAAGGGGATCAGCAGCTGGCCAGGCAGTGTATGTTGGTCGCGGTCCCTGGAGAAAAGGAGCCAGAGCGAGTGAATTTGGCAGAGTTTGAAAGGGGACTGGACGAGATCGGCCGAGATCCTGACAAGAAGAGCATTGAAGATCTAGCCGAAGTCAGGATCGATCCGCTCGACCCTGACAGATTCTTCCTGATCGACACCCAGCTGCCTGACTCCGAGAGAGCCGAGCTCTCAAGATTCTTGATGCAGAACGTAGACGTCTTCGCTTGGACTCCAAGCGAAATGCCTGGGGTCGCCCCCGAGGTCATATGCGACAGGCTGAACGTGGATCCCAACCACAGGCCAGTGGTGCAGAGGGCCCGCAGGACGGGGTTGCAGCAGACAGAAGCGGTGGTCGAAGAAGTCGACAGGTTGCTGGAGGCAGGCGCAATCAGAGAGGTCCAGTACCCGGTCTGGCTGGCCAACACGGTGGTGGTCAAGAAAAAAACTGGCAAGTGGAGGGTGTGCGTCGATTTCACCGACCTCAACAAAGCTTGCCCGAAGGACAGGTTCCATCTTCCAAAGATTGATCAGATGATCGACGCTACTGCTGGCCATGACAGAATGAGCTTCCTCGACGCTTACAGAGGCTATCACCAGATTCCAATGTTTGAGTCAGACAAGGAAAAAACTCCATTCATAACCCCCCGCGGCACTTAATGTTATAAGGTGATGCCCTTTGGACTAAAGAACGCGGGGGCAACCTATCAGCGCCTCGTCACGAAAATGTTCGAGGCTCAGCTCGGCAAGACAGTCGAAGTCTACATTGACGATATGGTCGTCAAGTCCAAGCAGTCCAGCGACCATCTAGCGGATCTGGCCCAAGTCTTCAGCATCCTCCGAGAATTCAAGCTCAAACTGAATGCCTCTAAGTGCGCTTTCGGTGTCGCTTCCGGCAAGTTCCTCGGAAGCCGAGTAACGCGGAGGGGGATAGAGGCAAACTCGGACCAAATCACAACAATCCTGGGAATCCAAAGCTCATCTACTACCAAGGAGGTCAAGAAGCTAACTGGCATGGCTGCAGCACTCAATCGCTTCATCAGCAGATCATCAGATAAGTGCCGGCCTTTTTTTCAGCTTCTGAAAAAGAATTTAAAGTTTCAATGGACCCCTGAGTGTGACCAAGCATTGTAAGCACTCAAAATTTATCTGTCTTCACTACTTTACTCTCTACCCCAACTTAGGGGAGATGTTGTATCTGTATCTTGCGGTCTCGGATCATGCAGTGAGCTCCGTCCTCGTCAGAGAGGACGATGGAGTCCAAAAACCAATCTACTATACGAGCAAGATCCTTCTTGATGCCGAGACCAGATACCTTTTGCTAGAGAAGCTTGCGCTGGCACTCGTCAGTGCCTCCCGCAAGCTCTCCCATTATTTTCAATCCCACACCATTGTGGTTATCACGGAGCATCCACTCCGATCTATATTCAAGAAAGCTGACTTTTCGGGGCGAATCTAAAAATGGGCGGTCGAATTGGGACCGTATGACATCCAGTACCGTCCCAGGACTGCGATCAAAGCCCAGATTCTAGCAGACTTCATTGTTGAGTTCGTCTCTCTGAGCTCAGCTTCGACCCAGCCCGGCACCGAACTGGGAGGCATAGGGCATGAGCATGAAGTCACCAAGGTCGAACAACTTTCTCAGAGCCAAGTTCCTGTCTCGGCATGGAGGGTCTTCGTCGACGGCTCGTCCACCTCCAAGAGAGCTGGCGCCGGCATAGTTGTCCAATCGCCAGAAGGACTGGTCATAGAACAAGCCTTCACCTTGGACTTCAAAGTAACGAATAATGAAGCGGAGTACGAAGCTCTGATAGCATGGCTGAATAGTGCCCCAATCCTCGAAGCCTAGTAATTGGTGGTCTTCAGCGATTCACAGTTGGTAACTAGCCAGCTCACTGGAGACTACCAAGTTAGGGACGACAGGATGGCGGCCTACTTAGCCCTCGCAAAGAAACTGCTCTCTGATTTCTAGACAGCCGAAGTCAGACAGATCTCCAGAGATACTAACACGCATGCTGATGCGCTTGGAAACTTGGCCTCCTCTATCGAAGCAGGAAAGAAAAGGACTGTTGAGGTTGGATCGATACCGAGATCAAGCCTAGAGCTCCATTCATCTCGGCAAGTCCTGTGCGTTGATTTGGGCCCGAGCTGGATAGACCCAATCACCTCCTACCTAAAGGAATACCAGCTCCCCGAAGACAAGAATGAAGCCCACCGAATCAGACTCAAGGCAGCTCGATTCTGGCTATCCCCTGAAGGCAAGCTCTACAGAAAATCCTTCACAGGTCTCTACCTTCAATGCGTCCATCCAAGCAAGGTGGACGACTTTCTATATGAGATCGACGAAGGAATCTGCGGAAGTCACATCGGAGGGCGGTCACTAACCTACAGAGCTATAAGCTAAGGTTACTGGTAGCCGTATATGCAGAAGGACGCGCAGGTATACGCCAGGAAGTGCGAAAAATGTCAGAAGTTCTCCCATTCTCTTCATAAGCCAGTACAAGACCTGAGTCTTCTCTCTAGTCCATGGCCCTTCACTCAATGGGGGCTGAACATTGTGGGACCTCTCCACCGACCTCCAAGGAACAAGAGATGGCTGATAGTTGCTACAGATTACTACACGAAGTGGGTAGAAGCTGAACCGCTGTCCTCCATCACTGAAAGGGACTCCAAGAATTTTGTATGGAAGAACATCATAACGAGGTTCGGCATCCTCAGGACCCTGATTTCGGACAACGGGACTCAGTTCGACTCCAATTTCTTTAGAGACTTCTGTCAAAAGCATGGCATCAGGAACCACTACTCCACTCCGGCGTATCCGCAGAGCAATGGTCAAGCCGAAATTTCTAATAAAGTACTGCTTGACGGCCTGAAGAAGCGATTGGACAAAGCGAAAGGGAGATGGGTAAAGGAGCTCCCCAGCGTGTTGTGGGCATACAGGACAACCTCGAGACGATCCACCTCGGCAACACCCTTCTCTCTGGCCTATGGGATGAAGGCGGTCATTCCCTTGGAAATTGGCCTCCTTACCCTGAGGACAGAGCTTGTCGACCAAGGCCGAAACGAGATGAACCTGGCAATGGAGCCGGACCTAGCGGACGAGCGTCGAGAAGCAGCGGCCATACGACTGACCGACCATCAGCAACGGCTAGCCAGAGGATACAATGAAAAGGTCAGGGAAAGGAGTTTCTCAGTAGGAGAACTGGTTCTGTAGAAGACCCTGCCGGCTGACAGAGACCGAAATGAAGGCAAACTGGCCCCAAACTGGCATGGCCTGTTCAGGGTGGTTTCAATGGCAGGACGATCTTCTTATAAACTTGAAGACTTGGAAGGCAGGCAGTTGCCGAGACCATGGAATGCATCTCACTTGAAGAAGTTCTATTTCTAAGATGTGATGAAAATCTCATGATCAATAAAAGCAGCACTTGCCCTGTCATCAATCTTATCTGAGTTCGGCAGCTTCGGGTTCATACACCCTGGGACTGACTTCGGATTCACACATCCAGTCTTCCCTAAACTTTGGGTTCACGCGCCCATGGACTGACTTAGGATTTATACATCCAGTCCCTCCTAAAACCTTGGGTTCATACACCCTGGGACTGACTTCGGATTTACACATCCAGTCTTCCCTAAAATTTGGGTTCACGCGTCCATGGACTGACTTAGGATTTATACATCCAGTCGCTCCTAAAACCTTAGGTTCATGCACCCTGGGACTGACTTCGGATTCACACATCCAGTCTTCCCTAAACTTTGGGTTCACGCACTCATGGACTGACTTATGATTTATACATCCAGTTGCTCCTAAAACCTTGGGTTCATACACCCTGGGACTGACTTCGGATTCACACATCCAGTCTTCCCTAAACTTTGGGTTCACGCGCCCATAGACTGACTTAGGATTTACACATCCAGTCGCTCCTAAAACCTTGGGTTCATGCACCCTAGGACTGACTTTGGATTCACACATCCAGTCTTCCCTAAACTTTGGGTTCACGCGCTTATGGACTGACTTAGGATTTATACATCCAGTCGCTCCTAAAACTCTGGGTTCATACACCCCCCGAGATTAGTCCCGGACTCAGGCTCGCACAGCCGAGATGCTTGAGACTCTGGGTTCATCTCGGCTGACAGCAGTCTTTGAAAGAAAAGAGCAGTGCAACCACAAAAGTGCAGAAAAACAGCACAGAAATAAAGAAAAAAACAGTGCAAGCACAGAAGTGCAGAAAAACAGTACAGAAATAAAGAAAAGAGCAGTGCAAGCACAGAAGTGCAGAAAAGCAGCATAGAAAGGCAAAAAAGAATGCATGGATACAGTACACAGTTCATCTGATCAGAAACTTCATTTTTTTATTAAATGTAATTTCTTCAATACATGGGTTACAGAAAAAATAAAATACAACAAGGAGGCTCGCAGTCCTCTAAAAACAAAAAAAGAAAGCGGGCTTCAAGGTTGATCTTCGCTGATCCACTGCTTGGAGGTTTTGGGAGACTCTGATCTTCACCGACTCTTCAGTCTGATCTTCAGTGTCAGGAGCTCTTCAACACCCTCTGGTTTGCAAGCAAGCTCCAAGCTCCTGGTCCACTGTTTGGAGATTTTCAGCCCGAAGGCTTCTCGATCCGGTCCTCAATGCCACACAAGACCCTACAGGATCAAGACAAGACCTTCCAGAAGCAAGTGCGCAACCAACTCCCGGCTACAGAGAATAATCACCTCCCAGCCGCATCGGCAGGAGCTGATCTCTTCTCAACCATATCGACGGGAGTTGGCCGTGGACCCGCGTTCAGAGAACGCGTGGTCCACGGGGACCATCTTCAGAGAACGCGCAGACCACGAAGGATAGCCCCTCCTGGAGGAAGCTGTCTTCAGTCACAGGGGGTTCGTCTGGGGCAAAGGTTCCTAAAATTCCACAGACTGCCAGAATGCCTGGCAGGGGCAGGCTTGCTGCCTCTATTTATAGGAGGAAGAATGATCCGTTCCTCAAGAAAATTTATGAGGCGAGGTCTCCCACGCCCCACGTGGAGCGCACGTTTTCTATAGATTGACTGACGGTTCCAATGGCGACACGTGGAGTCATCCGCTCGTTTTCCTCATCGGCCGTACCGCTACACTTATTGTTATTTATGGGCCTCAGAATGCGGGATACCAATGAAGATAACTATGAAAACCATTTGGTACTTTCTCTCCAACTCAAGACTCTCACGTCACGTCACTACACTCAGCCGGACTCAAGCACAAAGGAGCCGAACTCAAAAAGACAGAGAAAGAGAGAGCACAATTGAACAAACTTCGTTTTTCATTGAAAGTGAAAGGGATTACATGTAAGTTCACATTACATTGTAAAGAAGAAAGAAAAAAACTACAAGTATGAAAGCAGGAAAAATACAAGAAAGCTATAGGGGCTTCGGCGACTCCACCAGCACTATCACTGTCTCTGATGGACCGGCGGTCTCGGCGACAACCGTGGCCTTCTCTGGCGCATCATCCGCTGGAGGAGCAGAGGGAGCGTCGCCCGCAGAAGATACAGTCGGAGCGTCACCAGTTGGAAGAGTCGTCGGAGCACCGTCCGGAATAGGGGCAGCTGCAGGAGCATCCACTGGGGCATTCTCGGTCAGAGGAGCGGAGCTCGGCTCGGGTTCTCGTCTCAGAGCAGCCAGACATCCCTCCTCGAACAGGATAGAGGTGATCTCCTCCACCTGCCTCTCGTACTCCTCTGTGGCCTGATCCACCCCCTTCTGAAAGGAAGATTGGCCTCAGCCTGCAGCGAGGACTTGAGGTCAGCGTTCTCCTTCTTCAGCCGCTCGACCTCGGCATACCGAGCCTTCAGTTCGGCGTTCTCCTTCTGAAGCTTGTCGATGTCGGCACGCCTAGCCAACACTTCAGCACGCTACCTCGTCGACTCTGCCGCCGATTCAGCTTTCGCTTTCGCCAGCTCCGTCTCCAGCTCGGCCCGCATTTTGGTCTTCACCCAAATCTCACCCCTCAACTGATGGGTTGTCGAGGTGAGATCGGTGATGTTGACCAGCGCCACGTCCAACTGTGCAGTTGCCTCGGCGCTGCTCCTCTTCAACTCCCCCAGTTCCTTCTTCAATTTGTCCCTCTCAGACTCCAGTTGGGTGATCTTGGAGACATTCCTGTCACTCCTTTCTACCACCAACTGGAGCCTCTGCACATTCTACAAAAGAAAAACAAGTCAAATGGAAGCAGCCGAAATGAAATACATCAAAAAGAGCATCAAGGGTACTTACCAAGAGAGCAGCCTGGATCGCCGAGCCTAGCAGACTCTCGTTGTCATATTTCGCGTGCTGCTCCATGTCACGCGGCAAGGCACAGGGCTTGGCGAGGGCCCCGATGACGTTGGAATTCCCCAGCACCCGGTCCTCCACATTTAAAGGCTTCCCGGGCTGAGTCTCCAATCTAGGCCTCCAAGCCGCCGGGGCAACGCGAGGTTCGGAGGCCGATCCAGACCCTTGCCCTACAGAGATACTGAGGTCACGAACCGACTCAGCAGCAGCCCTGCTCACTGACACACTCTTTCCGGGGGGTGTTTGCCTCCAGAGGTGCGCGCAGGCGTCTCGTCTTTAAGGGCCTGCTCGGCCTTGGAATCCTTCTCTCCGGCCTTGCACCTCTTCCTGAGCGGAGACCCATCCCTCGGCCGATTCGGTGAGCGCCTCCGCGCTCCCTCGCTCGGTGTGGTGACCGGGGCAGAGGTGACATCAGCTCCCCCTGACCCCGAAGCCACACAGGTGCTAGAAGTTGAAGGCGTTGCAGAAGAAGAGGATCTGTGCCTGAACTTGGCCGCCAGATCCTTGGTTCCCGGCACTCTAGAGCTGCCCTCCATCATCTCTTCCGGGTCAGATGCATAAGCCTCCACTACCTCGCTTAGACTCGGAGACCCCGAACTGGAAGAAGTAGATGCCTCAGCGCCAGATGCAGCCCGACTCGCTGCAAGATCGATCAAAGGAACGCCTGCAGGCACGGCCACAGTGACAGAAGGGAGATCAGGCTGCAGCTCATCCTCTGACACCGCCCCAGTCCTCTTGTAATGGTCGCGGTACCTCGGTGTGTACCCTAACAGTTTCCAGGCGGATCTGTTCTCGTGCCCGGCGTACTTTTCGACCTTCCTGTGGTCGGTGACGTTCTTTTTCCAACCGTCGCTCACAGCCTGGCGCTGCCTCGCTCGCAGTTCTGCACAGTGAACAACACAAGCATCAGTTCAGCAATACAAAAGTTAAGCAAAAGGAGCAGAATCAAGAGTCGGTGTTTACTTGGGACGGCCCCGAGATGACGAGGGACCCTGAGCGTCCTGTCCTCACCGGCACCGAACTCCCATTCCCCCGAGACATAGAAAAGATCTTCCTCGGCGTTTTTACTAGAATCCTCCAAGGCCAGGACGAAGCCCTTTCAGAGCTGCTTCACTCGGAGATTATAGTTGTCGCCCCCAGCCTTGCAGATGTCATACACGTCCTCGATGTCGTGGACACCCAGGTTGATCCCCAAGATCTCGTTCAGTTTCATCATGCCCATGATGACTTTGAAGCCTTTGGGCATCAGCTGGCAAGGGGTAATGGACCAGGCGCTAAGGCAGGCTCTAAGCAGGGGATGTAGAGGAAATCTGACCCCGCCCTCGATCACAAAAATCAAGGGAAATGGCATCCAGCCGCTGGACCAGCAGCGCAGAGCATGGTCGCAGGGAGTCGCCGGCCTAAGGCGGACCCCCTCCGGAATGCTATATGTCGCCCTGAACCTAGCCATGCCCTCGAGTGTATCTAACTGAAACTTAGGTTTGGCCATTTCTAAAGACTAGAAGAAGAAGGCGAAAAGAAACCCTAAAGGCAGAAACCCTAAAAAAGATTGGGGCATGAAGCTACTTACTGAAACAGAAGGTGAGTCAGGGAGAAGAACCAGCCTGGGCACACCTTGCGATCGTCCTCGCCAGAGCACTACAAGAGATTCTTGAGTAGACAGACGAAGGCTAGAGCAGGAATCGAAAGCAAAGAAGATCAGAAGAGAAGATAAAGAAAGGAGTCAGGAGGAAGACGACCCTATTTATAGGAGTAAGAAGCACCCCTTGGGCGCCATTTCAAGAATTCGAAAAGATAGAATCGCAATCCGCGCCTGTCTCATCAATTTGACGACGTAGTCAGTGACGCAGCGACATGTGTAGCCCCCGTTTCATTTCCCGGGGTGAACAGGACGCAGCATTAAATTGCCTCGAAGAAGTCGAAGCGGCACCAAGTAATGATCAGACACGTCTCCAGACGGACTCTCAAGCTTCCGACCTCTAAAAGCTAAGGCTCCTAAGAAGTCACAAGCTAGGGGGAAATTGTGTGGGGAGATTTTCAAGATACCAGGATTATGCTAATCTCGGCTATAAGATGTCAATTAGCATTCTCACGTGCCATCCACGTGCCATCCAGACACGTCTCGGCTGCCGGGACAGAGGCCTCAACCGAAATCAGACTAACTTTGGCTGCTAGCGCCGAGCTCGGCACCAAGGTTCCACTTCGGCTAAAGAGCTTGACCCCGGCCAAAGGAGCCGGGACAGAAGCCGAAATGAAGAAGAACCCCCCTCGCGCCCCATGCCCGCCACGTCATCAGACACGTGGCAGAATAGGGGCGCGAGCCAGAGGGACAGATGCGAGATCCCAGCCGTCCACAATCTTCGCCAGATCGCTGACAAGGCGGCATCCAGTGGCTGTAGCCAAATCAGGGCAAGGCCCGAGGATGGATCCGATGGGACCTCTACCGCCAAAGACGTCCAATATGATTTAGCCCAACATGACATGCATTTAATGCAACGTGGGCTGATCGGACTGGCAATAAATGCTTTGTGGGCTGAGATGGACCCGCATTTATTACTTTGTGGGCTGATAAGAGTTTCCCTATCAAATCGAGGGACCCACTCCAAAATATCATCCAAAATATCATCAAGAGTCCTCTATAAATAGGACCCCATTCCATAACCAAGGTATGCAATATTCACACTTGAGAGCTGTTACTCTGCCTCTCTTCTTCCTCTCCTTCCTTTGTTCAAGTTCATACACTGACTTAGGCATCAGAGAGCCTTGTGCCACTCAGGCCAGGGTCCTCTGACCGTTTGCTCATCCCTTTTCAGGCTTTGAGGCAGCTGATCTTTTTCTTTCACTTGGATAAGTCCTATCAGGCACCCCTAATCTTGTGAGTCATCGTTTTTGCACTTACAACATTTACCAAGCATAAAAAGTTATTACAAACAGAAACCCTACTACCAGGTAAACAATTAATGCAAAAGGAACATAAACAATGAGAAGGCACTTTGTATGTGTCGTTGTGTCGTAACCATATCAAAATCCATTACTTTACGATGATAAAAATGAGTTTGTATGTGTCCTTGTGTCGTAACCATATCCTCCGTAGATGTGGTAATTTAGGAGAGTTGGCACGCCATGTATCACATGCTTACCATCATATATAGAACATGTCCATTGTGAAACCCGAACCATCATTACTTGTAATGAGGATCGACTTGTTGTGAAGCCTGGTGCCATTCTTTAAATGTTTTAGATCGAAGAAGGACAAGGCAGATGGGAGTACATGGTATTTAATCGCTGAAGAAGGCACTTCACGTAGAAGTTTCTTTTGACAGTGCATTGGGGAAGAAGATGTTAGCATTTTTAGTTTCATCTATATATAATATTTCTCCAGCCATCGAGATCTTTGAATATTGCATCAATTCCTGGTACAGTAGTGTGTGGTGGTTTAGGAGCATGTCTAGATGAGATATGTGGCTACCATCAATTGTGAAATTCGTACCATCATTACTTGTAATGATGATCGACTTGTTGTGCATTAGGGTAGGAAACCTGGTGCCATTGTCGAACTATTTTAGATGGAAGAAGGACTAGACATAGGGGACTACATGGTATTTATTCACTGTAGAATTCACTCCTCGCACAAACTCCTTTGGCACGTCAGTGGGGAAGAAGATGGTAGCTTTACTTAAGAGTTTGATTTACAATCTCTCCAACCATCCAGATCTTTGAGCATTGCATCATCAATATCTGGTGGAGAAGAAGCCAAGCGAAAAGCTGCATTCTCTTGGGAGAAGACTGATCCCATACTCCCCCGTAGAAGAACATAGCAATAGATGATAGCTAATGAAGATATCTTCATTGTTTCAGTTACAATTACTGGATTAAACAAAAACAAAGAAACCATATGTTAGAGGGGAAGACTTTATAGCAAAAAATAATAATAATAGGACCTTAATGGATATGGTAATGTCAATTGTCAGCCACACGAGACTTCCGCTGTATTTGTGGGGAGAAGCATTAAACACGGCACAATATATCTTGAACAGAGTACCCTCCAAAAGTGTGCCCAAGATCCCGTATGAATTATGGACTGGTGCCAAACCAAAATTAGAACATGTGAGAGTTTGGGGTTGTCCTGTGCATATCCTGCTACCACCACAAGAAAGACATAAACTGCAAGCAAAAACGAAGAAAATTTTCTTTCGTTGGCTACCCATTACATTCTAAAGGACATCTGTGTATGATCACGATAATAGGATAATCATGGAATGCCGAGATGTGTTTTTCCTTGAGGATCCGACGGTAAGTCCAAGAGTAGAACCACAGTGTGTGGAATTAAATAAAATCTCTAAGGGCAAGGGGGTTCAAGCAAGTGGGGGTTCCGACGAAGAGGACGTTGGACCTAAAGTTCCTGGCCAGGGCCCACTTGAGGTGATTGAACAACCCGATGAGCCGATTGGCAGGCCGATTCGGGCGAGAAAATAACCCGCATATCTAGATGATTATTGCAGTTTATTGGAAACCGTGCAAGATTTGGATCCAAACTCCTACTCTCAAGCGATCAAAGCGCAGGATGCGTAGTATTGGTTAGAGGCTATGAGAGAGGAGATAGTATCAATTGAAAAGAACCAAGTATGGCAATTGGTTGATCTTTCAAAAGATTGAAAAGCCATTGGATGTAAATGGGTTCTTAGAAAGAAACTAAAGTCGGATGGATCCTTAGATAAATATAAAGCACGGCTGGTAGCTAAGGGATTCACACAAGTGGAAGGAATAGATTACGATGAGACATTTTCTCCGGTCGTAAAATTCCATTCCATACGAACCTTAGCGGCATTGGTAGCATGTCGTGACTTTGAATTGCACCAGATGGATGTGAAAACCGCATTCTTGAACGGCGAATTAGAAGAAGAAATTTATATGAAACAACCCTAGGGGTTTGTGGTGCAAGGTCACGAGGACAAAGTGTACAAACTTAATAGGGCATTGTATGGATTAAAACAGGCCTCGAGACAATGGTATAGAAAATTTCACCAGGCCATTAGTGAAATAGGATTTGTCCCCAATAATGCAGACACATGTTTCTATATTAAACGCAGTGGGAGTAGTTACTTATATTTGTCATTATATGTGGATGAAATTTTGATTGCTGGTAATCAATTGGAAGCCGTAAATGAAATCAAATAATGCTTAAAGTCAAGATTCGAGATGAAAGACATGGGTGAGGCAGAGTATGTCCTTGGCATTGAAATAACCCGTGATCGTCCGAATAGGCTATTGACTTTATCACAGAGATCCTATTTGGAAACTGTGTTGAAACGGTTTGATATGGCTATGTGTAAACCAATTCACACTCCTATCTGCAAGAGCATAAAATTGTCCAGCGATCAGGGACCCATAAACGAGCAGGATAAGGAAGTGATGAGAATGAAACCTTACGCTCAAATTGTGGGCAGCATCATGTATGCGATATTGTGTACAAGACCAGACCTTGTGTTCGCCGTGGGTCTCGTAAGTAGATTCCTAAGTAACCCAGGATTACAGCATTGGTATGCGGTTAAGAGGATTCTGCGGTACATCAAAGGAAGAGTGAATCTTCGCCTATGTTATCAAGGTGAAGTCCTGGAACTGCGCGGCTATTCAGATGCAAATTGAGCCGGTGATTTAGACCAGAGAAAATCAACAACCGGTTATGTGCTTACTCTCAGAGGAGGTGCAGTTTCTTGGGATAGCAAGAAACAAACCTCTATGGCTATGTCAACAGCCGAAACGGAGTATATAGCCTGCAGTACAGCAGTCCAGGAGGCTCTTTGGTTAAAATACTTCCTAACTGATTTGGAAATAATTGGAGAAAAAAAGTCTGTCCCAATGAACGTAGATAGCACATCTGCTATATCCATGGTGAATGAGACAAAGTTTAACAGCCGATCAAAACATGTTGAGATAAAGTATCACTTCATTAGAGAGAAGGCTGAAAAAAATGATATAGAAATTTTCTATATGCCTTCAGAGGAATTGATGGCTGATGCTCTCACCAAGGCTTTGCCTGCAGAGGTTTTTGCAAGGCATGTGATGTGCATGGGACTGAGATATATTTGATGTACATGGCATTCGTGCCAAGTGGGAGATTGTAGGAAATCATGTGGCCCGCATGCCACGGGTCCCACGTCAGATCAAGCAGAGCTGATGCCAACAGAGAATACAATCCCACTTAATGTAAGACTTGATCTGATCCCACTGATAAGACTCCTAATAGGATTAGTGGATGTGGGTTTCTTGGCGAAGAAGTCTCTAGTAAGTGTGACTCTTTGAGGCTTGTCTATATAAGATAAGGGAGCCTTAGGGTTGGTAGCTAGAATTCCATCTCACGGGAGAGACAAGAGTCGAAGAGATCCACGGAGCTTCCCAATCGCCGGAACAAATATAGATCTCCGGCCGCGTGTCGGAGTCTCTGCATCCAAATCCATCACTTTGAGCATTGCATCATCAATATCTGGTGGAGAAGAAGCTAAGCGAAAAGCTGCATTCTCTTGGGAGAAAACTGATCCCATACTCCCCAGTAGAAGAACATATCAATAGATGATAGCTAATAAAGATATCTTCAGTGTTTCAGTAACAATTACTAGATTAAACAAAAACAAAGAAACCATAAGTTAGAGGGGTAGGCTTTATAACAAAAAATAATAATAATAAAGACTACCTATTTTTCTTAATAACAAAGAGAAAAACATAGTTAAAATTCTAAAATCACAGGTTTTACTGCATGAATTATTTATACATATCCTGTCACGTCCCCAAAATTACAATCAGGGAAAGACGTGAAAAATAAAAATAAACATTCAATTTTCCTGTGTATAATGCAACACAAGCTCCTAAATATGGACCCACAAAATTTCAAACCGTGATGAGTCCTAATAAAACTTTCGCGGAAGCATTAAATCAATTGGTATCAATATTCAAAATCAAACCAACACATAACTAACTGAATATTTAAGGTTAAAGTTTCCAAAATAACCTAAATAAAGCAACTAAATAAAATATATTATGGAATTAAATCAACTAAAGACTCTAAGATGTCGATATCTCATGCGTGGACTCAGACGGCTCCGTAGCCATCTCCGGCTCTCCACTTAGGTTCGTCAACTCGCTCAAACGCTTGAAATGTTTGACCCTCCACCATCTCCATGGCAGGGTAGGGGTCGATACCTATGCACCAATAAACAAAGTAAACAGCAAGCACGAAAATATAATTCATAAATAAAACACAAGATCAATGTGAGTAATGACAGATGATGATCATAAGAGAATAACAATGTGACAATGACGAAAAGAACGTATAGCCTAAATCCAATCTACACAATAGAGCAATACAATAATCACACAAAAGCAATGCCACTGTTTTAGGTGATCAGCCCTAACTATAAAGCAGGAAAACTTGTTCAAAGGCCGGCAGTCATAAACCGGTTCGTAATCGTAGGCCGGATAAACCGGTTCGAAATCAATTCGGATATTACAGTGTCCACACACATCGGTGATCAGCCGTCCAATTACAACTGCAGTGGTTCGAATATGACCCAATCAATATAAATATTTAAACATATCATAGTAGAATAGTCCTAATGATCTTGCAAAGCTCTGACACAGAAATCTAAGTCAAAGTGAAGGGTTGGCTAGACAACAATCCACAATCGAATACCAATCAAATCATTCGAATAAACCTCCATAATATCACAATCAAATGCCAATTGCAAGCCACATCACGGTCCATAGCCAATCTATGTAAGGTATGCAGCTAATAGACCAACATCAATCTCAGTCATGTATGCAAACCCAAAGGTCAAAGAATAATTCACAAGTCAATCCTAAGGTCAAACATAATGTCTCATACCCAATAACCACAGGAATCTCTAAATAGATAAAAGATCAACACATCCCTTCTCAATCAATGGTTCATAGACCCAATTAAGGGTTCTCCAATAAAGATGGGTTGAGCTCGAATCCACTAGGATTTCCCCGAGGTCATACAAAGCACTAAACCCCACGTTAGTAATATACCGTATGCCCGGACAGTATTTACTTGGTCCAAAGATCCAATTAATAAAGTACAAAAATATAATTTAACACTTTAAAATCAAAGATATCATTTAATATTTAATTTATAAATAATAATAAGAAATAACATTCTTAGTTTATAATTTGAGAAAACCCGAGGACTCCATCCCAAAACATTTTTTCCACATTCAAAGTAAGTCAAAGGTCCAATTTGAGTTAATTAAAATAATCAGGGCTTTACTAGGATTTATAGAAATTCAATGGGTAAAGTGGTATTACAGAGACCTACCTACACTAGGTTCTGTGACAATCTCCTCTCATAACACCATCACTATTCTCTCCTCTTCACTCATCAACATGTCACCTCTATCCTTTCTCTCACTAATCCACACACAAAAATCCCACACTTTTTCCATGCACCCCTAGACCACCGGACTACTCACCCCTTCTTCCACCTGCCACTCGTTCTGTAACAGAAAGTTCTCCAACAAAATCAACCCTCTCGCCTGGGACATTGAGTTGCTAAAATCGTGGGTCCTACTGAACAATATCCAGATCAGACCCACCATCATGGTCTCCCAGGGCCATACTATAAGATCTATGGCTCCGATTGGTCATCAAGTCTCATCCCTTGGCCCCACTATCAAATCTGATACGACAACAATTTCAAAAGTGTCTCACGCCCCAACTGTGCAATCAGAAACTGACTGGAATTGTCAGTTTTTATGGTATCTATTCTCCATACTTAAAAGTCAGGCTTTACAAGGCTTCCCAACAGCCAAAACCTGCATAAAATGAGCCTACTTGCTCCCCAATCATCCGTTCATTCACAATCTTCATACTTTATGCATTATCAATTTCAAATTCAAGAAGCCCATATCAAATTCATATAAGATTATGCAAATTGGGCTGAATTACTATATAACTGAATCTATATCACTTCATTCAATGATTATCAGCATTTATAATTTAAAATTGCTCATTACTTGCCTTTGATTGGTACTTTACAACTCTAATTATTCTCTTAGACTCAATTTGGCCAAAATCCCCAAAATGTTAGCTCATATGAAATCCCTACAATGGAGAATGCCATGAATGAGAGCTAGTAGCATGCATGCAACTCAACTGGGTCCTAACAGACATGAATAAGCAAGAGGAAGCATAAGTTTGAGATTTTCTTACCAATGGAATGGGTAAAGCTCAAATAAGATGAAAGAAAACTTGTAGTACATGTTGTTGATGATAGGGAAGATGGTGGACTTGAGATTTCTCACATCCACTCTCCACTTGCATAAGAAAGTGTTAGACCCCGTCCCGAGTTAATCGAGATTTTAACTCTTACTAATTGGAATTAAAGCCAATTAACTATGTTTAATTAAGCTAATGTTGGAAACTGATCAAATAGTATTGAATTAGCCTAAAAGGAATGAATTAGGCTTAATGAAATGATAATGAAAGAAATGAAATGATTTGAATGGAGTTTTGAACTCAAACAAGAAAATGAGGGACTTTTATGTAAATATGAATTTCTGCGTATTTCGTCGAATACGGAAACTCTTGATACCAACACGTGTATCTCGAGGAGTACATTTACTTTCGTAATAGGTTTGAAGTCATCCGACGAGAAACGGATCAAATGACCTTCATTTGACTCGAAATGTAATTAGTGAGAAATGAGAGGGCTTAAGTGCAAAAGTAAACTTATATAACCTAACAGATGAGCTTCAATGAGCTCCTTTACAAAATCCAAACCCTAGGCACTCTCTTCTCCTTTTCTCTTCTTCTTCATTTCATTTTCTCTATCAAGTTATGAGGTTTAGGAGTGATTCAAGTGGCTTTGAGGAGAGCTTTGGCTACTTCATCTTCTCCACCAAGTTCATTCCATTTTTGGAGTGTAAGAGCTTGAGAAAAGACTCAAGAATTTTCTTCAATAGATTACAAGTAAGTACTTGAATCATTTTTAAGACCTTTCATGTTCTATTAGGGTGGTTTATAGCACAAAGAACTCATGGAAGTTCTATTTGTGAAATTATTTTGGTTTTAGGTTGAATAGATTGTTGGAATTGGGGATTTTGATTTCAAAGACCAAGCAACCAAAGGGGTTTTTGTGGATTGATCTTCAAACAAGGCAAGTGTATGCATTTTCTAGTGATTTATGATGTTAAAAATTGTAAGAGCTCAAAGGACTTAAAAATCCAGACTTAGCTTCAGAAACCCAAACCCCAAAAGCTCAAATCCCCTCTCTCTCTGAAATAGAGAAATGGATATCAGCGAAGAAGCCATGGCAGTCCACAAGCGAACTTTCATGGATTTCCTAGATCAAGATGTGGAAAAGGATTTACATGCAAGCTGTAAGGGACATGATCCACAACAAGCACCATTGGCTAATCATCGACATGTCCGATCTCTGCAATTTCAGCCTCGATTTAACTTGAAGGGTGATCAAGAATCCGGGGGAATATATTCAGCCCTTTTCAGAAGTGCTGACGGAGGTGACCCGGAATGTCGATCCCAACTACCTCAAGGAAGGGGAGTAGGTGCTCATCGGCTTCGAAGGGCCTTTCGGCTTTCACAGGGTGATAAGTCCACAAAATTAGGTTTAGGTCATCATTTCATGAGCATTTGTGGACTTAATTAGGTTTAATTGCATAGAATTGTACTTAATTTCATGATTACATGCATTTGGGGATATTTTTGGGAAAATGGTCAGAATTTGTCCAAATTCATTGAATTGCATGACTTTTGTGAAATTAGGATTTTTCATCTCATTCATCACCCCAAAATTAGTTTTTGGCTTCATCAATGCATACTTGCTATTTTTGGCACCATATGCTATTTTTGGAAAGTTTGTCATTTGGGTGCATCATTAGACATGTAGGGTCCCATGCATTATTTATGTTTATTTTCTTACATGTAATTAATGATAAATTTATTTCTCTCAATTTGTAGGAGAAATCAACATGGGACCCACATTGATAAAATTTAAGAAGAGAGGTCAAAGGAAAGTCAAATAAGTAAGCAAGGAAAGGTCCAAGCATGCCTTGCACGTCCAACATGGGTCGCTCACACCCCACTGCATGCCAACATAGAAGCTTCCATTTGTGCACAACTATTTCCGGATTTTTATGGGGCAGCAACTTAAAATGGCCATAATTCTCAAAACGAGTGTCAGATCGGTACAATCTAAATACCGTTGCAAAGCTCTTTTCGAGTAGATATCCGTGGAGCCCAAGATTACATAAATCAGAGTTATATTGAGGGAGATATGACCTCAAGAAATTGTCTGCTACAATTTTAGGCGGGAATTGCAAGAAATCTCAATATTTGGAAAGTTTCTTCCCTCTACATCATCATGCAATTTTTGGAGATATTCTTGGAATTATAAAAGGAAGGTGTGTGCGTCAAGAAACCTAATAAGGCAAGGTGATCACTCAAATTTAAAAGCTTTTCCAAAGAAAGAAGCTAACTTGGAGCCTAAGCAAGAATCTCTACACATAAGGAAACAAGGGCCCTAGATTCTTTACTAAAAAAAGATTTGCAAAAAGCATAAAAACGAACCAGCCAAGGGGGCTAGACGTCCATCAACTTGTGTAACAACTTTGGAGGCTCTCTCTCTCTCCTTTCCACTCCCATCCACCCTTTCTCTCTAATCCCTTTCTTCTTCCTCCCCCTTCTAATTCTTTAGACATAGGTTGAGAGATCATGTTGAGAGAATGATGAAGAGATCGAGGAGAATCTTCATTTTTTTTTGTACTTTAAGATCAAGGAATAAAGACACTGTAGTTGTCATAAAGTAATTGTAATTTTACTTGACTCCACAGTATGGAACACTGTTATTGATATTGAAATGTCTAGATCTATTAATTGTTAAATTGATATAATCATTGTATATGATAACATATAATATCATATAATTATATATACATTGTTGAATCGTCGTGTTCACGGTGTTATTGATGATATCACAGGCCCAGTTGCCTATGCCGGTCTTGCAGAGGCCGCGCCGCCAGCGGAGGAGGCACATCCGATACCTCCAGGAGGTTTAATCGAACAAACGTAGTCTGAGTGCGAAAGAGATAGATCATTTGGAAATGTTTTGAGAATGGTTTTGGAGTAATTCATTTTGAAATGTAAATAGAAGTCCCCTGTATTGTATTTGAATATATAGTGGTTGACTTTAATAGAGAATAGAATGTGTATATTAGACTATGTGTAGCAAAGAACTTGTACTATAATGTATGTTTCGTCAATGTATATTTTCCGTAAATTTTATACATTTGACAGGTTTGTATGATTGATATCCCTTGTGGATTTCGTATTAACTTCGGTTAAATTGGAGTTTACTAGAATAAGTATGAGATCGCGACTCGGGATTTGTCCGAAGTAATCAGATCTCGGGCTCAAGTCGTGACAGAAAGTAACAGATTGGGAGAAAAAGATGAAGATAGAGAGGAAGAGAAGAATCTCCAGCAACATGCAAGGAGAGATTGAGGAAGAAAATGGAGTTGCAGCTTCCCAAACCCACCTATTAGCTCTCCAATTATGGTTCCAAAAATTGCTAATGGAAAAGGATGGAGAAGGATGAAGAGAGCAGAGCTCTCTCAGTTGAATGAGAGAATTAAGTGAGAAATGAGTGATCCATGGAGAGGCTGGCTTTTAAGTGGAAATTTTGGTAGGTGTTGCATGCAAGTCCAGGTTTATTAGGGTAATAATCTTTGAAATAAGACTTTTATAATGAAGTGGGCTTTGGATATTGGCCGAATTGGATCCGGACCGATTGGGTCAACAGACGAAGTGACTCACGATGATATGCTCTATGCAATACACCTAATGGCCCACTAAACCAGAAGTATATGCGCGAAACTCAAGGCGTCCACAATACACAAAAGGTCATAGTTCTACCTGATACGGTCAAAACCCCACTAATCTGCCTAATCCATCGCAAAACTATCCAAAACAACCATTAGGTTCCAAATATTGATTAATTAGGCACTAAACATACTTAGGCGGGGTCAGGATGTTACACAAAACAACCACTACGATCTGGTTATGAAGAAAGTTAGTTAATGATTCTAACTCAGTAAGTAAATATCAATTGTTTGGTTCTAGTGTAGATCTGTGAGGGTGTGGAGAATTAATTTGTGAAGACCTGTGTGGCTGGGGTAGATTCATTTATCTGCTTCGGTATCCCATTCTTCATTTGGATTATTTGGTAGTTATATGGGCTGTTTGTGGCAAGAACTTTTCTATGAAGTTAGAATATGAGATACCTAGAATAAACTTATGAGGCCCCAATGGGTGCATGTCAATCACTAAAGTAGGTGGTATGGTACTAATCCAAACCAACTACATAAGATCAAAAGTTTTGAACTTTTAACTATCCATTTGAGACTTTCTAAATATATATATATATATGTATGTATAACTTGAACACACTTAGAGATGTAACATTAATCATTGTAGCTTCATTTCCATTATAATTCTTCCTTTATTTCATCATCTTAATCCAGTTTCATTATAAACATGGTCTTAGCTTCATTTCTCAACTGGTTTGTGTCAGGTTTGGTAATCATTTAACACTCATGTCAGTTGGTTTGAGTACACACAATATTGGTAATCTGCAAAATTGGGTTTGATACTGTGGGCTTTTGTTAGATGCATACTGAAAGATGCATGTGGGAACATTGTAGTATATTTGGAGAAAGGAATAAGAAGAAAAGTAGCCAGTTGAAGGCCTGCAAATTCTGACAGGGGAATTTTTGTTTGCTCTTTGAAATTTTAATCAAGGCCGGTGTTTTGTAGAGATCAGATATATCTGGTGTCCACCTATTGTTAGGAGGCAATCTTGTTCTAGAAGAATAAGAGATGAGTTTTAAGGTAATTGCAATGTTGTGCACCCTTAAAGTTGCTAACCTATTCTGGTCATTGCAGGCTTACCCAGATACTGAGCATCCATTTGCAAAGAACTTCCAACCCTAGAGCCGTGGGACTCCTCATCTAAAGTCAACTTCCTTCTCCTATAAACAGAGAAGCCCACTCCAACTCAGGTACATGACATGCATACACATGACAATTGAACCCCAAAAGCTCAAATCCTCCCTCTCTCAATACTAGTCTGAACTGAGAAGAGAATAGAGGCAAACCCAAACCCCAAAAGCTCAAGTCCTCTCTCTCTCTCTCTCTCTCTGAAACAGAGAAATGGATATCAGCGAAAAAGCCATGGCAGCCCACAAGCGAACTTTCATGGATTTTCTAGATCTAGATGTAGGAAAAGTTCAAATCCCCCCCTCTCTCTCTTAAACAGAGAAATGGATATCAGCGAAGAAGCCATGGCAGCCCACAAGTGAGCTTTCATGGATTTCCTAGATCTAGATGTGGGAAAAGGGATTTACATGCAAGCTGCAAGGGACATGATCCACAACAAGCACCATCGGCTAATCATCGACATGTCCGATCTCCGCAATTTCAGCCTCGATTTAGCTCGAAGGATGATCAAGAATCCAGGGGAATATATTCAGCCCTTTTCAGATGCGCTGACTGTCAAGCCCCAAAACCAGGAGCCTGGAGCGGTCCAATTTCGGAGGTGTGATTTTTGGGGTTAATTAAAAATTTTGCTTTTCCCCTGGATCCGCGTGTGTGAGGATAATAAAATTCCATCACAAACTGAATATTTCGCAAGAAGCTGAAATGTGGCGTTGCGACTCGGAGTCCAAGGTCATCAAAATCCGTGTCGCACTCTAACACTAATGTAAAGCCATCAAATCAAGGCTCATAATCAGAATGGAATAAATCAAGAATCGTGAAATACTGAGCTGGTAGTAGCAGGACAATTCATTTCCCACATATATTCAAGTTACAAAATTACAAAAATATATTAATTAGAATCCCAAAGAAAAAGGTTAATAAAAACCATCCAACAAAATAAAAGATCACCCCCAACGATATTTCGCATCTCAAGACCCAAACCGATATCTAAATGACATCGTTGGGCAGCCGCTCTCACTCAACAGGCTGCTCTACAGCCGCCACCTCATGCTCCTCCTCAAGGGCACCAACACCTGGATCTGAGCACCAAACCGAAAGGGTCAGACAAAACAGTCTGGCAGGCAAAAGAATGAGGTACAATCGTGCTATAAATCAATAGTTTTGAAATAATTAAAAGAGTATGTAAAAAAATAATGAGAAGTTGCATAAAAATAAAACATTTTAATGACAATATCATTTATAAGAGAAATTGCATAAAACAAAGCATTTGTTGACAATATCATTTATAAGATCCATTCATAAACCAAGTTGACCATTCAAAAACAATACTTTGGCATCCACATGTAGCTCCATTCTCCGTCACACGAAGTGACGAGAGCACTCATGGGCCTCCATCACGCAAGGGTGAAGGGAGACACTCGTGGGCCTCTGTCACACAAAGGTGAAGGGAGACACTAACATAACATAACATAAATTGCAGTAGCCCAGTAAACCGAGGACCGCACATGAATCCCGTCGCGGAACGGGCTAAACAAGTAAGCATGAAAGCACATATTTTTCAATCCCAGTTGGTACAAGATTTAAGGACCCAAGGCGGTTGATCAGACCGGCAATGGTCGTCCAAGCTAAGTGGAGCCAATACTAAAAATTCACATTTCCAAAACAATGTTTGACACTTCAAAATTCAGGAACTACTCACTCTATATCAAGTACACGCACGCTTGTTTTCTTTTGGCTCATGGGCTCACACTATATAGCTCTGGCCCCATCTTGCCTCAAGGTTTTTGTTTTCAAAAATAGTAGTCCCTACTCGATGTGTGTGTAAACACAATTCACGTAATGATTTCCCAAAACACGCACGCTTATTCTCTTTGGCTCATGGGCTCAGACTACATAGCTCTGGCCCCATCTTGCCTCGAGGTTTTAAATAAAAACCTTGGAAAACATTTCTCTTCAAATCAATACAAATCACAAGACGAGAGTTTGGTTCATAAATCATAATTTGACATCAATGCATTGAGACCGTAATCATCGAATCATATATACTTTGAAATCCCATGTCGATCATTCATTTAGATGGTGCTCAATATTTTAAACGACATTAAGGATATCAAGGTGTACACTTCGACAAAGAAGGGTCCACAAGTGATTAGAGTAGAAAACCCCTCCATTCTCTTCATTAATTTCCATAACCAATATGTTTTAGATTTCTCCTTATTTCTTCCAAGCAAGTCTTTGGATTTAATCATACATCGATTAGTGAGAGAAATAGTATTCAGCTCATCCAGGTAAAATAGGGTAGCAAACAGCCCCATAAAAATCAAGAAAATCAGCATAAAACAGGCCCAAAGACAAATGGGGGCAGTGAGCCCAGGCTCGCTCTAGCGAGCCTGCCCTCTGTTTGGCACGACTGGGAGCATTTCCTGCATTATTTTGAGGTGATTTTCATCCCTTTTTGAAACTGTTGGAAAAAATGGCTAAGAGAACCCATTGTTTGGGTCATCTTTGAGCCAAAATCTATGTGGGACCCACTTATCTTTTTAGGTGGGGATACATGGGAATGTAATCTACTCCATGAGTAGATTAAAGACATGTATTGGGTTGCTCTAATCCATTAAGGAGTGAATGAGAAATTACCTCCTAAACACTACTACTTGAACATGTTAAACATGGAAACAACAGGAAGTGATGAACTTGCTTCCCACATTGCTTGAGAGCAAAACATTTCTTTGGTATAAATATGTTTATCTTAGTGGTATAAGATGAGTCCCAAGTGGCATCCCACTTTTGTGGAGGAGGGAGGACGTAGACCTATGTTGGGTCACCACCACACACGCGCCCGCGCGGAGTCCCAAGTGGCATCCCACTTTTGTGGAGGAGGGAGGACGTAGACCTATGTTGGGTCACCACCACACACGCGCCCGCGCGCCCCGAACCGCACCGGGCCTGGGCCTGGGCTTCACGCGCGGGTCGGGCCTGGCTCGACCCACTACTCGTTATAATTTTTTTGGAGAAGTTTTTATTAAATAAAATTTTCTTTTTGCAGTAAATGGGGTGTGTCCAAGAGGTGTGTGTCCTTTCATTTGTGAAAGGGTGTGTCCAAGGAAGAGAAGTATATGTTCACTGAACAGTCACTGTTCTGAACAGATGCAACCCCTTTGAAAGAGTCCCTGAAGAAGTCTATTTAAGCATCTTGTCCCATACGTTTTTTGTCATTGAATTCAATTGCATTTGCTCATTCGAGTCTGAGTCTGAGTCAAGAAGAGAGAGTCCTGTTGCACTTCTGGTTCGACTGACACACAGTTTGCAGTGCTGCTACTGTGTGTATTCGATCATTGTATCTTGGGAGACAGGCGCCACTGAAGCCTGTTAGCACCGTTGCGGGGGCGAATTTTGTCTTAAGGACATAGTGTTTAACACTAGCCTTGATCAACAATCTTCTGAGAATTCCTGAGTCTCTTGACTTCAACAACAGAGAACTGTTTTCTTGCCTTTAATCTGTAAGTGGATTTCATTTATATATTACATTCTACAATTCTGGTTTTGCTGTTCTTATACAAATTGTTTCCTAATTATAGAACTACTTCTGAATGTACTAAACTAACAATCTTAAGACAAAATTACCTTCTGTATTTCTGAGTACACCCTGCTATCATATTTAATTCAGTATTTCTGGTTTCGGTTTCTGTCAGTTTTACTACTGATTTCTACTTCTTCTTTTTCTGAAACTAGTATTGTAAAACTAAGTATCTCTTTTTATTTACAAGAAGCAGAACTGTAGTTTGTTCTGTAATTTTTCTGTAAATAACCACTTACTCTGAGTTACTGTTTACAGTACTATTAATTCTGCAGAATTCTTTGTGCTGTATTTTTAAGTGATTTCTGTTCTGTGAAACAGTAATGGGTATTGAGAAGAATACTCCAGTCAGTACCCCTGGCCCTGTTTTGGTGAACCATGGGGAGAAACCTGAGAAGTTCAATGGTACTGAGTTTAAGAGATGGCAACAGAAAATATTGTTCTATCTCACTACCTTGAACTTGGCTAGGTTCCTCCATGAAGAAGCTCTTGCTTTAATAGAAGGTGAGACAGACAAGCAAGTTGTTGCTGCTGTAAAAGCCTGGAAGCATGCTGACTTCCTCTGTCGAAATTATATTCTCAATGGACTAGACGACACATTATACAATGTGTATTGTTCATTGAAGACTGCTAAGGAATTGTGGGATTCTCTTGATAAAAAGTGCAAGACTGAAGATGCCGGAATGAAGAAATTCGTTGTTGGTAGATTCCTTGACTACAAGATGATCGATTCCAAGGCTGTAATTAATCAAGTTCAGGAACTTCAAGTAATTCTCCATGAAATTCATGCAGAAGGAATGTCTCTTAGTGAATCTTTACAAGTGGCAGCAATCATTGAAAAATTGCCACCACTTTGGATGGATTTTAAGAACTACCTCAAGCATAAGCGAAAGGAGATGAAACTTGAAGACCTGATTGTCAGATTGAGGATAGAGGAAGACAATCGTGCATCTAAAAAGAAAGCAGGAAAAACCTTCACTGAAGCTAAGGCAAATGTGGTGGAACATGGGTAGAATCCCAAGAAGAGGAAGAACCCTTCCAACGGTCCAAAACAAGGTCCTAAGGACAACAAGAAGTTAAAAGGGAATTGCTATGTGTGCGACAAACCTGGCCATCGTCCGTAAGCGTAAGGACCAAGGAAATACAAGTAAGAAACCAGTGCATGCCAACATGACAAAAATGGACAATCTCTCCACTGATGTTTCAGACATCAATCTTTCTGTTGTGGTCTCAAAAGTCAATCTGGTTGGCAACACCAGAGATTGGTGGGTGGACACTGGGGCCACTCAACATGTATGCTCTATCAAAGAGATGTTCTCTACTTATCATGCTTCAAACGGATAACAACTCTTCATGGGTAACTCTGCCTTTTCCTAAGGTTGAAGGCCAAGGACAGGTGGTATTGAAAATGACTTTTGGAAAAGAACTCACCCTTAACAATGTGCTGCACGTACCTGATATTCGTAAGAATCTGGTATCAGGCTCACTACTAAGTAAGAAAGGTTTCAAACTTGTATTTGAGTCGGATAAGTTTGTACTTACTAAGTCTGTGATGTACGTGAGGAAAAGGGTATATGAGCGATGGGCTCTTCAAAATGAATGTAATGACTATTGTACCTAATAAGAAAAACTCTTCTGCTTATATGCTTGAGCCTTCTAATGTGTGGCATGGTAGATTAAGTGATGTTAACTATGATGCTTTGCGTAGATTAGTTAATATGGTATGTTTGCCTAAATGCAGTTTTGATTCAAATATCAAATGTGAAACATGTGTAGAAGCTAAACTTACAAGAACTTCTTTTCATTCAATTGAACGAACTTCTGAACCTCTTCAGTTAATTCATTCTAATATCTGTGACCTAAAGTTTGTTCAAACTAAAGGTGGTAAGAAATATTTTCTTACATTCATCAAGATACTGTTATGTTTACTTACTGAGAAGTAAATATGAGGCCTTGAAAATGTTTAAACATTACAAGAATGAAATTTAAAATCAACTTGAGAAGAAGATTAAGGTGATAAGAAGCGATAGAGGAGGTGAATACGAATCACCTTTTAGTGAATTCTGTTCACAGCATGGTATTATACACCAAACTACTGCTCCTTATTCACCTCAGCAAAATGGTATTGCTGAAAGGAAAAACAGAACTTTAAAAGAAATGATGAATGCCATGTTAATAAGTTCTGGATTACCTCAGAATTTGTGGGGGGATGCTATACTCTTCGCAAATTATATTATCAACCGAATACCTCAAAAGAAAACCAATAAGACCCCTTACGAATTGTGCAAAGGCAGAATGCCTACTTACAAATACTTGAAAGTATGGGAGTGTTTGGCTAAAGTGGCGGTTCCTACACCTAAAAAGGTTAAAATAGGACAAAAAACAGTTGATTGTGTTTTCATTGGGTATACTCATAATAGCAGTGCGTATCGGTTTCTAATTCACAAGTCTGAGATTCCAGATATGCATCCTAACACTATTATTG
Source organism: Litsea cubeba (assembly GCA_012931725.1). NCBI lineage: Eukaryota > Viridiplantae > Streptophyta > Magnoliopsida > Laurales > Lauraceae > Litsea > Litsea cubeba. The sequence goes on from CM022944.1 coordinate 116,651,542, forward strand.
AGTCAAGGAATGCATCGTTCTTTGAACATGTATTTCTGAATAAACCCTCGCAGGAATCGAGTTCTCTTAAAAGAACTCAAGATACTGCTAATAGTAGCAATCAAAACCAACAAGAGATTGATGAACCTAGACGAAGTAAGAGGGCTAGAACATAAAAAATGTTGGGTTCAGATTTTCTAATATTTCTGTTAGAAGATGAGCCTCAAAGCTTTAAAGAAGCGGTGTCCTGTCCCGAGGCACCATTTTGGAAAGAGGCGATAAACAGTGAAATTGAATCCATTTTGCAAAATCATACATGGGAACTAGTGGGTCTTCCACAAGGTTGTAAAACTCTTGGGTGCAAGTGGATATTCAAGAGAAAGATGAAAGCAGATGGATCAATCGAAAAGTATAAAGCTAGGCTTGTTGTTAAAGGGTACAGACAAAAGGAAGACTTGGACTATTTCGACACTTATTCACCAGTTACGAGGATAACATCCATTCGTATGTTAATTGCAATTGCTGTTATACACAATTTCGAGATACATCAAATGGATGTAAAAACAGCTTTCTTAAATGGTGAATTGATGAGGAAATATATATGGAACAACCCGAAGGGTTTAATGCTCCAGGTCAAACTAAGAAAGTTTTGTCGGCTTATCAAATCTCTATATGGATTAAAACAAGCACCAAAGCAATGGCATGAAAAATTTGACAGTTTGATAATGTCAAATGGGTTTAAGATCAATGAATGTGACAAGTGTGTATATGTCAAAAGCACTAACATTGGATATGTCATTATTTGCTTATATGTTGATGATTTGCTGATTATGGGTAGTAATGATGATATCATTCAAGCTACCAAGAAAATGTTAAACAATAAGTTTGATATGAAAGATATGGGTGTTGCCGATGTAATACTAGGAATAAAAATTTCTAAATCATCGAATGGACTGATATTATCTCAATCGCACTATATTGAGAAAATACTCCAGAAATATAATCAAAATAATAGCAGTCCAGCGAGAACACCTATAGATATTAGTATCCATCTATCCAAGAATAATGGAAAAGGCATATCACAATGAGAATATGCGCAAATAATTGGGAGCCTAATGTATGTAATGAATTGCACTCGTCCTGACATTGCATATGCTGTTAGTAAATTGAGTAAATACACAAGTAACCCAGTTCAGACCATTAGAAGGCCATAGTCAGGGTTTTAAGATATTTAAAATACACCAAAAACTATGGATTGCATTACTCGAGATATCCAGCAGTACTTGAAGGCTACTGTGATGCCAACTGGATATCAGATACCACTGATTCAAAATCCACAAGTGGATATCTATTCACACTTGGTGGTGCAGCGGTATCATGGAAATCTTCTAAACAAACATGCATTGCTAGATCCACTATGGAATCTGAGTTTATTGCACTGGATAAAGCTGGCGAAGAAGCTGAGTGACTTCGTCAATTCCTAGAAGATATTCCAATGTGGTCAAAACATGTGCTCCCTATCTACATTCATTGCGATAGTCAATCAGCAATTGGAAGGGCACAGAGTAAAATATATAACGGTAAGTCTCGACATATTCGTCGGAGGCATAATACCGTGAGACAGCTGCTCTCTAATGGCATTATGACGATTAAGTACATAAAGTCCATAGATAACTTTGCGGATCCCTTTACCAAAGGTTTAGCGAGAGAGCAAGTAAATCTTTCATCGAGGGCAATGGGCTTAAAGCCTATGAATGAAAAGTCGCCATAATGGCAACCCAACCTAGTTGACTGGAGATCCCAATATCTAGGTTCAAAGGGACAACCGAATTGTGTGTGACTTAACTATATCACTATGGAGATAATATCTCCTGCTCATTCTTATGATAATAATAGTGATACCTACAGCGGAAATTAAGGTAAGCAAAGCTTTTAATGATTCTTATATCTTGACTAATCGAGTGGGGTATAACAGGGTACTCTCAATAAGAATCACCTATGTGAGTGTGAACTGGGCCAATTCTATGAGAATAATAAGGCTAAATTCTCTAAAGCACTCATGAAAATTAGGCATTGTTCAGGGCCAAAATGAACACAATCATAAGAACCATCTGCATCCGGGAAGATTCTGTGTGAACTCTATTGTCTCATTTTACGCAAAAGGCTGAGCAGTTCAAGACATCATGTTCACTGTTCAACCAGTAAAATCGATAGTACTCCACAAGGGAAGGTTCAAGGCCACAAGCTACTTCTCTCTATACAGAAAATTTCCAATTGTACTCTCTCTTCTGTGTGTCTGCATATCATTTCATTGCTTTAAGTCAATTTTATTCATGTGGGGGATTGTTGGAAAAAATGGCTAAGAGAACCCATTGTTTGGGTCATCTTTGAGCCAAAATCTATGTGGGACCCACTTATCTTTTTAGGTGGGAATACATGGGAATATAATCTACTCCATGAGTAGATTAAAGACATGTATTGGGTTGCTCTAATCCATTAAGGAGTGAATGTGAAATTACCTCCTAAACACCACTACTTAAACATGTTAAACATGAAAACAAAAGGAAGTGATGAACTTGCTTCTCACATTGCTTGAGAGCAAAATACTTATTTGGTATAAATATGTTTACCTTAGTGGTATAAGATGAGCCCCAAGTGGCATCCCACTTTTGTGGAGGAGGGAGGACGTAGACCTATGTTGGGTCACCACCACACACGCGCCCGCGCGCCCCGCCCCACCCCGAACCGCACCGGGCCTGGGCCTGGGCTTCACGCGCGGGTCGGGCCTGGCTCGACCCACTACTCGTTATAATTTTCTTGGAGAAATTTTTATTAAATAAAATTTTCTTTTTGCAGTAAATGGGGTGTGTCCAAGAGGTCTGTGTCCTTTCATTTGTGAAAGGGTGTGTCCAAGGAAGAGAAGTATATGTTCACTGAACAGTCACTGTTCTGAACAGATGCAACCCCTTTGAAAGAGTCCCTGAAGAAGTCTATTTAAGCATCTTGTCCCATACGTTTTTTGTCATTGAATTCAATTGCATTTGCTCATTCGAGTCTGAGTCTGAGTCAAGAAGAGAGAGTCCTGTTGCACTTCTGGTTCGACTGACACACAGTTTGCAGTGCTGCTACTGTGTGTATTCGATCATTGTATCTTGGGAGACAGGCGCCACTGAAGCCTGTTAGCACCGTTGCGGGGGCGAATTTTGTCTTAAGGACATAGTGTCTAACACTAGCCTTGATCAACATTCTTCTGAGAATTCCTGAGTCTCTTGACTTCAACAACAGAGAACTGTTTTCCTGCCTTTAATTTGTAAGTGGATTTCATTTATATATTACATTCTGTAATTCTGGTTTTGCTGTTGTTATATAAACTGTTTCCTAAATACTGAACTACTTCTGAATGTACTCAACTAACAGAAACCTCTTTTTTTTTTCCTCCTTCACATCCAACAATTTCCCAACATTACAAATCAGATTAATCAAGCCTCATTCATTCTCCATTCAACATTAAATCAAAATATCACATCTCATTTACAGATATAACATGAAAATGATAAATTATTTATAAGTAAGATGTAAAAACTGAACTGAACTTTCACATGGAGAATTCTTAACAAAGAAACCAGGCTTTTTCATGCTAATCTAAACAAAGTCATTTCCAAAACTGAGCATAAATTAAACACTTCAATCTTCTAAAATTCAAGCTTTAAACCACTCATTAAATCATTCAAATGAAACACATTTTTCAAATCAAAACCATATAACATGAGTAGAAATAAAGTACATGCATTCCAAACATTCATTCACTTGCCTCTACTCCAAATGGGTCTTAGATTTCCTCCCAGAAATCTTCTCTCTCAGCCCAACTCCAAGCTACAAAAATCATGGAAGATTAATCATTTCAAAATAAATCCCAGATTTTTGAAAAAAAAAAAGGGGTTCTCCAATAACCACCTTGCATGCATGATAAAAAGCTTCTCAAGGGTCTAAAGAACCCAATCCTAAAAGAAGAAGTCAAGGTCTTACCTAGGGAGTCTCTAACCAAGAAGAGGAGTTGGAAGAAGAAGTTGTTCCAGCAGAAATTCTCCAAAAATGGTGTCAATGGCAAGCTTAGGTGATGAGGGAAAGAAATGCATAACCAGATCTTCACTTTGGGCAAGGTTTTACAGACATGCAGAGGAGAGAGGAGAGAAGGTGCTGAAATGGAGGGGAAGAAAACTCTCTCAGGTTCAGCTGTGAGTCGCAGGAAAATGCAATGATGGAGAGGAACCCACGTTGGGCTTATAACTTTAGTAGGTTGTGGGCCCCATTGGTCCCAAAACTTGACTTGGTTGGATCATTGACTTGTGGGTTCCGGATGAGATCGACTAAAGAGAGAAAAATGATCGTCCAAATATCTAGTTTCCAAAAATACCATTTTCACATGATTTTGCAAACATTGAAATTTATGCACAGATTTCAAGGTGAAAAGCCTGTTTTGCCCTTTTTGCTGAAAAAAATGCTATTTCTGAGTTTCAAATTCAATTGGACAAAGTATGAGAGTTAATGAGATCAATAAAATAATTCGAAAGAAGTAAAAATTGGAATTTTTTCGAAATCAAGAATAAGTTCTCACAACAACACAAATCACACGGGCAAGGTCAAACCAAAGTCAACGGTCCTCAAAACTCTCCAAAACTATGAAGAATCTATTTTAACTCACAAACGAAGCTAAACCACTCCTAATCTCACTTAAAAAGCAAACCCACAACTAAAAAAATACTAAACAAGAGAACTAGGGATCGGGGTCTTACACTGATGGAGGTGACCCGGAATGTCGATCCCAACTACCTCAAGGAAGGGGAGCAGGTGCTCATCGGCTTCGAAGGGCCTTTCGGCTTTCACAGGGTCACACCAAGAGATCTACTATCTGGATTCATTGGTACGATGGTCTGCGTTGAGGGAATTATTACCAAATGTTCTCTTGTAAGGTCAAAGGTTGTCAAAAGCGTTCATTACTGCCCTACAACTAACAACTTCATGTCTCATGAATATCGAGACATTACGTCCAATATGGGCTTGCCTACAGGGTCTATGTATCCCACGAGGGATGAAAGTGGTAACTTGTTGGTTACTGAATATGGATTGTGTAAGTACAAGGACCATCAAACGATCTCGATACAAGAAGTGTCAGAGAATTCTGCTCCGGGTCAACTTCCAAGAACGGTTGATGTCATTGTAGAGGATGACCTTGTAGATTCTTGCAAGCCTGGAGACCGTGTAGCAATTGTAGGGACATACAAGGCTTTTCCTGGGAAAAGCAAGGGCAGTGTAAATAGGGTATTCAAGTTTAAGGTATCCCATCTTCATTAAGGAGTACAAAACTCATCATAATCCATCATTCCAAGTCTGTGAATTTTTAGGCACTTACAAATACAAATTCAAACTTGCAAAATGCATTGACAAGAAGTTTACTTCTTCCCACATGAGAATTGTGATATCGCATTTAAGAATGCTAAATATGTCCTATATTTGTTTGCCTTCCTTAGTGAAACAGATGGACCTATTGAATTTGTCTATATGAAACTATTTGTTAGCCATCTAATATGAAACTATTGTTTTATTTATTTTGGAGAATAAGAAACTCTATTTTGACCAACACTTATGGTGGTTGGAAGTATGGTTTCTTCCAAAAAAGAAAAAAAAAACCCCATTTTCTCTTTCGACTTTTTTTTTTTTTTTTTGTTGGCACTGATATATCAATTATCAAAACAACTTGATAGAGTGGTGGGTTTCCTTTTTAGTAAAGTATGCTTTTTTCTGTTATTTTGTTTGGGTATCCTACCCTTTTACAATCTAAAAATAAAGCGAAAGGCCTTAAGATCATATTCTCATTTAGTCATATCTCACATACTTTGCAAATGAGTAGACTAAAGATGTGATATAGTCTCAATTGAATATCATCTAACTTTGTGATTGTTCTCAATCATATCAATGGCCAGCTAGCTTGTTAATTTCTTGATAACAGATCTTGTAGTTAAGATAACAGTGGCTGCAGTTCATGGCCCGACCATGCAATCTGGTTTCAATTTTGTGTGCAGGTTCACACTTTCAACTCAATGAATAATTGCATGCTTGAGGTTTGGATTGAGTGGGCTGGCCTCAACCTATCCCATCGCTGTATCTTTTACTTTGACCTGCCAATCTTTTGAATATCTCAGTGATTCTTGGTTTTGAGTTGACATTTCCAACTCTTATACAGAAAAAAAAAAGGAGGACAATGTCTTTCCATTGAATTTTCTGATTTACACTAGATGCTAATTTCTAGGTCCCTTCAAATTTTTGTAAATGTGCCATATGGTTTTACTTTTCTAATACTCTCTCCATGGAATGCAGGACCTCAACCAACTAGATGTACTAAACTAAATTAAGGTAGAATACTATTCTGGAGTTCATGGCCAAGCATGTCCAAAGCCCAGCCCATTTAGTTAATGAGCCAAACATTCCGGCCTGAATTTGTCTAGACGATTTACAAAATACGTATGCATATTTCGACAAATAATGTCAGGCCGGGGCTGGGCCTTCGGCATCCAAACCAAGACCCAGCCCACCTATTGTGCCAAAAAATTAGGTCAAAGTCCAGCCGATGGGCCAAAACTACAGCCCAAGCCCAACCAGGTACGTCAAGGCGTGGCCTTGCCCATGAGCATCAGTAGTCCCACCCTACAATAATAATGCAAGACAAGTAATCTAGTCATGGACAATTCTAGAATCTAAATAATTGATTGGACCACAGCTGGGCACTAAATGATAGAACACAGCAAATCTTATGTACAAGATGTAAGCATTCAACCAGTGCAAGTTTATTGAGGGCATTGAATGAGAATTGAGTGGTTGTTGACAAGATAAACTCCAACCATTGGACACATGGTTTGAATAGTCAAGAGTCTACAAAAGTGAAAGGATGATAGGCTGGCCGTTGGAGTGCCTTCACAGTATCTTCTAGGATTTAATAGTTTAGAGTTTAGAGTTCAGACACATACGACTTGATGCTCAGGTGTTTTTTTTTTTTAAACACAAACTTGCCCCTCCAGAGAAGATTATGTTCAAGGGGAGCAGATAATAGAATAAGAGAAGAGGGGGAATCTCTTTTTTTTTTTTTTTTTTTTTTTTTTTCTGTAGTACAAATACAAAAAGAGAATTTTATAAAAAAAAAAAAAGTCCCCTGTATTTTCAGACAAGCTCGAAAAGGCGCTATGCTTTGAGTTTTTACTAAAACCTCCCGATTAGCTTTTATGAATAAATGATAATAAAAAATACCCTTTGTTTAACTCAACTCAACATAGGTGGGATGAACCTGGATGCATGATGATCGAGGGAGGCTCGGATGTGAATTAGAAATAGATGAAATATCAACCCAAGCCTTAGTTTTATGTCCTCAAAAGTCTAATGGTGGGGAATGTGTAGGATAGTATGAAATGAAATCAATTCCGATAAAGACTTTCGGTGTTTGTGAATGGATTGGATTGATCACAGGTAAGCCCTATACATAAAAGCCCAAAAAAAGGATGAAAAGTGGTGTTTCCATAAATCATCATTCAATAACAAAAAAGTGAGAGTATGATCCCATTTGTACAGTTTTGACTATTACCTTTCAAAAAACAGTATTAGTCAAGGGGAGTTTGTGTGAAAATGTAGGAGCCTTTATGTAGAAAACTATTTTCAAATCAAGTGAAGAGTCTTAAGAGCTAAATCAACATTATCTTTTGTTGCATTTGATATTAGCTCAACCTTTGATATTGGATAACCCTTTTGGCTGACAATTCACAGAAGATCTGGACATGGAAGCCTATAAATTCAAAGGAAGACGAATAAAGATCAATGAGAATAAAAAAAAACAGTTTCTGGGAATATCTGGACTGCTAGAGATAGCCAGCCTTGCGGGATGCTCTCTTGTGTTGAAGGAATGCAACTTTCATTAAATAGCAAAAAAAAGGAGCAACAACAACACTTCTTCCAAACTCTCTCAAGTTCTATACATACATGAATATACACTTAACACTAACTAGGAAAAAATCAGTCCTTGCGAACACAATACCCCCTATATAAAACCTTCAAGATTCATAATCTTCTTCAGACAACCTCTTCTCCTAAATTCATCATCCTTTTAAAAAATAAAAACAGGCCATGATAATCCAGAATAAGAATCATTAAGACTTAATGGAATACTTCATAGCTTCTTGGAAGAAGAAAATCATTCTTCATTAACATATAAACTCACACAAAGTGGACTGAATTATGTTCAGGGCAGAGGCGGACTTCTGCAACTCCTTGTTGTAACTGTTTATTCAGCTGAATGAGGGAAAAATCTTGGAAGAGTTGGTAAGCTCCTCTCAGCATTCTCATTTTAGATGATTTTTCTTTTCTAAACATTTTCAAATCTTGCAGATTCTTCTAGTTTCCATTCAAATCCACCCGAGTTTATTCTTCTCTGACAGAAGAGCTCCTCTGACTATGAGAGGACTGTGAGCGAAGATCTGATGCGGCTAGCTCTCTGTAATCTTTACGAATACCCCATAAGATCTCTGCACATCTCCTCATGGTTGGGCGGCTTTGTCTAGTTGGACCCAAGCACTGTAAAGCTAGCTCAAGAACTTTTTCCAGTGCCAGATTGTTTGCTGATGTGGGTGGTAACCTTGGATCCAGTGTTTGAAGGGCATCTCCTTCAGTGAACTTTTTCATTGCCTGTGGTTTTTCCAAATCCAAATTCAGTAAGTTCAAATTGCAAAGCACAGAAAAAACTCACAACCATCACAAAAGAGTAAGAGAACCAGTTTCCACAATCACGTACGAAGTCACAATGTATACACAATGTCAACCCACGCGTTGAGAGACCCCATTTTTGCCAAGCATTCCATAAAAAGTGCATCTTTCAGTTATACAGATTGTTCGATGAAGGGAGTATTTGTTTGATGAAGGGAGTATTGTTCCATAACCCATACATATAGGGTCCCCTTAGGTAAACACTCAGCACAAGTGAAAGATGAGTCCACTGCCAATCTACACAAAATGATTGGTCCAGATGAAAACATGGGGCTGAATATTTTATAAAATACCTTCAAGGATCCAATTAGAATAGATATTTAAAAGAGAGAAGCTACATCTAAGAAGGAAAACTACTGGAAATCTATCCTTCATATGAAAACATATCAGCTTAGATCGGCCAACTCTTTCGCTGACGCTTTAGCCAAACTGGGGGTTGTAAGAGTGTCCCCTTGGGAGGCTTTCATTATATAAGTGATGAGGTGGGGTTCAATGGTCTTGTACCTCCCTTTGTAGCCTTTCCTTTGTAACTTTCTTTTCTATTAATAAAAGCTTTTGTTACCGATTCAAAAAAAAAAGTGAGCCTCCTGCACATGTCCCCAAGCTAACAATCGTCAAGTAATGGTTTGTGATAGAAAATCATACCCATCTTGCTGTTATCCGTTCTTTGATTTCCTTTCTAGGTTCAATAGGGCGCCTTCCTGACATTAGTTCCACCAGCAATACACCAAAGGAGTAGACATCACTTTTCTCAGTGAGTTGATAAGTTTTAAGATATTCTGGATCTAAATAACCAGCTGTTCCTTTAACTTGAGTAGAAACATGAGTTGCATCTGTATCAGCGGCCAAACGAGCAAATCCAAAGTCAGCCACCTTTGCTCGAAGATTTTCCGTCAGAAGAATGTTTGAAGATTTAATATCTCTGTGGATAATAGGGTGATCTGCATGCAAAGCAGTCCATGAATCAGAACACAGCACAGAAAAGAATGCTGAATGATCTGCGTGAAAGCAGCAGTCCAAATTAACCATTGTTGAGTATTAAAGGATGATACACATAGGAACAGACGCCACAAGTATAGATATTGAGAATTCATATGATTATTAACTCCAGGATATTCACAGAATCCACATGCCTTGAGTGGTAATAGATCTGAGTGAAAGCAGCAGTCCAAATAACTCACGGGACAAGATCAACCATACAATCGACAGACAGCACATTGCTGCTATGAAAGAAATACCACGACAGTCCACATTTGATGTGGAGGTAGAGTTTGATGGCTAGAATCATTGAAACTGAGTTCATAGGATGAAAGCCCACCAAGCCACAGTTTAGTATCATAGGAGTCAAGGCCACGATTCTCACATATGCAAACAATAGGACAGGATTCTTGACGTTCCTGATATTTCTGGCTTGTCTATTGTAAATGTTTCTAGACCAGCTCGGGGCAAGAGCAATTACAAAAAAAAAAAAAAAAAAAGAAGAAATCATGAGAATCTTAAGTTAAGAGAATTTCACTTGGAGTAATAACTATACTATGGATGCAAAAGCAGACAGGACCAAAAGGGGACTGACAGAGAATAGGCAAGCTAATGCACCATCCAGACTCTACAAATGACATATAAAAAATGAGCACTAGGTAATAAAAAGTACAACGAGCATCACTGCTTATTAAATCACAAGAAATGAAACTAGCTGTCATGAAGATATTACATGTTCTGAGGTGAGCCTGTTGAGGTCATATAATCATTACCAAGGTGAAAATATAACATTTTCTGGGACCCTGCATACACACTGCCCAACTAGTACAGTGTTTGAAAAAATAAAGAAGAAATGCTTATTACAACTAAACCGAAACTTGCATGCTTGGTGCTGATATTGAAGTCTATCCAATTCACAACAGAAATTTCAATTTCTGAACCCACACCTGTGTACATATGAAGATAAGTAACTGCATGAGCTACATCAATTGCAATGTCCAGACGTGCAGCAAGGTCAAGAACAGTTCCATGCAAGCCTGCAAAGTACCAGTAAATAAATAAATCAAAACATTACAGATTGAATCAGTTATTTAAAGCATACACCAAAAGCTAATTTTCATTTTAAAAAGGACTCCAGAGGACCAGAAGCACATTGACAAGTCCACAATGGAAGAACCTCAATCTTACTACAATACTCTTTATTTCTGACAGCAGAAGACATGTTTATAACCAAGTTACATAGATCTTGACATTCTATTCATTGAAACTTCCAACTCTTGATAATGATATAGTGATAAAAGCAGCAGCAAGAACAACAATGAAGAAGATGGTGAATAAGAACTCACAGTCCAAATGCTCCCTAAGAGTTCCGTTGGGTACATACTCCACGATAACGATTCTTTCGTCTCCATGCTCCAAATAACCATAAAACCTAACCAAATTCAAATGCTCAACACGTGACAGAGTCCGGATCTCACTTTGGAACTCCACGCCCAGATGTTTATCATACACAGTCTGCAAGGAGAAACTACAATTGTGAATATCATCCCTTCATTTACCATTTCCAGTAAACCAAAACCAACACAAAAACCACATACAACTACATTAGCAATTCTACCAACCTTCTTTGCACGTTTGATTGCAACAAGCTTTCCATCCTCAAGTCTTCCTCTGTAAACAGTCCCAAACCCACCTTGTCCGAGCTTGAAAGAAGGAGAGAAGTTTCTAGTAGCCTTGCTGATCTGCCCCATGGTGAGTTTCATACCTCCCGGCTCCACCTCACTAGAATTGGATGAAGTGGAGTAGATCCCTCTATTTGAACGCCTACTCTTACTACTGTCCGAAGCACTGGATGAAACTAAATGGGATATAAAGAAACGTACACAAGCAGATCAAAATCTCTCTTTTTTTTTACTCCAACAAATAGAAACTTCAAAATTTTCAAAACCTTATTTTTCTAAAAAAACAACTCCAAATAATCTGTTCGGGTACATTGTATACTAAAAATTAAAAAAACCTTGTATGAAGAATTGAAGTGTTGCAAGTAAAAGAAACTAGAAGAGGAAGACCAATAAAAAGAAACCTGCAATGAAGCACTGAAAGTGACATGTTAGATTGTGGAGTGACAAAAACATGATGATGAAAAATCTGAATAATGGAAGGAATCCAGAAGTACAAATAATGATACAAGCATAGAATTTTGGATCAAATCAATTAGCCCATCAGTATGTTGATGAGGGCATCTTACACTTGATTTTACTTGTATAAGATCCACCTTTGTATGATCCAACTCACTCTAATCATTGCACTCTCGATCCAAGCATAGTCATATGCACTGTTGGATTGATAGCACACGAAACTTAGCTATAATTTCTCCACACTATCAATCCAGCGGTGCATATCACTCAAATTATAGCAAAATATGGTCCAATTCTAATCCAAAGAGAGGGTCATGTGTAATATAAGTAGAATTGACAAAGCAAGAGTGGACCGCACACAGAACTTGTGTCGGCACCAGCACAACATTAGATCATTTATCACCTCAACCACTCCATCAACCACCATGTGAAATCCACACCAACCGTACCAGACAATTTTAACCACCTAAACAGATGCCTAACAACAACCTATGGAAGCAAAAGAACCTCTCTTTCTTTCTTTTTCGTTATAACTTTACAATTCCAGGACACTGATCAAAACTGCTAGGATTATCCACTACACTTGGATTTTTAAGCCATGCCCATGCAGATGGACGGTCTAGATGAAAAATCTAGTGACCCATGTTCAAGATTCAACAGATCTAAACCCTACAAATACAAATCCTTGTAAAAAAGTACCAATTTCAAAAAAAAAAAAATCGCCTTTCTATGCATGAGAACTGAAATTTTCAAATAGGAAGATAACATCAAAAAGATTGAATTCTTTCAGCAGAATTGAAGAAATTCAACAACTTTTCTCGAACATCTCTACCGTTTTGACTCTTCCAACCGATGTTACAAGATCAAATTCAAGAAATTGGATTCAAGATCACTAGAAGAATACCAGAAGGAGCTTTGGATACGTCGAGATCGCCATCGAATTTCGAGGAGGTGGTCTCCGGCGGGGCGAAGCAGCTCCCGAACGCCCGGGCGGCGATCTTGACTGGATTCAGGCCAGAGTAGGTTCTCCGGACGGTGGATGCGTCGGAGTAGACGGAGATCGGCGACATGTCCGGACGCTCGGGGGTTTTCCGGCCGGCAGAGTCCCGACTTCCGGACCTCGCCATGGGGCTCCTCATCGCCGGATTTCGGGGTCGGAAATGTCAAGACGCGTCGAAGAATCAGCGCCATTTAAGAGAAGCGTGGATATATATTTTATACAAGGAGAGTGTCTAACTTACGCCATCTCGGCGCATTGTAGCAGACGGCGATTTTACGTCTAGGTCAACCTAACCCGCAAGGAAGCCACGTCAGACTTTCGCGGTAGAGGGCTCCCTCCACAGTTTTTTAAAGTTATATATATAAGACTCCGAGAATCCTCTCAAATTGCTAAGTTGAACTACAAGGTGTGTGGGAATTAAAAAATAGTGCGCGCATGTCATTTATTTAAAATCTGAACCGTTCAAAATAAAATACGTATAAGTATATAAATATTTTTAAGTTTTATTCCACTAAAAGCTGCTCGGTTATAAGATTGATCTTTTGAAAAAAAAAATTTTAATGACGATGAATAGGGCATAAGATTGTATTTGATCATATTCTTTTTATTAAATGATCAATCTTGCAATGGGAACAACTACTGTTGTGATAGAATTTATGGATGTTACATTTATTGAGAGGGCTTTTATATTGAGTGGCTAAGATTTTCATTAAATGAGCTTCTTTGCATGGTTCCACTTTACCCTTTCTACCCGAGATGTCTCTTTCAAATTTGAGCAAAGAGTTTTAGATAACCCATTCATTAGAAAGCTTTTATTTTGCAGCTTGGGTTTTAAAAAGCAAGTTTCATGGCAGAACTCTAGTTACTTAGTTAGTTAGTTAGATACGATGTGAGTAGAGTGTGAGTTCCAATTCCTCGTGTAGGAAAAATAAGAAAAAAAAAGAACTGATCCAAGTCTCCAACCCAGAATTTCTAGGAGAGGATCCGACGCTTGAAATGAAGAACACATGAAGTCCTTGTGGGTCCAATTGTCATTTTATAAATCTATCATTTTATAAATCTATAATGAAGTGATAAGCATCTCAATTATCAACGATTAATATCGAAACCATGTACATTTTAACCGTCCATTTCATGAATTTTATATCTGATACAATATTCAGTCAGCAAACCAATCCCACTAGAGTTGGTTTGAAGATTATCTTTGAAATCTTTTGGAGAATGGTGGGTCTAGTGGGCCCAATAATCATGCCACGTGGCTTATTGTCTAGTTTAGAAAAGGTCCTTTGTTTTTTTCTGGTAGAATAGAAAAGTTCTTTTTAGAGAACCTCTATGAACAAGGCTTCAGGGGATATCTGGACAGGGCTGGGACAGTCCTTTATGTGCGTCTTGACTGTTGCGTCTCCAATTGTCCAATCACGCACGTACACGTGGCAACGTGGATTTGAATGATATTTCGTCTGGGGGTGTATACGGGCCGAGCTGGGTCATGGAAGATTCTCCAAGCCCAGCCTATTTAGTTACTGGGTCACTTAAAATCCAAACCGAGTTTGGTTGACTTGACCGATGAGTCAATTGAGTTGAAGGGTACCATGAAGAACGAGTTTGATCCACTGTACGGAAGCTTCTCCTGGGCTCGTCCCACTTTACTTGACCTTTCTTTATTGGTAATGTGTTTTTGGCAAAAAAAGGTTCGACTGACTTGACTTGAAATTTCACCCATCCCAATCTAAGAAATTAACTTTAACCCTTTACTTTTTTTATTATTTCCAAGAAAATCAAAGTTTCTTTTTTAGGACGTGGGTATTCCTGAGTTCTTTGACCCAACAACCCAACAGGATTAATTTCCGTAGCACTCACTAAATCCGGCAAATCTGAGATGGATCTCGAACACAAAATGTAAAGAGCAGACCCATGCCTTATGCGGTCTATTCGAGAGCATCAGGCGCCTGGCCGGTGAAGTGATCGGGGTTCTGACGTGGTCTCCGGGTAGCCTCCACAGTCTCTTGCCTTTATTCCCGTTGGATGCGGTTTCCTTCAAATCCTAGGACGTCCATGTACGGTGGAGGTGGACACTATTGTTGGCTTCTATAAGAACACCCTGCATCTGGGCGCTCCATGAACTCCAAGGCACACATCCATAGTTGTTGGGCCATATTGGACCTGCACTGCATGTTACCCAATATCAATGGATTAGACTTGTAAAATAATACTTGTACCCATTTGTTAGAGCATATCATCATGTTAGTCTGGCACTTGCTCATGGCCTGTTTGTTTGTTTGGAAGAATTGTGAGAATTTTTCTCTGGGATGATTATATAAATTTTAAATTTTGCCCCCCAAAGTAGAATTTTAAATGCTCAACCCCTCTCTACCATTTGAAATGCTAGAATTATGAGAATTCATAAGGCTAAAAGTGCATTTTCATGTGGTCTGGAATTTTGAATTCTTGTATCAAACAGAGTATTTGGAATACACAGGCCATAAGATGTCACATCATATGAAAAATCCCCAACAAGTCCAATTACTTGTCAGAAATGCCCTTAACCAAACATGCCCTTAAAGAGTTCTGCAATTTTTTAAAATTGGACCTTTTATCTTGATTGAGATTCTACAATCACTCTCTGTATTTATCTTACCAAAACTGCCCTGTGATTTAGGTTTCTGAGCTCCACCTCCACTTAGACTCCTCAGTACTGAAGTGTAAGCTTGACCATGCATTAACAGCTCAATTTATAGGAAGTGAATGGCCCAAGTAAGCCCTTCATGAAATATCTGATCATGGAGAGAAAGGACAAGATTGCATTGGTTACAACTTAAATTAAACAATAGATCATGGACCACTGTAATGTCCTTGTTTCATTTAATGACAAGAAGAGAGAGCAGAGACAACAGGAGGCCTGTTGAAAGGGACATGAAAAATGATTAGTCAAATGGCCGTAGAAAGGCTCCAGTACTTGCTCCGGATCCCAATCTCTATATATGTCCCAATGCAAATTCAGAAGTTAATAATAGATACAAGTTTTAAGGGCATACATAGCTAGAGTTAAATTCAAATTTGAGAGACTGTAATTCTACAAAGACTAAATCATCTAACATTTTTAAGAGCCCCACTTGCATATTTGAGGATTTTAAGTTTGAATCTCTTTTATCTAAATATGCTTATGCAATCCACATTTTATTTTGGATTCGGGTCCAAAATTCAAACCGTTTTCTTAAGATGATGCTGGATTTGGATATAATATAAGTTGCAAATCAAGAATTAGGTTTGAATCCACCATGGTTCTGCCCTGGATCAATCGCTTTCCATCGTTAAGCATGAGAGAAGCTCAAACATTCAGTTCCATCTCGGCAGCCTTTTTGTTAAAAAGGGAATGAGTCATGGTCTGTAAAACTCAAATAAAACGGAGTGTTGTCACTGGTCACCCCAACAGATTGATCTTGATTGATTATGAATTATGTTTAAAACAAAAGAATGTAATGAAACTCTATTTTTATGACTTTTAACTTGTTTTTTTCCCTTAAATTTTTGTTTGATACGGACCAGATGCCAATGGGTCCGACTCGATGCAAATAACCTGCATCCAATATGGGCCAATCCATTTCACTTCAACCCCACCCGACTCAACTTGTAGAAGTTTGGCCCAAACCCAGTATTAAGGTTATATTTGAGTTAAATTGTTTAAATTGATTAAGTATGCGAATCGACTCTGACCCCACCAATTTAAATGATTATTTAGGTTAAACCTAACTCAACCCATTTTATTGCAAGCCAAATTATTTGACCTGCGATCGGCCCGTATAGGATAGGGGTAGGATTATGTGGGCCAAATGTGAGTTGAATAGCGGGTTAAGTCAAACTGTTACTACCCCTATATGTAACCATAAGTGGGGCCTATAGAGAGGAAAATTCAGGGTGTGTAGGAAATTTTCTTGTGTATTGGTTTGATGAGGTTTTACCTCCATTTGATCAATATGTGCACTGTTGATATGGAAATATTGTTTTCAAAATGGTGAGTCTCAATAGATCACCTTAGTTTTTTTTTTTTTTTGACGAGGGTGTCTGGCCTCTTTAAAAATGGACTATTCCCCGGACATATGTAGTCAATGCCTCCTCCATGCACCGGGTAAGTCAGGTTTTTGCCCGGAGAGAGTGCGAGTTCAAAGCTGCAACATCTATTTCCTTAGATAGTTCTATTAAAGGAGTATGAAAGAGATGACGGGTAAAGTATATGAGTTGAGGGAGTTGAGGATAAAATGCAATCTTTGAGTTTCCTAGTATTTGAATTACTAGAGTGATAGCTAAGTATTTCTTGTCTCCATGCGATTCATTTTCCATTAAAGAGAGAGGGTTATTTTATAGTTATTTCTAAATATTTATCGTATTCTTTTATTTAATTATTTTTTAAATAAAAGTTTTAAAATTCTTAGGAATTCAATAAATATGAAACAAAAGGGACATATATGTTGAATGAATTCTTTGACTAATTAATGGAAATATGAGTTGGATGATGACACAATAAAATTGACTTTGGGTTATAATGTAATTGCCAAAATTGTTTAACCAAATATTGTTCGACCCAACTTCAATTGAAAGGACCCACTGGCGCCCCACCCACCTCCATTTCAAAGTCTTAGAGAATTTTATAGTTTTTTTTTACAAATGAGCCCTTTTAAGTTCTAAAAAAAAAGGTCTTATATATTTTAGAGGTTATATGCACTTTTCTAAACAGGGCCTCCTTAAAATTACCTTTTAAGGAAGAATTCATGGGTCCACCCTTAAAAGGACCACCTGTCGACATTGATTTGACTTTTTATTTTTTTCGCAAACCTAGAGAAGAGACTAGGCTGAATACAACCCAAAACCCACTCGACCACTTGTCCACATTTACTTGACTTTTGGAACCATTTCGGGGAAAAGGAGTGGCTATGATTTTCACTGTAGAATATCAAAAGGTCTATGAGTTAGTCCATGAACTAATCCCATGGTTTTCGTTCAAATATTGGATATTCTCATCCAATATTTAAATAAGAACCATGGAGTTAGTCCATGGTTATGTCCATAAGTTAGTCCATGTAGAGGACTCGTAGAATATAGGAGATTGTGGACGTCAATTGCTGTATATGGATGTCACCAACTCAACCACCACAATATCATTTATTTTAGTAGTGGAAGTGTGAAATTGTACCAACACCAAAAAGCCTTTTATTGATTGGTCCACTTCACAAGTGGTTGGATAGCCGTCCAATCAGTGGGCCACCGAGATGGGGTTTTCATATGGTGAAAAAAATGAGTAAAAGCAGCGGTCTCGAGGAAATTTTTACTCTCTCATTTAGTTGAATCTCATGGGGCCCACTTAGATCTCTTCTTATTAGTGTGGGAGGTGTGAGTGGAATACATGGAAACGTCTCATTATAGATAAGGGTCAACAAAAAGATCAGCCCTTTTAAATCATCTTAGCCCTTGATTTAATAATCTTAATATTTAGCGGTTTTTTAATCATAAGTTTCTTTGAAATTCATTCAATCCAAGTTTCCAACGGTGGATAAAGGACTGATGACAGTGAAGTTGGGCCTGGTGCCGGATCAACAAGGAGATGAGAGTGTGAAAGGGCCTTTAATTATGGAAGGTGAGCTGCAGTTGGGCCCACAAAGCTGGGATTGCTATAGCTCTTATTGGGGGAACATTTATCCTCTTCTTTTATTAAACTATTGATGTCTCTTCACTCGGTAAGAGAATTCAAAAGTCTTCCCCCCCATCTGTAGGAATGCAAATAGATATCCAAATCTTAGGAAGGTTCTAATTCGAGAAAAATCAGATTTAGAACCTTATTTATGATCCACTAATTAAACGGGTATGTTTGTGGAACCATATTCTTGGACCCGAGACCTAAACAGGTCCGATTCCCCAACCACCTAGGTTCCAATCTATAGGCCAATTCAAGCCTTTTTAAATATAAATAACCTCATGTTCTAGCAAAAAAAAAAAAGAGGTATGGTTAGTACTAGTGATGTTGTATGTCATCAGGCAGTTTTAGTTTCCGATATTGTTTCTAGCAAATAAAATAATATACTATTCTCAATGTTTCAACAAAGAAAAATCAACTAAAAGAATTTTATTTTTTTAATTTGGAACCAATTCTTGAACATGTCTCCTGGTTCTAAGCCGGAATCGGTTTCGCAACCGTAACCATCCTTTGGATAATAGTTCTAGTTCCAGTATGGAATCAGTCTAGACCCAACCAGTTTGCATCCCTAGCCATGTTACTTTCTCATTACATAGGACACATGAAATTGCATAAAGATAGTAAAATCACAATAAAAGTTGTCTTACATAAGTAAATAGTTCATGCTCTTCCACGTACGTTTGTGTGGTATCTACAAAGATAGAAGTTCACGAACTTAAGCTTTTCCTCGAAAAGGACATCTAAGAAGTTTTTTAAAAAATAATTAAAGTTGCCTTTTGTAACGCCCCAATTTCGGATACCGAGAAAATCGTCAAAGTACCGAAATTGGCGCGCTACTTCCCGGAAAATCCGAGAACTTCCAAGATCGTAGGTCCGCAGTGAGGTCCAATTTAAAACTTTTTGAACAATAATGTAACAACAGTTATTATTGCGGAAGCGTATTATAAGCGGAAGTCATACAGAGATAGCGGAAGCATAAGGTATCATCGTATATATGTCAAATGTAGAAGGGCTGAAGTCCAGCCTAAATGTATAGTGATAACAAATCAAAGTTTAATTACATATTTTTATCATTACTACCCAACTCACAACAAATGTCTCTCAAAAACCCTAAACAAAGGAACGCTCAAACCCCTGCAGCTGGTATCGGCTCTCCGCCTTCCGGCTCGACCTCATGGTCGGCCGGCCCCCATCCGTAGTCGCCTGCTACGGGCACCTCAACGAGTGCGAACGCATCGCCCTCGAACTCGGGGTCAAGACCTAAGCACCAAGAGTGGGTCAGATCTAAAGATCTGGCAAGTCACAATATGCAGATAATATAGAATGTATGCATCAAATGAGTAGAGACATGTATAAGGTTAAGAGGGTAACAAAGGTACATATGCTATGCAGTCGTGCAAGATAACCATGTAGAATCATAATAAGTATAACAGTAATAAACCTACACAATATGGCACATCCACATAAGCTGGTCACCGCGGGATATTATGCCGCGGCCCTCCCATACTGAACACAGTCGCGGTAGGGATCCTAAGCTAATGCTAGGGATTACTAACCCCGCAAAATATCATCAACATCATCTACAACGACCGGAACCGGCATCACACTGTCCGTCCCAACAGTGCTCATCATGATAGCCACACAACAAATCTCAATAGCTCCTACCAGTGATGATCAGTCCAACTGGCTGAGCTTAAATCAACTGAGTGAATGTCTATGCCGACTCGGAAACAATAAAGGTCTGTGTCTGTCTAGGCTTTGCCTTGCGTGAACAAGGTCCTAACAAAAGTCCCTAAGAGGTCTAAGTATTCAATACAAATTGTGGATCATAGTTCAAGTCCAATTCCAATCATTGGATCCGTACCAAGGCCCACCAAATACTTGGCCTGGTCTATAACAATCCATATGAGACACAAGTCCATGTTCAATGACATATGATCCATCTACGTCCATAATGGGTCACAAGCCCATACAATCTAACCTCTCCATTCTAGGGTAATTCACATCCAACTTAGGCCATAAAAAGGGCCCGCCTAGCCACAGACACGGGTCAATGATCCACCCAATCAGATTACCGGGTCACCTCTAAGTATTCCTAGGTTTAGGTCCTCCATTTTCCATTTAATTAACAGGTATAAGCAATAATAAGGACAATAGCGTGATAGTCATAGTATGAGGGAGATGAATCTCCAAGTACACGAATCATAGGGAGATAGCAACAGTCCAACCTAGGTAAATGGTCCACTTTCGGATACAGGTCCATCTCAGGTAATTCGATCTTTAAGTGAAACCACAGATGCTAAGGAATATTGTGTTTGGTGCTTAGAAGTTATGTGCATCATTTGGTAACGTATAAAGGTCGAATCATCTAAGATTACATAACCTGGACTTTAATTAGTGGACCCCACGAGTCAAGGTTGAGCCGTACCATTGACTCGTGGCTGGCTCAGTGATGGAAGTCTATTTGAATGGTCAATGGGCCCTACATATGATTGCAACAATAGAAATTAGAATCTGGGGATCGTCACTGTACACAGTGTGCTCAGCCGACCTCCTGGCCTGGGCGGTCAGCTCGGCACACTGTGATCAGAGAAGGTGAAACATCCTGCAGGCAAGGCCTACTCGTCCAGGATATCCTGTGAGTTCGGCTAACCCCCTGGCCTGGGTGGTTGGCCGTGCGCACTAGGAGTTCTGGCTGGAAGAAATGTCCCAGGTTCTAGTCTCCTTTGTTGAAATCCCGCCTTTTTGGAAATCCATCTCGGAGTTCGGCTAAGCAATTGGAGCTCAATTGAATACTCAGTTCGGCCACCCAACTCAGCTCGGCAAAGGGCCTAGCTCAGTTCGGCAACCCAGCTGAGTTCGGGAAAATGCATTGGGCTTGGTAGGGCATTGAGGTTGGTTTAGCTCTCAGCTCGGTTAAGCACTGAGTTCGGCTAAGCTCGAAGTCCGGTCTGGCACGGAACCCGGTCTGGCGCTGAGCTCAGTAAAAACACTGAGTTCGGCCATAACACTGAGTTCGGCTATAACACTGAACTCGGCTGAGCACTGAGCTCGGCCTAGACACTTAGCTCGGCTAAACGCGAATCTCATCCTAACCATTATGCTCGGCAGAACTCTGAGTTCGGCTAGTGTTGAATCCAGCCATCGCTGAGTTCGGCCAGTGCTGAGCTCGGCAGTTACTGAGCTGCGCTAACACTGAGCTCGGCAACCGCTGGGCGCTGCAAGTGCTGAGTTCGGCAGTTGCTGAGCTGCACTAATGCTGAGCTCGGCAACCGCTGGGCTCTGCAAGTGCTGAGCTCGGCCATCGCTGGACTCTGTCCATCTCTCCTATCAGTGATGTGTTCTGTTACAGAACCCAGTTCTGCGACAGGACACAACTTCTCTTCATTAAGCACAGGAATGGTGGTCCACCTCTGATCAAAATCCAGATCAAGTAGCAACCCATGGTCGCACAGGCCCCCTCACATAGACGTAGGGTCCTGATCTACCAAGGGTGGTCCTACTTCGATTTCGATCTCAATACTGCGAGATGGGTTCTTGTCATTCCATCTCCGGAAACTCATTCCCGTGACCCAATTCTTCTGGGATTCTCCATAGACCATTACAGAAGCAAAATAAATCATTCCTACATCATCCATCCATCATCAACCGGCCATTGATCATCCAAATGAGGTAATCCCATCCATCAATGGCCAAAGGAACCAAACAAACGTGCTCAAGGATCGATCTAAACATATATATTACAGATTGGAATTCTACTGCAAATCGAAGGAAGGAAACATGCAATCTAGACTACCATCACAGTGCACTTGCCTTGATCGATTGAAGGTAGAAGGAAAAGAGAGAAAACCACAGGGAAACCAAAAGGCAGGGTCTCGGCAGTTGCTCCTATGGTGCAGGTTGGTCTCGGCTGGCCTTCTGTCAGGGATTTCTGGGGCGAGGGAGAGGAAAGAGAGATTGGAGGGGGAGATGAGGGTTCGTTGGAGAGAATTGGGGAAGAAGAAGAGAGAAAAGAGATTGAAACTTGAGAGAAAAGAAAATGAGATGAACAGTAGTTGCTTGGGCAGGGGAGGGTTTTAGTTTATATAGGTTGGGTTTTTGGGTTAGGGACAAAATTGCCCTTAGGGTTAGAATAGGATTAGGGTTAGGGTAGAGGGTATTTGGGTCTTTAGGTGAGCTTCTAGAAGATTCTTGGTGCAAACCCCCCTATAGTAAATACAAAATTCTAGCTAGGGCCTCTAACAAACTCCCTAACTCTAAAAATAACAAAAAGGCCCCCTATTGACTCTACTAATTACACCACTAGACTAACCCTAGGAAAATACATAACTACCCTCACTAAGTCCCATAATTAACATAATTAAAATACTTAAGCTAATATGTAGTATTCAAATTCACATGAGGGCCCACCAGGGGTGGGGTCTCACACCTTTTCTTTTGAGAAACTATTTGCACCAAATGACGAAAAATGAAGTCTATAAAAATTGAAATACTTCTTTTTTTACTTTTCGTGAAATATGTGCTACACAGACATGCCCTTGAAAATATTATCTTAAATTGAATAGTCAAGAACTTTTAAAGAGATTGATCTTTTATAAATAGCAAATCCATCAAATCTTCTTTTGTTCTCCGGGGGGGCATCTCCTATCTCCTATCTCAGTCTCCCATATTTTATTCATCATACTATTATATGGTAGCAAAAGAACAATTATCTTTATTCCCTAGCATTTTTTTTTCCAAGGATGAGGGTAGGGTATTTTCCAAACCCACCTTATAACGAGTACGAGGTAAAATCGCTTTTTAAAAAGGTTATCCATTTATTAAGATAAATATTAAACATCTTTAAGAAAGAAATCAACTCATTGCTATTTTTATAGTAAAGAACTTTTCACCTCCAAGCAGATTGCATATCATCGGATTCACTTGGATGCATTCCCTTGTGCCCACTAACTAGCTTTTATTTTATTTTTCCTGCTTGTAAGGATTTGAACTCCCACACACTTAGCCTCGAAATAAAGTGGGTATGGAATGTAATTTTGGGTCCGGGAGGAATTTCAATCCACATCCGAATTCTTGTATATAATGGTTCCAAAACATTTGGTTCCAAAATCGGATTCATGTATATTCTAATATGGGGATCTAGATCCAAGATGATTACATTTTGTACATGACAAATATTTATGTTTTGCCAACACACTTATGGGTGAGTGGTGTTGGCACCTTAATCTCACACACATATGCAAAGATCAATCCCTTAATCTTTAAATGAAAGTATCACTCCTAAACCAATAGACCAAAATATATATACAGCCTATGTAGCTTGAGTTACATTCTTAACTCTATGTAGCTTTTGGATATATAGGGATTTTGAGTAGTGTCATGTGTAAGAGAGAAAGACAGGGAGAGAGAGAGAGAGAGAGCCTTTGAATAATAATAATAATAAAAGAAATTATTTTCAGCTCTTTGAATAATAATAATAATAAAAGAAATTATTTTCAGCTCTTTTATTCAACTATACTAATGCAGCCCAGATCTTATTTTAGATATGAAGTCTGAACACATCTGTTTTCTTTGAGTTGAAGTCTCCAATGCTCATTGATAAGAAAAGGCCAAAACATAAGATCTCCTTCTATCATTTCTTATAAGGGCAACAACCATGATTATACCTATTGACATCATTGTTTCTCAAAGAGTAGGAGTGCTAAGCACAGTATTCCAACTTAAATCAGTCCTAACTCATATTTTAAGGTTTGAATTGACCTTTTATTTTTGAAGTTGGGTGTAGGCTAATATTTCCAACATGATTCATAAAAGGCTATGATGACATTGTTTCGTACTAGCAATTCAACCTCCCAAACCTTTTCTTTTCTTTTCTCGCAATGCATCGTTGGAGCCCACACTAATATTCATAGAAGGAGAGCCTGTAAAGTGAGAAAATGGCATATTGTTCCTTACAAGTGGCTGAGTGAGAAGTAGGGTTGCCAACTAATTAAATGACGACCCCTTGTTGTCTCAATCTCCCAACTTAACACTCAAACACGCGAGTCCAAGCTGAACATGTTTGTTTGCATTAGAATATTAGAATATACCGTAATTGAATATATATATATAAGGCAATTAAAAATGAAAATCAAATGAGAGTTTCCCAACATCAGATCAAGACATTTATTTGATGCTCATGTTTGGAAATTCGTCTTTAATCTTTATTTTTAACCACTCTATATATAATTGAATATATATATATAAGGCAATTAAAAATGAAAATCAAATGAGAGTTTCCCAACATCAGATCAAGACATTTATTTGATGCTCATGTTTGGAAATTCGTGTTTGATCTTTATTTTTAACCACTCTATATATAAGACTTCTATGCATTTTAATGGAAACAAACAGGGGAACTAGGAAGTCGTGAGAAAATGAGATTCACCGAAGGATTATTAAAGAGGTGAAAAGTGAAGTATATGAGGTTTAGGTGGAGGTGGAGATGTTGATAAGGCTTAGACTTTCCAGGTCTTGAAATACAAAAAGATGATAAACTTTTCCATAAGACGCACTCTGTGTGAAATTTGACGCTTGCCTTCAATGTTGGGTGGGCCCCTCTGCATTAATGGGAGAATCAATTTCGCACAGAGTGATACGTGTAGACGCTCGTAGGAGAAAAATTTACATTGAATTACTAGGGTGATTGATGGGTATTCATTTTTCATTTTTTCGTAATCCTATTAATAAGGTTAGGTTATTTGATGGTCATTTTTTGCACCATATTCCTTTTTAACCACTTATAAAAATATAATCATGGGTGTTCAATTACATAAAACAAACATGCCCAAAACAAATTAGCCCTTAGATTTTTAGCATTATAACTTCTTAGTCAGGTCAATTTGATAAGTCCAACCCAATTAAGAAATGCAACCGATTCAGGTTGGATACATATATCTCAACCTAATCCCACCCTACACATTGTCACAAATGGATAGGGCTGTCAATCCCGCCCTTTAACGAGGGCTTTTCTTTTTGTCTTAAAGCCCAAGGATAGGGTAGTGCCCAATTTTAAAAAGCCCGCAACCTTGAGTGCCGAGCTAAGGCTTGACTCAGCGGGCCCAACCCGGTCCTTTATTTATTAATATATAAAATAAATAATATGTATAATATATATAGGAAAATTCTCCAGAATGCCCCATTTGAAAAGAGACGTTTTTACCCTCTTTCATTAATCCAATTGACTAATGGGTAGTGCCTAATTTTAAAAAACCCGCAACCTTGAGTGCCAAGCTAATGCTTGACTTAGCGGGCCCAACCCGGTCCTTTATTTATTAATATATGAAATAAATAATATGTATAATATATATAGGGAAATTCTTCATAATGCCCCATTTGAAAAGAGGCGTTTTTACCCTCTTTCATTAATCCAATTGACTAATGCCACATCAGCTGCTGCTGACATTTAATACAATGAAAAAGAAGCAATCAAGTGAGAAGGGTTGTATCAATCTTTCCCATTTAATACATTTAATACATTGGCAAATCACCTACCATCCCTATTATAGAGTGTTATCAGCAATCAAGGAGATACTCACATTACAGTGAGTTTCTTTCTATGCCTGTTCCAATAATCAAGTGAGAAGGGTTGTAGCAATCTTTGACTTTTGATTGAGAGGATTTGTCCATGCTGGAGCTGTATCAACTTGCAAAGAATCTGGGTTGTCATGGTTATCCTTTGAATTCCTTTCCTTTTGTTCAACAAAATCTATGTCAACTCGAGTGGACATTTTGTATATTGGAGTGGAGTCTGGACACCTTGGATACTACTTTTGTTGATGCATTTGATGTGTTGGGACGACATGCATGACTTGTCCTTCTGTTGGATCTCAATAGCATGTCTCATGGGCTGGAACTTTGATCCATTCAAATCAAAATTTTCACATGACCATCACCAAGCGGATTGGTACTCACCCAAGTTTGGAAGTCATCTTGGGTCTCTCTCCACAGGGTTTTTTTGTGCAAATCTCCACCATGGGATTGAAGTGGGCCTCATGTATATATATTCTAACATGAGGTACTACTCTACCCACATCATAGATATAGGGCCAATATTAGACAAAAAAAAAAAAAAACACAAGAAGCAGCCTCATTTAAAAAAAAAAAACTCATTTTAGTTATCTATGGTGGGGCCCAACTATGATCAATTCAAATCTCAAACCTTATATGACAATCACATTGTTCATTTGTACTCTTCTTGGTGGCAGTTTTTTAGAGATAAAATTTAAGATCTTTAGGGCCTGTTTGGAAGCGCAACAAAATACAAGATTTTTCTATTTTTAAGATAATCTTCTTATCCTCTTGCTTAATGGTGTTCGGATAATGTAAGAAAAAGAAAGTAATCTTTTCTTTTCTACTAAAATCTCAAAGATTTCTTCCTTCACCCCATCCTTGTAGGTGAAAATCTTGGAGAATAAAATCTCTCATTTTACGGGCTCACGATTAAGTCCTTCACTACTTTCTTGCGTTTTATCTTTTTCTCTCTTTTCTTCTCCCATGGGTAAACTACCTTCACTCACTGACCTTTCGGTCCTTTCCTTCTCTCTCCCTCTTCTCTTCTTCTCTCCCTCTCCTAGACCCTCATCTATTCTCCTCTCTTTGTCCATGTTCTCTTTTGTCATATCTGCCTTCTCCCTCTCTCCATCCCTTGCTTGCCCTTTCCTATTCTCTTTTCCTCCCTCTCTCAAACCCTTTCTTTCCCTCTCCACGTCTCCATCATCCTCTATCATTTTCTCCTCTTTTGGTTGCAACCCATTTCATAGGGGCCTATTTGTTCCGATGAAATTAAACTCATAGGAGTTCATAGTAAAATGGGTTTACATGACATGATTATTGGAGAGATGAATGGTAAATGAATAGTCAAGAGATGAGAGGAGGGTCTGTTTGTTCGGATGGAATTGATTCTAGGAATTCATTATAATGCTACCACATCCCACTAACAAATCCCTTATCTTGAAAATACACGGTCTGTTTATTTGGGTGGAATTGGATTCCTAGGATTGAAATACCATTTTACCATGAATTTCTTATGAAAATTTAATAGAGCTTGTTTGTTTATATGAAATTGAATGCCTAGAAAGTCAATTCAAAAGGACCTACCTTATATAACAGTGTTTGTTTGTTTGTATGAAATTGAATTTCAAGGAATTAAAGCGAACCTACTTCACTCGAATTCCTTACCCCAAGTTTCCGACATATGTTTATTTTTGGGATATTTTCAATGTTAAAAATATTACTATATTATTGATTAAATATTATCTAAGTTAAACTCAAAAGATGTGGTAAACTTTTAAGTTCATAATATATTATACTCTGTAGCACATGCCAAACAACTCAAATAAAAATCCGTTGAATTTTCTAAATGTTGTCAAACAACAACAATTATGATATTACAATATTTTACTTTATACTATTTTATTCTGTCAATATTTAAATATGTAAATATTTTATTCTGCACACATCCAAACGGGCTTTAGTGCTAATCTCGTGCATTTATTGTGAGAAAAAATAGTGTATAATCATAATCAATGCAAATACAACTCATTCCTATTTGATTGGTTAAAAGGAAATGGCGTTCCTCTTTTAAAAATGCCCGGGCGTCACCTAGCATTCCCCATATATGGAAATTCTCAAAAGAGAGACTCGGATATGTGTATCACTGATGACATGTGTCACACTTTTATTGGCTAAAAGAGGGGCTTTTTTTTTTTAGAAAAACGCCCGGGGAGTTTTGTAGCAAGAAATTAAGAAGAACCCCTCTTTTAGCAAATAAAAGTGTGATAAAAATGTGAATTATACCAATCAATGTAGCAAGAAATTAAGAAGAACCCCTCTTTTTACCAAGAAATTAAGAAGAAACCCTCTAATTAGCAATTAATAACAAAGCCTTAATATTTTGTCAAAAAATACTAACCAAATCTTAGGTAAAATTCTTTTTTGGATATCCTCATAGATCCTAATATTGTCACCTATTTTTTATTATATGTTTGTCTAACACCAACGTATTCCTGAATGAAAAGGGAGTTCAAGTTGTCATTAATTAGACTGATTTTCACCATTAATGTAAACTACTGATGTTTGAGAGTTTAGATGGATGGCCATCAACATTATTATTAAGTGGAGTTGAGCTATAGCCATTAGCCAATGATTAATGCCAAATTTTATCCCTTTACTTCCATGATTATTGTTCCATTCAAGTAGACCCCACATATGGAGTTAAAGTTTGTTTCTCTAACCCATGTTCAGATGCATCAAATCATATGTCATTCATGTTAGGCAGTGATGTTGCAAATAATTAAAAATTAGGGTTAATGCTAATTCAAAAGTGGCCTAATGTCTATTTGAACCACACATACTAAATAATTTACTTAGAAAAATTCTAATGCCTTTTTAATAAACAAATCTAATTGAATCAAGTGAGACTTGTCAAAAGGCTCTTATGGCCCATATTATTGTGTTAAAAAAAATGTAGTACATGAATTAGTAAAAATGACTACAATTAACTAGTCCTAATTTCATGTCACAATATTATTAAATTAGCTTATTTCATTTAATCCTACATAATATTTTTATATGAGGATAAAGTAACTTGTTTTGTACATTTTTTTAAGAAATGACGCAAAAAGATTTTCTTTTACATTGCACGTATCCTTAACTCGAATAAAGGAGGACTAGCATCATGCTATGGCAAAATTATCATATACAATAATATTTAAAAAATCATTTCTTTTGGCACTAGCACAACCCTGACCTTGGCTAGTTTGGCACTTTGGGCCCGTTTCTTTACTAGAATTTCTGGAATTCATGTCTGAAGGCTGTCTGGGATTTTCAAATGCTGGAATTCTGAAATGCTACTGAATTCTGCCATTTCTGAATTCCCTGTTTCTTTTATACCTGAATTCTTACCTGAGAATTTTTGAATTCCTAAATTTTTTGAATTCCTTGTTTCATAACTATAAAGATTTCTGACTATAATTTTACTCTAGTATGCATTGTTATATACCAATTTAAGTTTAAAGTACCCATGAATGTATTTATATAACTCAATACGCACATGGGTTTTCTCTGTAAACAAATGGGCAGTTCAACTGGACCCAAGCCTAAGCATAACCCAAGCCTACATCAGCCTTTCTCTCCCACACGTGTCTTCATAGATCAACAAATGGGATAATCACGAGACAAGTGGCCCACTTTGTTAATCTCTATCACCACGTGGCCTTTCTCTGCAAAACCACCCAGATGGGTATGAACCCTTCCCTTCAGAACTTGTTATGCAACAAGAACCCAGAAGACCAGGGCTTCCCCTCTTTCGGTTATCTTCATTTCTTTGATTGGGTTCTACAAGAGGGGAGACGAGGCCCTGTTGTCTTCTCCTTCTCCGATCGAGCAAGACCGGCGACACGCGGCTGCGCGGCAATGCGTGGCTCCGACGACAGCGTCTCTTCTTCTCTGGCCACTGCGCGGTCAGTGTCGACATGCGACAGCTTCCTCCGGTGTTCTTTGTCCGGTCAGAAACGAGCCAAGGCTCCTCTGCAATTTCTGGCATATGGGTCGCTGCCATTTGATTTCCCTAATCAAACCCATGTTTGAAATTGGCCAGAGATGGCTCGTCGAAGTGGTTTCCGGCGAGTTAGGGAGGAGGGGTTGGTTGGAGAAGCTCCATCACTTGCTGGAAAATATACTGGCTGGAAAACTATATTGTTTGGATTGGTGGTTATGATATGAGATGGTTGATGCTGCTGTTTGTGAGGCTTCCCAAAATTCCAGAATTCTGAAATCCACTGGGGAGAGCTGGCATTTGGAAATGCTACTTTTTAAGCATTTGGAAATGTTGGAATTCTAAAATTCCTAGAATTATAATAAAGTAACAATGAATTCCTGAGAGGAATTCCGGAGTTCCCAGACAGCCGGAATTCCTATCAGGAATTCTTACAAAGATACAGGGCCTTTTACCAGCATAGCAAAAGTCAAGCCTCCATTTTTCAAACAATATGTCACATCAAAAGCAATTTAATTCAAAACTCCCTCCATCTTTTTAAAAAAAAGCAAAAAGTAAACCACCGTTATCCACTAAAATACAAAAAACTTCACTTTCCCATACAAAAAGTCAAAAAAATTCATAACAAACAACTAAAAATAAAATATCATCATAACTCACTTGTATTTTATTCTTTTTTCAAAATCAACTTTACTTCACTTGACTCTATAGTAGAGTTGCCAAACTGAGAAGGTAGGGTAAGGGCTTCAATAATATAGGCCTGCCAAGGGTTCCAAGGGCTTTGACTTGACCTACGACTGCACGGCAAATCCGAAGGAAGAATAAGGGGGACCGGCCATTTGAGATAGGGTTGTAAACGGGTCGATTACGGTCTGGGTCCAGAGTGGAACCGGAACCGTTTTCAGGGGGGGGGGACCGGAACCGGAACCGTATGTGAGGCGGGTCTGGATCCGGTTCCGGGTATGGTTCCGGGTCTGGACCCTAATACCTGTATTTCTCCTTTAAAAAAAAACAATCATGCTTTTTCGTAATTCAATTGGATCACCTACAAAGCAAATGTAACATTTTGTCTATCAATAACATGTGGTTTGGGGACGGAAGATTAGGTTAGAAACTTAGAATGAGAGGTTTCCATGTAACATATCGATAATAAAGTATTTAGGTTAGAGTATTGGATCGGGTCCCGGGTCCATAAGTCTGAGCCATTGTAGATCCAGAACCGGATCCCGTTTAGATAACGGTTCCAAAAAAGGATCCGGAACCGGAACTGGAACCATTTACTTATCGGGACCAAAATAAGGACCTAGATCTGGAACCTAACGGATTGGAACTTTCGGATAATCGGAGAATCGGAACCATTTAATACCCTACTTTGAGAGCCCTACACACTTATATTCCCTACTATTTCAAATTTTGGCGGGAAATAGACTGGGATTATAAAGATTTTCCTAGTTCAACGGTCTATCAATTATTCTACAACAGCATCTTGTCATTTCTATATATGCTCTCAAAATCCCTCTCGCATTCGCATTTCAGACGCTGTTCCTCCCTCAAATCTCCTCACTCTCCTTTATTCCTTTTTAGATCTGTGAAAAATGCCCCAGAATCACCACATCCATCTCAGAATATCAAAGCTCCTTCCATGAATTGGGAAAGAACCCATGTAAAGGCTTTCTTATCAGAAGCTCTGAAATTCTCTGCAAAACATGGCTTTCTTTTAGAAGGGAAACAATTACACTCTCAGGTAGTAAAACTAGGATGTGAATACCACCAATCTCTTCAGAATCAGCTCCTAAATATGTATGTGAAATCTGGGGCAGTCTTTGATGCATGCCGCCTGTTCGTTAGAATGCCAGATAGAAATGTCGTGTCCTGGAATATAATGATATCTGGGTCTGTTGGTTATGGTCGTTTTCTTGGTCGAGCCACAGTAGAAATGGCGATAAAGGTTACAGAATTGTGTAATTTGTCATTTGATAATCAAAGTATACGCAATGAAGTATCTGAAACAATGGAAAAGCGTCTGGATTTTTGTGGATTTTCAGGCCATGAACTGGCTCTGTTCTTTTTCAAGAAAATGATGGTGGAGATGGTGGGTCCCAATTATATAACATTTATTAGCTCTCTCAGCGCCTGTACAGAACTGAATGATATTGATGTTGGGATTCAGATGCATTGTTTGATAATAAAATTTGGGTTCAGTTTGAATGGTTTTGTGGGTAGCGCCCTCGTTGATTTCTATGCCAAATGCTGCTCTGTTGAAGATGCACATCAACTGTTTAATGAGATTGAGTCAAAAGATTTGGTGCTTTGGAATGTAATGGTATCTAGCTATGTTTTGAATGGTCTAGGAGGAGAAGCTTTCAGAATATTTGAGTTGATGCGGACTGGAGGTGTAATGGGTGATGAGTTTACCTGTTGTAGTTTACTAAATTCTTGCAGCATTTTAGGTTCTGGCGAACTGGGGAAACAGATACATTGTTTGATAATCAGATCATCCCTGGACTCCGATGTTCTTGTGGCAAGCGCACTTGTCGATATGTATGCAAAGAATGGGAACTTAGAGGATGCCCGCAATGCTTTTGAAGAGATGGCAATTCGCAATGTTGTGTCCTGGACGACTATGATCGTGGGTTATGGAAAAAATGGGGAAGGCAAGGAAGCCATGAAACTTTTTAGGCGAATGCTTCAGGTAGGTTTAAAACCCGATGATCTTGCATTGGCTAGCCTTCTTAGCTCATGTGCCAATTTGGCTGCTGCTACTGAAGCCATTCAACTTCACGCGCGTGTGGTAAAGTGTGGGTTGGAGGAATTCTTGTCAATTGGGAATGCTCTTATAAGTGCATACTCCAGGTGTGGTTGTGTTGTGAGTGCTTTTAAGTCATTTAGTCTGATCTCCAAGCCAGACCTCATTACCTGGACATCGATGATTGGTGCTTGTGCCTTTCATGGTCTTGCCAGGGAAGCTGTAGAAATCTTTGAGAAGATGCTGCATGAAGGTGTGAGGCCAGATCGAATCGCCTTTGTCGGGGTCCTCTCTGCCTGTAGCCATGCAGGCCTGGTAGATGAGGGTCTTCACTACTTCAATTTGATGAGAAGATGCCATCACATAGTTCCGGATTCAGACCATTATACATGTTTGGTTGATCTTTTTGGGAGAGCTGGCCATCTAGATGAGGCTTACAACATTTTGATCAATATGCCCTTTGAGCCCGGTGCAAATGTACTGGGAGCATTCATTGGTGCATGTAAAGCCCATGGTGATATAAAGCTAGCAGAATGGGCGGCGCAGATGCTTTTAGAGTTAGAACCAGACGAAGCTGTTAATTATGCTGTAATGTCTAACATTTATGCTGCTGAGGGAAGTTGGAGTGAAGTGGCAAGAGTGAGAAAAATGATGAGAAACAGGACCAAGTACAAGGTACCGGGTTGTAGCTGGACAGAGATTGGAGGTGAGGTTCACACATTTGTTGCTAATGATAAATCCCACCCACAGTCAGGTTGACTCAGGTTGAGTATGCTAATTTCATATTTGGTTTGCTTGTACTATCCACAGGTAGACCTTTCTGTAACACTACTCCCCCGTTATTAGCATGCAATGCAACCGAGTGGATTAGATTTTACCCTCTTATAACTCATTAGAAGAAAACCCATGAATATGGCTTTTTCGTGTAATTCTTAAGGAAGTGGCAATCCGTTGGAGTGGCCCGGACCCAACTAACGTCACTATTGGGTTTGATATTAAAAAATAAGTAGTGCTACATGGACAAACTTTTTGGCCAAAATTTTGGACAACTCCTATGATATCCCTTGAATATCTGAATATTCAAGGGATATCATAGGAGTAGTCCAAAATTCTAGCAAAAGAATTTGTACACAGAGACTTTTTGTTAAGAAAATCAAGCCAAGCTCAAGCTTGATTCAACAAAACTCTGGCTCAAGCCGAGCTTGTCAAGATTGTCTTGGTCTTCAGATGCTTGATTTCTCAAACTTGGTCAAGCTCCGCTCGGCTTGTTATATCCTAACAAAGACCTTAGTAGGATTGTGGTTGAATGGCCAACCATATGTACTGATACATGATCTAAGGAAACAAAAAAGCTTTTGGTTGTTTGTTCAATCGATCTATATTTCTTAAATTCTGGTAGGGTTTAGGGATCATACAAGACCCTGAAAGTCTCCATTGTTGTGATCAAGGGAAAGTTAAAGAGCACTGGACTGTATCAGTTGATTTTAGACGGATACTACTTTCTCCTGGTAGATTTTGAAGATGTCGAGGCTCAACTGTGATGGACCAAGGGAGCTATCAGAAAGATACAAACAAGGATTACTAAGACTTAAGACCCACAGAATGTGACGATGCTGGATTTAGAAAAAACAAATACAAGATAGTTGGCTCCACGGTGACGGGCTTGCTCATCAGTTTATCTATGGTAGATTAAAATTTATCTCATGGTCAGCTGCCAATCATATGTTAGTAGGTAGAATCTTTTCAAGATTAGAAGCAAACCTCATCTTAAAGATCTTAGTGTATCTAATATCTATTACTATTTTAAGGTGTCCCAACTCAGAAGGTCATCCAATAACTAAGGTGAGGTTAGACTAGCAACCCTTGAAGTTGACTCTCCTGAATCAGGTCCGGTCACAGAGTAAGCTCTATTAGCACGATTCTACCTAGGAAATCCTCATGCTTTTTTTTATTGGTAACCCACAAAACTTCAAAGTTGTAACAGTGAGCATCTTCTACTTTAAACCTTCTACCAAGAGAATATAGATAATAATGATATAATGGAAGTCCGTATCATGACCATTTTGATCGACCCCAAACGCTCCCTAATGGTGGGGCCAATTTTCATCTGTTCAGATCCACTGAACACAGCAGAGACAATCCAGTGCTGAACCATCGTAGATATTGATAAATCGCCTGCAAATAAAAGTGAAGAGAGATTTAAGACCCAAATCCAACTGCAAGAGTACATCAATTCGATAATTTGGATGTTGACTTCGCATACCTGTTGGATGATTGGAATTTACATCATAAGATTCTTTTTGCCATTTCCAGTCCATGGCCCCCCTATCAGTACTGAGTGAACCGATATGCACATTAATGCATCCAAGACCACAAATTCTAAAAGAGTTTCATATTGCTAACAACTCTGACGGCTAGGCAAGACACTTTCTTATTGAATCATTTTTGTGACTTCTATACACTGATGAATGACGTAGTTGTCCCAAAAAATCATATACTATATAATACAGATATAAAATGCAGAAGATATCTGAAAACCTGTACAGGATAGAAGAAACTACCAAACTAACAGAGAAAGCAGAACCTAACATTTGCTTTTGCATCCTTCTTCAAAATAATGAACTCCCTGTTTTTTTAATTTTCCCAAGGTTTAAGCAGAAAAAACAAGGTCAAGATGCAAATACTTGTGTTTCTGTTCCAGTCACTTCTTTCCTCCCTTTCTGCAAACCCAAAAAAACTGAAGCCACCATGATGAAAACAACTGGAAAACGAAAGCAGCCCTAAAAACAAGACAATGAAACTGGAGTTTAATCTGGTACCACCACCATTACTTTAGAAAGGAACTGGCATCTGTCTACATTCCCCTGGTAATCCTCTTTTCTTGCTTGCCTGAATGTCTCGTTGTTACTTACTAAAATTATGGTCGAATACCATTTCCTGTTTCAACATAAGAGCATTCTCATTCAGAAGATATGCAGCTTCTTCCAGAACACTTATTTCAAAAGTAAAATAGATAGAACATGAAGGTTAACAGAAGAAACCATGCAAAAACAGTGATAAAGAACCT
Source organism: Litsea cubeba (assembly GCA_012931725.1). Classification (NCBI taxonomy): domain Eukaryota; kingdom Viridiplantae; phylum Streptophyta; class Magnoliopsida; order Laurales; family Lauraceae; genus Litsea; species Litsea cubeba. The sequence goes on from CM022944.1 coordinate 116,687,474, forward strand.
AATGATGCCCTCAAACTATAATCTTCTGGGACTGGTTTTTTGACATCCATCTCTCTGTTTAGAACTTAGGGAAAAGGAATAAAACTCAAGTTATCCTTCCAACTGGTGAATGAAAGTGAAAAATCTTCTGGGATTCAGGGAGCTGGCCCTAAGTTTATGTAGAGCTCAAACTCTTTGTTTTTGAGCTCTTTTATACTAGCTTTTGATAAAGTTTAGGGTAACCAAAAATTAAACAAAAAATCAAAAACTCCACAATAAGAAAAGGGGGGAGTAAGCTATGACACCCAGATATGGATATCAATAGGGACACACATACGGGTGTTCCAACATACGATTAATATTTAGATTTAGACTTCTATGCAAAGTATCAAGTTTATTCTTTAAAACATTTCTAAATTAATGAATTATCATCGTTCACATACCTTTCTAAAATCTTTTTTTCTTGTTTTGAAAAGTAAGAATACTATTAGGATGAATATGAAAGAGTGGACTTGGTACGGTAGGATGTGCTAAAGTTATGCCACATAAGTACCGAACTAATGTGGAGTACTGGTATGCGTATCCAGGTATCATTCGAGTATTCATATTGGTCCAACATAGGTATGGCAGATACAGGTATCCAGGAATCATAGGGAATTAAGATTACAGTGGCCATATAAGCTCAATGGAATATTCTCATCTCAACTCCAACTAAGACCTCTTATTCTTTTTACGTTTTTGAATGATACCAATTAGGACCTTGCCAAGCCCAAACCAATATTCAAATCATTCAGCGTTCTCCAAGTAACTGAAATTTAAATATATGTTTAAATTGGTAAAAATAATGCGCAAAAAATAACACCAGAAAGAATAATATAAAAACTTTAAACAATCAAGTAATAATCATATCAATATCTTAGATTTGAAAGGTGTAATAATATTTTATCAATTATGACACAAGGCTGTGCACTAGTGTCAATAACCTCACAAAAGGAACACAAACACAACGAAAGAAAATGAATAAATCAGTAGAAAGAACCCAAGTTCTGTAGATGATATCCACAAAGACTCCAAGTAAAGCAGCTCTTCCTCTCAAACTGCCCACCCCCCACCCCCACGTTCACAGTTCACAGTTCACACACACAAAACTATAATCTTCTCCACCATAAGCTGTCCTTTGACAGACTGCTAAAACCCCCAAGAAATACTTAGCCCGCCAATGGGCATTTTAGCCAAAGCCTTTTTATTTCTTTATTCTTTTTTTTTTTTTTGCCTATGTGAGAGAGTTCTTTTATTCTTAAGCCATTATCATTAGATCTAGGGAATTTTTATGTGGTCATCAATTCATTGTTAAGACTAACTAAAAGCCATAGATGACAAACAGAACTTCTCAAACAATATACAGCATTGTGTGAGAGAAAATTGATACTTGGCAGCACATAATACTCTATATGCAAGTCACTGCCAAAAGTGGCATTTACGGAATCAATCTAAATGTTCTAATCATGGGAGGTACAGATGGTTTATAGCGACAAAGTCTGATCCACTGGATGATCCTAATCTCTGACTGGAAAACAATTGTACTGAGAAATTGAACCATGACAGGTTTAACTATCCAATTGACCACAATCAGACAGTTGATCATTGTATATTTTTGGGTTATGCCGCATAAAAAATGGAGGATCTAAAGGGTTTGATTTTACTTGGATGCATGCCACATGGACAGTGGCCATGTGCATACATTGAGATTGTCATATGCTGCAGTACATCAAATGAATCCTTAAACAATATTAAGCAACGAGCATTTAAAAAAAAATGGACAGATCTATTTAAACAAGCATCAATGATAAATAAATATATATATATATAATTCCAGCAAAATTATTTATGTAAATGGACAGTCCTAACAACCATATTTGCAAAGCAAACCTGATCACATATAGGGCAAGTGTCACTTCTTTCCATCCATTCAAGAATGCATGAGAGGTGAAAATGATGGTCACATTTGGTGATAATTCTTGGGTTCTCTGCATCATACTCTGCATAAAAAAAATGCAACACACTTATCACCATTTCTTCTGGTCTAATTGCAAGAACAGTTTTGCTAGTTTCAAGGCAGGGAAACAATACTAAGAGTCATAAGCTGAAAAAAGAAGAGTAGAAAAGGTAATGCAGAACATATAGATCCAAGAAATAAAAAAACAAAGCAAGAGAAAGAGAAAGAACAATGTATAATACTCTCCTACCTTAAAATCTATTTAACTCAAGACACACCTCCATTGATTGTTGGAGTTGGACATGAACACAAGATGCCAACACAGATTTTAATAAACACATGTAAACATGTCCATAAAGAGATAGTACTGTAATAAAGCTGAGCTCTTAGCCTTAAGGACGGGCCTCCGGGAAGCGCAGCATTTGCACATAGTTAATCTTCTGGTGGAAGGTGATTCCTCATGATATCGAGTGGGCTTCGAGGAACTGTAGCTCACCATGGAGTTTTGCAGACATTCTAGAGGAAGATTTGGGATCTTGCCAATATTACCTCATCTTCCTTTTCTCATCTAAAGAGGCAAGCGAATGGTGCGGCAGATGTGCAAGCTATGGACGGTGTCAACAGGCAGCATTTGCTATTTCCTCCCTTTTCAGATTAGCAACTTGGCCTTTCTTAGCAGATGTTTTGTCGTGTTGCTTAGTTTTTTTGGCTTTTCCTTGTTGAGTGTTTCTTGTTTTTTGGGGGCTTGGCCCTTGCTTTCGGTTTAGATCTGTTGTACTATTTTTTTTTTTTTAATTTCAAGTTCCCATTCAAAAAAATAAAAATAAAATAAAGAGATAGTACTGTAATATTATCCGCTTTTTTTATATAAAAATTGCCATACTATGCACATTGGCTTGGGCATCCCAGCTCTCTCTGTTGGTTGTTTTCTTCTCTTTATACCACGTGGTTGTTAGTGTTTCCTATGTGCTTGGGCATCCTGACTATTATAGTTATTTGGTGCAGCATCAAATGATCAAGCAACAACACTTAACCAGTTTACCACTTGATAAACCATATTAACTGTTAATAAATGCTGAAATTTATCCACAGCAACAATATTTATAATATATGGAATACAGCTAGGGTTAGGAGCCCTACTAGCTTAATTACTGGAGGTAAGGCTCATCTACAGTTATATGACTTGGTCCCAAGTGTACAAATGAAATTTGGCTGGATTATCTATCCCACAGTCCCATAAGCAGGCCCAGAGGTGATCCACTTGGCCCTTGGGTCTAGTCTGTCCTTTTCACATTCAACGGTCCTCAGGATGCAATAGCAGTAAGAAGCACCCCCAATCATCTGGATAAGATTGATGGTTGTTACTTCTCTCGATACTCCTATTGGAGACTGTCAAGTGTTTGACTCTGCTGCTACCTCCATATGTTGCAGCAATAAAGATTGATATCAGGTGGCTGTAAAGGATTTTGAACTACTTGGATTCACCATGGCCAGCCATTGCTTCAGCTAAATATGTTATCTGACTGCTGCATACTAGTCACATTTACTCCTGCTGATCATGTTGCATTGTCCACCTTTAAGCGGGCCACAATTGGCTGGTCATTGGAACACTAACAGATCTATCATGGGCTGTCAATAGTAATTGCTGTAAATAATACGTTTACCATTATGATAGTACATCATAATTAACAGCCAAAAGGGTAGCTGCCAATTAACATAAGTACCACTACCAGGTCTAGTACTTGTCAATCGAGGCTTAGGCCCAACTCAATTTCATGAGCTAAGCCTGATTAAAACTCTGCCAGACCAAGTTGCAATTCCTACTGCCAGAAATCATCATGCAATCAAAATATTAAACGGATCTAAAAATATGTTATTGTCTGAAAGGAAGGAGATGATTGTATTTGTACCTTCAAGACAAGTGGGGCAAACATCCTCCTCGTTCGTTTCCATAGCAAGACATTCACTTAATTTCGATGGTTCATCTTCTGCTACTTTTGGAGAGCCCTGCAGATCATCTGTTTGATTCTTGCCATCCAACTTCAGATCATCATATGTAACTGAACTCTTTAACACACCATCACTTATTGCTCGTGCAACAGATTGGGAATCAGCTGCCGGCACTGGACCAATCTTGTTGCCATTGTTTTCTAGAATACCAGATAAAGCCCGTGGCTGTCCCAAATCCACATCATATGGCAACGGTACAGGAGGTGCAGGGTAGGTATCAGGATTCGTACCAATCAGGAGTCCCGTAGAGAGTGCAGAATCTGTAGCATGGGTTGATGATAAAGAGCCATGCTCTTCTGGATAACGCGGACACTGTAGAAGCAATTTGTACAGTTCAACAAATTGATAATATATTGATACAAAAATTAATATTAGCGCACAAACAAAGAATATCCATAATACATTGATAAAATAGAATAATTGCCCCCCAGCCACTACAAATATAGAGGATATATTAGCTCACACATGCAAACACACTTGCACACGCATGCACATACTTGCACATGCCCGGGCCCACATGAACAAACACACAAGCCCACGCGTGCACACAAAGCACATGCACATGCAGCACACAGACATAAATGTCCAGATCACAGTGATAAAATAGAACACCTCCCCAAACCACTTCAAATATAGAGGATATATGAGCTCATCTGGGAAAATTGAGTATTTGAACTTTTAAGCTCACTGGAACAAGAAAATGAATTTTCAGTATTAGAAGCCTCTGCATGCTGTTATTTACAAAAAAGTATCATCTCGTTTGACAAGCACATGGTTTTGACACAACAGGGATTATTACCAACACAGGTTGGATGGTCTATAACAAAGGGGCACAAGCTGGGTTGCGAGTAATGTAGTCCAATATGCATTAATACCAAATTTAATGTGAACTAGGATGGGGAAAGGCTTCCTAACTTGACCTAGAAGACTAACAACTGGCCATACTGGGCTGCTAATGACAAAAGTCATCTTTTCTTTTCTTTTCTTTTTGAATGTTAACTATTTTTCATTAAAAGCAAAGATACAGTATAGGAGCAATATACTGTAGAAAAGCAAAAAAGGGGAGACAAAGTTCAGCATATGCACAAGGTTTTCAAGAGTTCGGGAACATAGATTTTTTCCAAAGTTCAGTAATTCACGAATGCTCTGCTAATCAATTCAGAACCCCAGGCTACTCACTTGTCCAACACAGAGACATGAAGAATCTGACACAAGCATCCACGTTAATCATAATACTATGCTCATTTTCAAGGAATCCTTATAACATATAACATAATCAAGCACTAATCAGTGACAAGGCATCCTTTTTCTTCTATCTTCCTTATAAATCCATGAGAGCACAATATTATTGAATGAGGGAACTGCCATGCCATTGATAAACATAACACAAGAGGAACAGAGGTTACATACATAGAAGTATGCTGGTTGCTCATTCAATTGACCAGCTCTAGAAGAACAACAGCAACCGCCCATTTTTCTTCAATTTGTCCTTATATCTTTTTTTCACCAGAAACTATTGAAGGCTGATGCGTTGCTAGCATTCTGGAATGAAACAGACTCCAAATCAGATGAAAGCTAATTGAAAGATTCATCAATCAATATGCTAAGTTAGAACTGCAAATGAACAATAATAATATTTCAAGGCATTGCGGATTAACTTATGTTGGTAATGTACATAAGGGTGAGAGAGCTGTAAGTACTTGCATAAACACTGGGAACTAGATATCTAAGAGGAGTAAAATAAGTATGAGATTAGCAAAAGATGGTGTTGATCAGTACCCTTCGATGTTCGATTTGTGATATATTTGTTTCTGCTACGATCTTTTTAAATTTATTTGTTTTTGCTTGATAATTTATTTGCCGGAAAGCTTCTTCAACCCTAATCATTTTTCCATGTGATATAGAAGATGTGATTCAGAAATTAACAAAATATAAAGAATGTGATTCGGAAATTAAAAAAAAATTATGAAAGAAGGCCTTAGTTCAAAGAGCTGCTTCCAATCTTTAATTCTTTATTCATGTTCCAGTACTCAAGTCTTATGAGACTAATGCCACAAACCCAAGTCTTCTGAGACTAATGCCACAAACCCAAGTCATAGAAACTCACTATCAAGCACTCACATTGAAGATTGAAGATTTACAGCTCAAAACCATAACATGAAGTTGACAAATATAAAAAGTAGGGAATTCTCCAAACCAGTTCAATCAGCTCTACAACTGGCAAACCTAACAATTAATCAATTCAATACAAGTATTTAAAAATCAGCTTCAAGGGGACAACTCAGTCACCCCCTGCGTACAATTGGCCGAGCAGGACTAAAGTAGCAACCTAGAGCCTAGTAACCCTTAAAAATATATATGTAAAAAAAATAAAATAAAGCAAACATACTCTTTAAAAATTGAAAATATTGTTCAATAAATATAGGATTTTAAGACTAAATGTGTTTTACTCCTTAATAATGAATTTACGTTCTACATATTTGTACTTCATCAAGTCGGGTGAATAGTACCGCCAATCTTCAAATGCCTGGATCTTCCAAACAAGTGGTTTTGACGTTTGATCTTCTAGAATCAGCAAAAAAATGTCTCCAAGGGGTCATTTGTTTGCACCGCTTTACGTATGTAAATGAAAAACATGTGTGATGGTTACGCATCGGTCATGTTTGTCTACACTCATTTCCGCATCACAAGCATAAATAAGGTGTGAAAATGCGCCCATTTCTGCACCTAAATTTATGCATCTCAACAGATGGTAAACCATTACGCATCCCATTTTGACACTAATGCGAGAGGCGCATGCTACAGTGATTTTCATGTCCGACAGGACCCATCAAGTTGCATCATTTTTTCCAATCCTGTGGGCCCCTAATTCACAATCCGAACAGTTCATCTATTTTAGAAGGCTTAAAACAGCTAGGGGGTCAAATTTCATGTCTTAACTCATCATTGATTTTGAGAAATTTGTGGGAAAAAAAAAAAAAACTGCAAACCATTAGATCTACTTTTTGGGACTTCTATGGAGTATGGACACCTTTCATGATCCAAACTGTTCATATTCTTTGGAAGATTAAAAACCGCTAGGGATCAAATTTCATGTCTTAATTCATCATGGATTTTGAGAAGTTTGTGAAAAACATAAAACCATTGAATGCACTCGGAATCTCAGATTCACATGTGAAAGGAGGTGAAAATAACAAACAGTGGAATGTGTTTCACATGTGTAACATTAGCATACATAATGATTCACATGGGAATCATTTTCACAGCAAACAAACGACCCCTAAGAGCATTGCACAGCCTTTTCCACTATGAAAATTAGGAAACAAGTGCATTTGTGCCCCAGCCCAAAACCATTGGACTCAGCCAACTACATGACTAGGAGTGTGACTCAACATGGCACCTTCCGAGTCCGATCTCTCTCAGCCAGTAAACGCAGACTGGGCAAAGTTTTAGAACCATAATAAAATATAATTGATTCGGATTATGGCTATTGGAAAATTATAGTTCCAAAGATTTTAAAAGATTAAAATAAAAGAACTTCATAACAACATGCCAACACATATTAGCACACTAAAGAATAAATGTAAGTATAACTCAACAAGCATAATTAAAAATCAAGCAAAACATCTGCTCAATTTTCAAATATCACAAATTCCAGAAAAAGATTCATATGGAAGATGCTTAGGGTACATTTGTTTAGTCAAAATTTAATTAGTAGGATTTCTAAGCAATGCCTTTCTACCAAAGTGGCTGAAATGAAAGTATTGAAGGTGAATAGCCACAAGGATCCATCAAAGAGACTCTACTTTGATGGGAAATTATTACCCGCCCATCAGCCAAGTAAATGCATCCTAGTAAAGAGAAGTTCCATCTACATATCCACACCAGACCCTCCATTCTTCACCTCTTCAATTACCATGAACCCGCAGGAATCCAATACCCAAGTATGCAAACAGATCTAAATGGTGAATATAGACAAAGAGTCATCAAACATTCTCTCACATTTGATAGGAATGATTACCCACCCATCACCCTAGCAAATTAAACCCTACTAAAGTGTCAGTACCATCTAAACTCCACTAAAGACCCCCTTCACTTTCATCTTTTTACACTTCATTCATACAACTCCTTTACTAAGAATTCCTATAAATTCAATCTCAAATAAGAAGATACCAACATCAACATATACACAACTGAACTAAGAAGAGAATCGAGAGAGTTAAATTGGACTAACCTATCGAAGTAGAAGCTCATGCTAATCTCAACAACTATTACACCAAAACCCTAGCATCAAATCAAACCAACTCAAATTCAATAAAACAAAACAAATAGAATCTAAGCAGCGCTAATTGATTATATTCTCGATCTAAAAACTCATGCTAACCTCATCAAAAAAAAAAATTGAGACCAAAACCCTAATCCAAGTATCCAACACACAAGATTTCAAAAACAACTATTTCCAGCACCAGAAACCCTTTCGGCGCGTAGCGTTGCACAAACGCAAAACAAGAATTAAAAAAACACACAATCTTACACGATCGCGATTCCTGCGGACATCCAAACGCCGCCAAAAAAGCACAAACCAGTAAATCAAAAGTCAAAAACCTTGAATCTTTAAAAAAAAAAAAAAAGAGAACTGAATACTAAAAAGAATCACTGAATCAGAACAAGAACTAAAAAGAAGACAAGGTAATACAAACCCTAATCGGAGAAATACCAAGTGAAATTCGAATTCGATCGATCTGGAAAATCAAGATATAGCAACAGTTGATAAAACTTTTAAAACGAAAGTCGAGAAAGAGGAAATCGATCGAACCTCGAAAGTATCGGAGATTGGATGGAGAAAGATCTGAGGAGGCGTTTGGATTTGGGTTTGGATTTACGTGTTTTTCTCTGCTCTCTTTCTCTCTCTCTCTCTCGGAGTAGAAAAGGGCAAGACAGAGAAAGAAGAAGACTTGGGTTTTTTTTTTTTTTTTTTTTGTTTTGTTTGGTGGGAGAATGAGGGCTTTTTGGTGATTTAGAGGAATTATAGTTGGAGGGTAGCGTCTTTGTAACGGAAGGGATCTTAGAAAATTTTCCTGGGTCTTTCTGAAAAAGAGTAGGCACGTGGCAGTTTGTGGGTCCCAGGATCCAAGCATTTTGGATTCTAGTCTCAGAGAATATTTGTGGGGCCAAAGTTATGCCAAAGTTATGCCAAAGTTATGTAAAGAGAATGTATACTTTTTCTTCAATTTGATTTTACAGATTTTGATTGTCCTTATATTTGACATTTAAATCAGATTGGTCGAAATTTAAATATCTCTCGTAAAACTATTTTTACAATACTTATCATATAACTAGGGTTGCAAATGAATATCTGATTTTTTGATTATCCGAAAATTCTGATCCGTAAAAAATTGGGTCCATAACTTATTTTAGATTCTGATTTATAAACGGGTCCGGGTTCAAGAACTTAATTTAGGTTCCTATTGATAAACGAGTTCGGTTCCGAATTCATATAGATTCTCACCCGTGGACCCGATACCCGGCATATGAATCTTTAATATTACAAATTTGTACCTTAAAATAAATTTTTTTTATATTTTTATGTATAATATTGGAAGTAGTAGACTCTATACACCATTATAAGTTGAACGATATGCTTATTTAAAAAAACATGAGAATAAAGAGAAATTAAAATTGATTTTGGAACTAGATTCTAGTCCTCTATGTGGATCAGGTTTCGGAATCAAGACTGCAACCAACAAAATAGGTTCAGAGTTAAAACCGGTACCGGACCAGAACCATTATTTAAAAATGGGTCCGAGTACGGGTCCACTATGGTTCCATCTGAAACGGTCTCGTTTGCAGCCCTACATACAACCCTAATACCAAAGAACAACGCTATTTCCTACTAAGTTGACGAACAACTCAGTGAAAACTATTTAATTTGAGCTTTTCGGGTCTAAAGTTAGTGTATGGGCAATATTTTAAATTTTAACTTATTTACAATTATATAACTAGCTAAAAATCCATTCGGACAACCAATTTAAAATTTTATATATATATATATATACTTTTTTAGTTAATAAAAAAAAAAAAAACTCTATGAAAGAAAAATAAGTAAAACTTCAAATCAACTGCAGATAGACTTTACAAATTTGTATTTTGTGGCGTGGTGGTAAGGATTATGTGCAGAACTCTAGAAGTTTGGTGGTGTCCTTTGGTAATTGGATTATTAAAGATCAGAGAAATCTGTTCTTTGCTGATTGTCATTAAAGTAAGCAAGCTAGATTATAGTAGATGTGTTTTTCCTTGATTAGGGGAAATCTTATCCTTATCCTTTTGCAAACCCTTTGGATTTGAGCTAAATTTTAGGGAGAGAGTTTGGTAGACTTTGGATTTTGAGGAAATCGACAGCCTCAATTAAAAGTGGACTCCCACCAATCTTTTATGGGAGTTAGCATGGATCCCACCACTTTTTATAGTCATAGAATATTTGATTTTTTTTTATTAAAATTTGGAGCATGGGTCCCACCACTTTTTATAGCCATAGAATATTTGATTCTTTTTTATTAAAATTTGGGTGATTAGTTTTGATGGATATGAATTTTTCATGAGTGGGCTCATTAAGGAGTGACATGAATATTTGTTGCTCACTATCATATTATGTGGGAATTTTAAGTGGGTCCACCTCCAATTGAGATGGGGACCCATAAAAGATGGATCCAATAGTTTTGATCCCCTTCAATTTTTCATAAGTGGGCTCCTCATTGAGGAGCATCAGGAGTGTGTCGCCCCCTGTTAGGTTATTTGAGAATTTTAAGTCGATCCAACTCTTGAGATTTGATGAGGGTCCATAATATATGGTGTGGTTTATTTTTATTGGTTTCAAACTTTTTATAACCGGGGGCATTAAGTTTCCTATTAGTAAGTTTTTTCATATACCCTAAAAAGCTTTACTTATTTTGAAATTGAAAAAAAAAAAAAAAGTCTGACTCTCTATTCTCCTTAAGCCACATTAGCAAGAGTTACTGAGTTATTATTCATTAAATCAACTTACATATTTAGGTCCCACTAAATGAATATCATCTTACCTTAACCTAAATGGGGTCCACCATAAACGACTCACTTACCAACCACATCCTTTGTCTCGATATACATAGGATCCATCACATCCCACTCATCCACCTTTCTATAGAACCCTCTATTTACATATTTCACCAATAGGTCTCATAAGCGGATAGATTAATTAGTTAGATCTAATGGGTATCAGTGTATCACTATGTGTCTACTATATATCAGTTAAGAAGGCCCACCATCATAACGATATTTATGTGACCCCATAATGACTATTATATAGGTGGGCACACCTTAATATTTTATTTGATTGTAAGTTAATGGACATTTTAGCAATTTAGGAGTCATTTCTCATATAGGTAGACTATGTATACTCTATAAGTATACATTTAACAAAATATTTAAAGAAGTTCAAACTTATATAAACATTTAATTAAGGGCTACCATCTCTCGAGCACCTCTCATGATCACCACCAACAAGAAGCACCTCCTCATGGGCCTACCCGAGGCCATGCAAATCTTGAGAGAGACGGGGGATTAAAAGATCTGAATGAGACCTAGGGGTATAAAAGAATATAAGCCCCATTAAATCATCCTAACCCTTTGATCTACGGTCCTCCTATTTAATGGTTTTAGAATGCATCAATTTTTTTATATTTTAATCAAACTAGGAGTGATAACTCGATTTTAATCCAACTCAGTCATGTATCCGACCTAAGCCCGACATGAGTAACAACTCGATTTTAATCCAACTCTGTCATGTATCTGGCCTAAGCCCGACACGGGCCATAAATGTAAAGGGCCAAGTCTGCCCATTTAGTTAATCAAGCAGTTCCAAATCTAGCTTTATATAAGTTGTAGGCCTTTCTAACAATTATTGGGACAAACTAAGTCCTAAATTACAACCATTCCTTATTCGGGCCCGTCCGAACTGCCTCTGGGTTTTCTATCACTCAAACTAAGTTTGACCCAAAGCATGCTAAGCACGGATCGGGCCCATGAATAGGGGTGTTCATGGGCTGGGCCAACTCGAGCCCAATCAGGGCCTAGCCTGCATTGGGCCGGGCTTGAATTAAGTGATAGAAAGCCCATAGCTTGTTCGGCCCATGTAAGAAATGCATGTAATTTAATTTAATTAGTGCTCAAATACTCACAAAAAGTGATAAAAATCCCGGTTCGGCCCTATCTGATTGATTAAATGGCCGAGCTTGTGGCGGGCATGGCCCAGTGTTTCTAAAGCGGGCCGGGCCTGGATATGTCTTAGCCCTACCCAAGAGCACCACTATTTACAAACCTATATGTGCATATTTTATTATAAGTAGGGAAACTCCCTCGAATCTTACCAAATCTCTCCAACACCTACAGAAGAGGAAAAAAATAAAAGGAAAGAAAGTTTGGGCACTATGCTAATTGCTGCCTCATCCAGCAAGTGAAAAGTGCTAAATGGGTGGCCAAAGTTTGGGCTCTCATCTAGCATGCATTTACAATTTTACATGAGAAGCAGGGACCCAAAATGGTCCAAAGTGGTGGCCCAAGCTTAGTTGATTTATGATTCTTGATGAATTATAACTATAAAATTCATTATTTGCTTATGAAGGAATTTGTAGAGGGTAATACAATTGCATCAACAAGTATCATTTAATTTTATACCTTTTTCAGGATGGTATCTGTGTAGGGAGATTTTCAAAGCTCCAGGATTATGCTAATCACGGCTATAAGACGGGATTAAACACTCTCACGCGCCATCCACGTGCCACCCACGTGGCACCCAGACTCGCCTCGGCTGCCGGGACAGAGGCCTCAGTCGAAATGAGACAAACTTTGGCTGCTAGAGCCGAGCTCGGCTACCAGGGCCCCACCAAGGCTAAAGAGCTTGATCCCGGCCAAAGGAGCCGGGACGGAAGCCGAAGCAAAGAAGAATCCACACTCGCACCCTACGCCCGCCACGTTATCAGACACGTGGCAGAATAGGGGCGCGAGCCAGTGGGACAGATGCGACATCCAGCCGTCCACAATCTTCTCCATATCTCTGACATGGCGGCATCCAGCGGCTGTAGCCACATCAAGGCAAGGCCCGAGGATGGATCCGATGGGACCTCTACCGCCAAAGGCCTCCAACAGGATCTGGCCCAACATGACATGCATTAAATGCAATGTGGGCTGATCCGACTGACATTAAATGCAATGTGGGCTGAAATGGACCGCATTTATTACTTTGTGGGCTGATAGAGACTTCCCTATCAAATCATGGGACCCACTCCAAAATATCATCCAAGATATCATCAAGAGTCCTCTATAAATAGGACTTCATTTCACATGCAAGGTATGCAATCTACACACTTGAGAGTCGTTACTCTGCCTCTCTTCTTCCTCTCCTTCCTTAGTTCAGTTCACACATTAACTTTGGCATCGGAGAGCCTTGCGCCGCCCAGGCCAGGGTCCTCTGACTGTTTGCTCTTTCCTTTCAGGCTTTGAGGCAGCAGATTATCTTCTTTCACTTGGATAAGTCCTATCAGGCACCCCTAATATTGTAAGTCATAGTTTTCTGCACTTACAGTATCAATTGAAATGTACCATATTAAGCTAGCAAAATGCATTGGAACTTTTAAAATATAGGTACAAAGTATTAACACAATACGGTTAAGATATACGGTGGACATGTAAATAAAGCTTAAACTGATACAAGCTAGTGGAGACTACTACTTTAATTTATATTAAAAACATAAATCAAACAGATACAGTCAGTCGATGCTCTGATACGTATTAACATTACCAACATGAGTAGTGGTCTTTATCGGAGAGCCCTATATCAATACTCAAGCATGGTGACTAGAATGTCTTGCATGGATGACAATATGTACGTACGTTGAGTTAAACATAAACAAGTGAGACACACTTATTAGAAGTGGGTTTGGTAGTTGTTGTTTTTTTTTTTAGATTTAGAGCGGTTATAAGTTTATAGGTTTTGGCTAAAGATTCATAGGGGTATTTGCACCCAATTTATGTATTTGTCAATAAAATATAGTACCCAAAGCTTAAATAATGCTGGTCATCATGGTTATCAAATTCAAAAGCCCTTAAACTCCAAGCAAGATCAATGTTGGTTTCACTAATGCTGGTTAGAAAGATTAATGAAGTCGAAGATGTTAACCAAAAACCTTAATATTCAGGCCATTTTGGTGGGGTCAAATTACAACAGGTTAAGTTGGTTCAGGTTTGGTATGGTTAGTGGTTGAATATCATGTATGGATCAAACACAAAGTATTTATGATCTATTTATCAATTGGGTTGAAAATATTGTATGGAGTCCAAATTATGAGGTGGGATTAGTGGCTTAGCTCATGAATTGACATTTAAACTCAAAATGATAAACTAGTTGAACCATGTTATCCCTGATTTTGGTGCTAGTGGCGGCAACACAAAATTATTTTAATTTTAAACATCATTTTTATTACTAAAAAAGGAAGAATAACATTGTTTTGACCCTGCATCGTTTTAATCAATGTCACAATTATAGGAAATGTACATTGAAAAAAAAATATGATATTATAAAATAAGAATATTGTTAGAAAATCCCAAAACATTTCACTATAATTGGTATGAGATTGTGTAAAAAATACATGAAAACATCTTGAACCATCATAAAAGCCATATTTATTTTCTATTTTTCTTAATTCACCATTATGAAAGCCTTGTCCCAACTATATATGTTGGTCGGCTACATGAATTCTATTTTTTTCTTTTATTATAAACTAATTAAATTTTTTTATAATATTATTGTTGACGACTTTTTTCTCACGTTTGATACTAAAGACTTTTATTTAAAAGTATTATAATAAAAACTAAGATATGCATTTCCCTTAGTATTTTAGAGGATTTCAACCCACAACCATCATTTCAATTTTTTTCACATATCTCTGTCGACACACTATACAAAATATATGCACTAAATCCTATTTAAGAATATATAAATAGTTTTAAACATGTGAGGTGGGAGAAGGTCGTCATCTCAAACTCAGTTCGAGCTTGACTCGAGTCAAAATCTATCATCTACCGAACCAATAAAATATCAAAAAAAGAAAAAGAAAAAGCAATTAAAACCTACTACAAAAGCCTGCTCTAATAGGGGTAGGTCGAGGCAAGCCACCTATTCAAAATCTTTCTACTTATATGTTTCATATTTTCGGATAACCTTTACAACCCTAATTAATCAAGCACTAACACTTTCTTTAATTATTAAAGAACACATGTCATACCATGTTGGCTTCAATCTTTTTCACATTATTTTTTGTCTTTTTGCTTTTGGACTGGCCCAATCTTTTGGACTGGCCCAACCTTTTGGGCTAGACTTATCCCTCCGGATTCAGATGAAAGCCGGATAAACTCTCCTATAGCCCTAGTGTGGTAGTTTAGTTTTAAACCCACATCATCCAGGTGCAAACTGCTGAGATACTCCTTAGGGTTTACATATTATTAATGTGAATGTAAGCATGTTAAATAGAGTACTTGAGAGCTATTATTAGTATTTAATGAGACCCCATCTTTATTAAAATTAAAAGGTTGTTTAAAATCAGATAAAGTAATGGGTGGTACCCAATGGTAAAAAAGATTACTAGAGAGTGACCGTTGGGAAGGAAGGAGAAGACTACGTGGTATCTTTCACTTTAAAAGGTGAAAGTGGAACACACGTGAGTATCCGAGGTTGAGAGACTTTGGAAATCTCACTCTTTCATCTTGAAAGCCTTTAAAAAAAAGGCTTGCATCTTTTGATATACTTTCCCTAAAAGTCAAAATACCAAAATGACCCCATCATGGAAGAAATTAATTTGAGAGGGTGTGATCTCAATTAATCTTGTGGGGCTCAGTTCAGATGTT
Organism: Litsea cubeba; assembly: GCA_012931725.1. Lineage (NCBI taxonomy): Eukaryota > Viridiplantae > Streptophyta > Magnoliopsida > Laurales > Lauraceae > Litsea > Litsea cubeba. The sequence goes on from CM022944.1 coordinate 116,703,393, forward strand.
TATATGTTTATAGACATTAATAGTTTGATTGAGGATAAAAGTTTTAGCTTCATTTGATGATGGTCATAATTATCTACTGTAAGGGGCCTCCAAAAGTAAGTAGCTTAAACCATTAGTGTTCACTTTGAATGCCTTTTTATTTCATGATCATAATAATTATTAAAGAGACGTGCTACACAGCCCGAGAACCCGGGCTGTGGCACGGTCCCCTCAGTTGGGATCCAGCGGTCCCCAAGGGGGACCGTGCCACAGCCCGGGCGCATTTCCCAGGCTATATGGACTTTTTCATTATGAAATCATGAAAGTCTGAACATAAATGATAGTCGGGCAGAACTATAATGTAGCGTCGCTGAACCATAGTATGATATAGTGCTCATCATTAAATGTATGGTGGGACCCACATTTGAAAGATCAGTAACATATATTAATCTTAACACCCATTGTACTCGTTGCATCTAAATTTTTAAAGCCAATTTTACCAACCAACTCTTAGATTGTTTGTAACAAGGGGATTCCTTCCATTTCCATTCCAAACAAGAGTCTTCCATATCTAGTCAATTCAAAGGTGGGTGCCCTACGAATTTGAGTGGCGATTTATATTTTGATTACCATATAAAGTATTGGTTCAATCCAATCAGCCCCCACCATACATTTAATGATGAATGTTGTATTATATTTCAATTTAAAGTTATTTTTATTAAATTTTAAATTAGATTGATCACATATAAATTACGGCATTTCATTTCATCATTTCCTACTGTTCCAAAAGCTGGCCAAGAAACATACTGGCGAGGGACAGGGACCCACTTTGTCAGGTGGGTCCCACCCTGCAAAAAGCCCCCGGCCCTCCCCTCCTTTCATGCCCTCACATGGGCAAGTTGACAACATCTCCTCTCTTGGCTCAGTGGGCCACACAGAATATTTAGAAAGTCCCAAAACATTGATCAAAAGTCAACAACCCTAATCACCAATTGTTCCCACTCCCCCGAAATCAACGCCTGTGATTGCACGGCCATGGGCCCCACACATTTTCATCAAGTCCTTCAACGGATAAGGGCCTCCAAGAACCCATCGATTTTAGGCCATTCAAACAAACGGATAAGGGCATTTTGGTAAATTCAACTTCAACGGTTGGTGTCTGTGTCTGTCATCTCTCCATATTTCTGTTTCCAAAGAGAGAGAGAGAGAGAGAGAGAGTTTGCAGGGAAATTCTAGGGTTTCTCGTCCCGACCGAATTGCAGAGATTTCTAGGGTTTTGCGACGGTCGCAACAGAGAGAAAGATCGCATCTTTCACTTTCTAGGGCTTTCGTTCGAACCAAAAACTTCGATTTCCAGTACGTTCTTTTCGCTGGGATCTATATGTCGTTCGAACACTAGAGATTTCTGTGACTTTTTTTTTTTTTTTTTGCAGAATCTCCTTTTCTGAGATTCTTTTGACAAATTCTACTGTTCTGGAGCCCAATTTCTATAAGTTTCTGAGTTTTGGCTCTGGACAGCTGGGACTGGTAGGGTTTTACTTCGGGATGATGGGGATTTTTGTGTCTTTGACTAAATGCAGGATTTGTAGGGTTTGAATGCATTTTGGAGGATCGTTTTGAGTAATTTGAGGTAAAAATTGGATTTTTAAGTGTTTGGGGCTACTATTCTGTGGTTTTTGATGAATTTGGATGAGTTTGTATGGTTGTGAAGTGATAAATGAGTTTTGTCCTGAGATTTGTGTTTTCTATACCATGCATTTTCTGGGGTTGATGGTTTATGCGGTTTTGTGGTAGTAATCAGAGGTGGAATGTTTCTGAGGATATGAACCTTGAGGTTCTGATCTGAGAAGCGATCTTAGAAGAAAGAGAGACAGAGAACTTCCGGCAAAAAAAAGAAAAAGAGAGTAGATTCTTTCAAGTTAGAGCTTATATTGAGATAAACTTCTTGGTTTCCATTTGTGTTGCAGATGATTTGAGACCAAAAGAAGGGTTTCCATCATTGTGGGAATTTTTGAATTGGAATGTTGGAGCACTGGGGCTTTCTGTCCTAAGATGAATCCAGAAAGCAGCAGTTTTGCAAGGTGCGTGAGGCACCCATCACAGTTTTTCACTGGGTTCTGTTCATCGTGTTTGGTGGAGAGACTATCAACCTTTGGTTCTGTGCAAAGAAGCTCTAAGCCATCTGCCATTGGGCGGCAAAAACAAGTGGAGCAGCCCCTGCATTCTTTGGACTCTGGAAATAAACCTTGTGAAGCCCGGGCGAGGAGGACCCTTCTGTCTTTATTTCGTTTGGATGATAGTTTAGATGATAAAAATACTGTGAGAAACAATGGGTGGATGGACAATGACTTGGTTGGGGCAAATTCTAGTTCTGAAACTAAGGTGAATGGAAGTAGAAGTAGTTTTAAAAATGATTTGGGCAGGCAACATTTCGATTCCAAAACCCGGGTTTCCAGCTCTCTTCATGCCAGTAATGTTGTAAGGGTCGATGGCTATGCTACAAAGATGAATGGTTCTATGGGAGGTGAGAGCTTGAAGGAGAAGAGTGTTTCATTTTGGCTGGGATCAGTGTTTACAAGAAAGGTAAAGAAATGGAAGATGGGAAGTGCTTTTGGGAACTGCTCTACTCCGCAAAATTGGATGGGGGGGAAGCGGTCTGATATCACTGTTGATTTTCGACGGCGTTCTTGTGATCATAAGATGTCTTGTGATTCGAACAAGGGCGTATGGGAGGATCCAAGACATTCATGGGACGGTGTCATGATGGGTAAGGTGTTTGCGCCATCTATTACCGGCGTCGGCGAAGCAGTGGATCTTACTTTTGAGACGACATCAGAGGTTGAATGGCATAATTCATTGATGACTCACAGGAGAAGAGTGAGCCTTCCTGAGGAGGCTATGTTGGCAGGTCCCCGGCTGTCCATTGATGGTAAAGATGCAAGTACTGCATATTTAGCGGAGAATCTTGTCTCCGCTGAAAGCAATCGTCGAGAACACGTTGGGGATGTGCATTCTGAAGAACCTCCACGAGGCATCGCAACTCTGAATATTAGGAGATCTCATGGGTGGAGTAAGGTGTGGAACAAGAGCATTACCAGCCCTTTCAGGTATTTTATTAAAAAACGTGAAAATGTTTTGCAGCGTTCTCTATCAGAATCTTGGCGAGACCGGCATGGAGAAAAGAAGATGGAATCAGTGGAAACTGATGGTGGAATGCATTTTCATGGCAGCAGTGGCAGCGGCAGAACTGCTCAAAACCAACAGATTTTAAGCAGGAGCAAGAACGTTGGTAATGGTCATCTCCAGAGGTACAAACCTGATTGCCAGAAGAAAAAGGAACGTATGTTTAGCCGGAGCCGGAGTGTTCACTACCCTTCTCCTGGCAATCCAGACAGTGGACTTCTGCGCTTTTATTTGACTCCCTTGAGGAGCAGCAGGAGGGCTACAAACAGAAGAAAGATGAAAACATCAAGGTCCTTTGCTAGAAGTATTTTGGGTCTTTAACTGATTTTGCCAGTTATGGCTAAGGCTTCAGCACTGCCATTGGTGAGATTTGAACTGGTACGTGGGATGTAAAAATATGCTCCTATTTTTGAGTGCTGAGTCTGAATGAAAGGTCGCTGCTAGGTAAATAGGGCTAGTTTATTGCTCTCAACCTAAGGTAGAGACAAGACACTCACAACTAATGGTCGAGGTTTGAGTGCTGTCTACTTCTCTGAAGTCAGAGAAAGATGCATTCAAGGTATGCCTCTCTAAGCTGTGCTTCTGCATTCTTTGTAAACATATTTGTGCTTCTTCCTTACTATTCACAGGCACAGTTTGTAGGCAAGTTCCTGTGACAGACATCTCTGTTATTTAAAAGTCTTTTGGATCATGTACTCCTATGTTTATCAATTAATAATACAATGCTATTGTCAGATTTCACAGTCTAATATTTTGATTTTGATTTTATATATGTAAATTAAAGGATTGGATCCTATGTATGTTGCAACTCTGTTGAGCCAAGTCCTTTCATTTAAATACAGAATTTTAAAGCAGGAACATTTATTATTGCAGTAATATGTTGTGTTGCATTGATGGAACTAGATTGTGCTCTAACACCCACTAGTATGTTTGTGTCTGACACAGTCTGAGATACCTGAAAGTGGCATAATCTGACTCAACCCCCATATTTGACCCGCATAACCAACCTGTATCTTATGTAGGCAAGAGTCACATATAAGTGACCCGCTGTAAAGATGGGTGGGGTTAGGATTGACCTGATTTCTTTCTTAAAAGGTTGCTCTAACAGGTCCCTGTTTCCATTTTTCCCTTCTCTCTGAGAGAGAGAGAGAGAGAGAGAGAGAGAGAGAGAGAGAGAGAGAGAGAGTTCTTTCAAATAGAAGGGGAAAAGGAGAGGCAGAGAGTCAAGCACTCAAAATGAAAAGGGGAACTGTCTTAAATGAGAGAGGAGACTCAAATGAAAAGGGAAAATTGTTTCTCTTTCAAATAGAAGGGGAAAAGGAGAGGCAGAGAGTCAAGCATGCCAGGAGAGCCACAACCTTGGCAGCCTCATCTACAGCCATCCGGCATTGTGCCAGGTGGGCCTCATCATATGGCCATCTGACATTGAAGGGGGAGGATGGGGTGAGTATGAGCCTAGAGACTTCTGATGAGAAAACGCTAGCCGCTTTTTCACAAAGATTAAGGTTAGTATCTTAAACTCTCCAAAACCATATTAGGGTTTGTTTATTGCATATTTGGAAAGCTTGACTTCTTCAGACCCCTAAAAAAATTGTTTCTTCCTTGCAGGTTTGCAGGTCACGTTGGGTTGAGTGCAGGTTGAGTTTGGCTAACTTGTTTCAAAAACTGGTTGGATACGGATTGGGCTTCAACCTTTAAACACCCCTATTCGACCCGACCCAATTTCTTTGCCATCCCTTAAGATACTTGATGTTTCGATGAGGAACCCAAACTCAAAATTTATGGGTGATTGAGATGGAATCTAAAAGAAGTTGTTATCGTTTTCAATGTTGCCAATTTACATTCATCTAACATCACTTTTTTAGTGGTATCTAACAACATATTCAATATTGAAATCACAAAGAAAGAATATTAGCACCCAAACAAGACAAACCACAACAAATCTTCAAAGCAATATTAAATTGACACACACTGAAATGAGTTCTATTACAAAGTTTGGCGACTCTTTGTGTCTTAACCCAAAAGGGACTGAGGGGCCCTACATTTGACACTAGGAAATTTTCACTTGTTTTACAGGATAGTGATTCCTTCACCTTGCCTCGAGAGTTCTTCAAGCAAACCTTTTTTTTGGCTAAGGACTTAGAGTTTAATGGACCACCATGATTAGTAGCTTTGGGCAGGCCTTTTTATAGATGAATCAAGAACAAACCTTATCATTGTCTATTGATTGAGAGCAGCATTGTTTCCTTGAACAGTGATTCTTTATCTCTCTGGAGATGATGTTCTGTTTGTTGTATTTATGTCAAGGTATGTGCAAGAATGTTCCCTTTTTTTATTATCCATCAAGTTGCTGGTTATAAAATAGTATGTGATGTTACTCCTCTATTATTGTCACAGGGGATGGGTCTTGAAGGCATCTCCAATTCACAGAGATCCACTTAGTTAACTTATAATTTTATTGAACTCATCTAATAATTGTAGATGCCAGTTAACGTCGTTTCATCTCCTTTCTCATGAGTCATGACAAGGCCTTTTTAAACTTGTACTTTGAGCTGATAGAGATCGATGTAACAATATTTGATATATCAAAGGGCACAACACATCCTTCAAACTTTGAATTATTCAAGCTCTAATGGGCTTGGATGTCATCGCTCTTCAGTGATAATTAACTTCACATCTGGTTCAGGAATTGGAAACTGGATTTCCGAGTTACACTTGACCAAGTGAACAGAATATTTGGAATCATATCCAAGCCCCAAAGAATTAGTTAAAGAGAAAATGGAGAAGTGAATTGAAAATGCAGTAGTAAAATTGAAAATGAATTGAGAAGAATATTTGCAGAACTGGCTAGGTAGAACATAAGTACGATTGTAAGAAAAACAAAAGGAGAAACAACCAATTGTAGCAACTATGTGTAATGCGATTTTCATTTTGAAAATATTTGGGAACTAACATTGACCAAGAACAGAGAACTACAAACCCTCTTACAGCTTGTCATAGTTTTGGTTGTGGGATTTTTGCACATGATACACTGACTGACACTTGAATAACTCATTGAGGTAGGAGGTTTTCATCTTGAGTTGGTTCATCCAATATCGCATGTCTCACTACTAGGTCTGGTCAAAGCAACTAAAACCAATTGGCATGCAACTTGCTAGGTACTGACCTTTATAACTTGAAAGCTTTCAATGTTCACACTTGGTAGTTCACCAAGAAACTTGGTTTTATTGAACTAAAGAATTAAACATATGAATCTGCTTATTTGGAACAGAAAGCTCCACAGAGTTCCCTTTCACTAAACTAATTTTTTTTCCAAACTTGTTCGGGCTTTAAAGATAAAGGCAAAAGAGAAAAGAACAACCTGAGCAAACCAATGTTTAATTTAAGGTTTTTCCCTTGGAATTATAAATGAGGAATTGTACTATTCTCAAAAAAAATATTTTATTTCTGTTCCCTCCCTAACCCCCCAAAAGAGTTGGCTAAGTATATGTCTCTGTAGAAAATACTTGGACTATTGAACTCGATTTTGAGTTTAAACTAAGGTCCTATCTGAATTGGGCTTGTTTAAGAGTAAAGATTTATCAATTAGGAGAAGTTTTAATTCTAATTGCCAGAGGAGGATTGATAACATAATAATGATATATTGATATTCCTACTCTGGTGGTTGGAATATTGTTCATATCTATCCCATAGATCATGGGCAAACTTATTTCTGATTTACATGCTTTCTTTCACACTGTAGCTGGCTGGAGCCCCTTTTGTACATGAGCAGGATCATTGAGTTCATCATACATGTCATCATCAGTATTAGAAAACCAGAAATTTCACCAGGAATTTCTTTTTATGGTAACTAATTTACCTCTCTCCTGAAGGTATTGAGATACAAAATTTTCATGTACTGAGCAACAAGGAACAAAATTAATTGAACTTTTAAGAACCTTTAAACAAAAAGTAATGCAGATAACTGATTTTTTTTCTTGTATAAATAGTACCAAATTCTAACAGACTAAAATCTGATTCAACTGTTAACTGTATAGATCCAAGTAAGCAAAGAATCTTTTTTGGAAAATCAAGAAAGGTGAAAGCAAGAACTAATCACATGAATAAATGAAAAAACTAATATGTAGCATCAGCAAAGGCCTTTTTGATGCACAAGAGAGCTCTCAATGAACATAGGATTCTGATAAAAGTTTCTATTTGTGGGGCTGAGAATGATCATTGTGTCTATGATACCTGGATATGGATGTAGATACAGAGAATGAGGATATGATTGCATTTCTACAGATCTAGAACATGAAAATGGAGTTTACAAATGATGAACACTAATTCAAATTGACTACTTTTGAATATGTACTGGTACCTGACATATATAAGTACCATGTATCCTAAGTTCTCATCACAGCGTGGATAATGAAAGTCACTGTGAACAAAGTAGAGATCATCTTTTGGTCTTAGTAAGGATGTGTAGGTAACCCCTTTGGTTTTCATCAGATGAGAAAATTCTTCCTTGTTTCTTATTCTACTGAGAGTCAAATAATCACAGAGAATAATTTTCTACTCTCCCAATGGAGAGGTGTCAAACACAACCTAAGTTCACTTGAGAGAGCAGAGATGGGGAATGGTAAGTTGTGTTAAACCTTCACCTTGGTAAAACTTTTGATTGCACTCATTGCTGAAGGTACTATTTTCTATCACATCATGAATAATATCCCAATCCAATAATATCCCAATCCAATGGAGGTTACAGTTGTAACTTGTAAGTCATGTTATAGTTTCAATTTTCATAAAAAAAAAAAATCTATTTCAATTTGGATGTATTTCTTGATTTCTTACCATTTCTTTGAGATGATTCAAGATATAAATTTGATGTCCAGATGGTGTTTTTTGCAGCCAACCAACATCCTGCTAGCGGATAATTTCGAAGCCAAACTGTCCGACTTCGGTTTATCCAAAGTTATGGACTTAGGTCAGTCATACGTGAGCTCAGAAGTGAGGAACCCTTGGTTATGTTGATCCTGAGTGCCAACGGAATCACCGTATCAATCCATCTGGTGACGTATACAGCTGTGGGATAGTACTTCTTCAAATCCTTTTGGTAAAGAGAGCCATCAATTTAAATGTGAAAAGACCAATGTCGTTGGATGAAATGGTGAGAACCAACCATCTGTTTCCTAATTGAGTAAATATAGTTTTTTGAGACATATTGGTGACTTTACAAACTGCACATAGCAGCTGATAATTAACTGGGCCTGTTTGCATCCCCTTGTTTTGTAACACATGACTAGGTTTACTTGAAACGCGAGTTTTACTCTGGTATAGTTCACACATTTGGACAGCTCAAGAAAGTGAGCATCCCTTTTGGGTTTGTTAAGTGACTTTCACATTCCAGGGGATAGGGAGGATGTTAGACTTTGGAGTGCCTCAAAAGATGGATCTTTCTCTGTATCCTCTTTTTTTCTCGGAGATCGCCTCAAAGGAGAAAACAAGGAGCTTTTGTGCTCGCATCTGGAAAATTAAGGCCCCGCCCAGAGTAGTTATCTTTGGATGGCTAGCTATTCAAAGGAAAATTCTATCTATGGACAATCTTAGGCGCAGAGGGAAGATCTTAGTGAATGCGTGGCCCATGTGCTTGGAGGAGGAGGAGACAATCAAACATCTTACTCTAAACTGCAGATTTGCCAAAATGGTATGGAACTCGGTGTTAACATAAGCCCATATAGGTTTGGCCCATTCATGACCCATCTGCAAAGCCCATCCTATTATAGACTTGTACAACAATACATACTAAAATAGGAAGATTTGATTGCCTATAATTGTAGCCCAAGATTGGGCATTTCTGATCTATATAATACAAGGATGGATCCTCAAGGAGATGATCGAATCCATTTTCCATTCTGTCTTGTTTATGAGTTATAACTCTTTGGCTTATTTCTGACATGGTATCAGAGCCATCTTGGTGAAATAGAGAGATTACGAGCCATCTGAATCTTTCTTGTTTAAGTTCGTAAGAAGAGTTCCTATTGGCTGATGGCAGTGTGTGTAGATCAACAGAGGCCAACCATCGATAGATCAGATCTGATCAGAAGGTCACTACAGCCCTGGTCGCCTGATATTCTGGGTGTTTTTAGTTATTTTTTCAACATTTTTTGAAGATCAGAGGTAGGTTTTTTTATCACCACTTGGGTTTACCAGTTTTGGCAACCCACTTTCATCGAAGCCGTCCATCTTCATGCTCAAGTATCCGATTGCTGCACTCTTTTCTCTGTTGCTTCAATATTTTGGTAAAGCCTCTATCTGATCATCTTGATCTGGGGGATTGAATCACCCGTGGGCCCCACCTACGTTTTTCTGCTGATTTTCTTGGTCGCCTGGCCCAGTTTTATGCATTTATTTATACAGATCTGAGATCTATTGTGATTGGTTGATTCAGAATATCTTCTGGGCTGTTCTTTATTTCTCTATTGCTGCTGTCATCTTTAAATTACGCTTTCTGTAATTAATCTGGGTTGTTTCTGGTTGCTGTCTTGTTGCTGCCCACTGTTTGTGTTTTTTTTTCCTGTCATCTGTCTATTACTAGTCATCTGTGGGTTGACAATGGACAAGAATGAAATGCAATTGATAAAATTCAATGGCAAAAACTATTCTGCTTGGGCCTATCAATTTGAGTTATATCTGAAAGGCAAAAAATTATGGGGCCACATTTCTGGTACTATGACCAAGCCAACGGAAAAAGAAAAATTGGAAGATTGGGAAACCAAAGAAGCACAAATTATGAGCTGGATGTTGGGTGCAGTGAAACCTAAATTTTTCCTACATCTTAAGCCATATAAAAATGCTCAAGATATGTGGGGATATCTGAAATGCATATGTCACCAAGAGAATTCAGCCCGTCGGTTCCAATTAGAACATGAAATTGCTCAATATTCTTAAGGACAGATGGCTGTCCAGGAGTATTACTCTGGCTTCTGTGTTCTTTGGACTGAATACATGGATATTGCCTATGCCACTATCACCGGAGACGCTCTCTCTGGGGTTCTGGAAGTTCATAAAATTACTCAGCGAGATCAATTCTTAATGAAACTTCGATCTGAATTTGAAAATGTTAGATCCAATCTTATGAGTCGACATCCATCTCCATCTTTGGATACATGTCTCAATGAAGTGCTCCGCGAAGAACAACGGATAGTCACTCAGCATCAACTATCCCAACAATCATCCACTGGTTCGGCTGAAGTTGCTTATATCGCAAAAGGGAAACCTCCAAGACGTGACACTTCGACCCACGATTTGAGCAAAATTCAATGCTTCACTTGTAAGGAGTATGGACATTATTCTTCTCAGTGCAAGAGAAAAGTTTGTAACTACTGCAAAGCTAGCGGGCATCTCATTTCTGAATGCAGGAAACGACCAGAAAATCGAAATTCGCGTGCTTATTCTGCTATTGCTTCTTCAGATTCTCACTCTGTGGCACCTGCTTCTCCATCCTCATCTATGTCTTCGCAGCAATTTGCACCAACCACCTTTCTCATCCGATACTCCTTCCCCTTCTGTTGAAAGGTTCAAACCTGGCATTGTATATCGGCGACGCACGGAACCAATCACTGCTACGATACAGCCTCTTCCAGACCCACCTGATCCGGCACCTGATCCAACTCCCCTAGCCACTACATCAGAACACGCTATCATGCCCACTCTTCGACGCACACGCGTGTTTCTCGGCCTCCTGATAGATATGGGTATTCTCATTCAGCCTTTCTTGGCACTCTCGCTTCTGTTAACGTTCTCACTTCCTATTCTCAAGCTATGAAACATGAATGTTGGCGGCAAGCTATGTCCGAAGAATTAGAAGCTCTACAGACTAATCATACATGGGATGTGGTTACCTGCCCCTCTACAGTTCGACCTATCGGGTGTAAATGGGTTTACTCGGTCAAACTGAAATCTGATGGTTCTCTCGACAGATACAAGGCTCGCCTGGTCGCTCTTGGTAATCGCAAGAATATGGCATTGACTATGATGAAACATTTGCTCCTGTTGCAAAGATGACTACTGTCCGGATGATTATTGCCATTGCAGCATCTCAAGCTTGTCCCATTCTTCAGTTCGATGTAAAGAATGACTTTCTTCATGGTGATCTTAAAGAAGAGGTTTATATGCGTCTTCCTCACGGGTATTCCCCTTCTAGTAGTTCCGATGTGGCTAAACTCAAGCGTTCACTCTATGGCCTTAAATAGGCTCCTCGCGCTTGGTTTGAAAATTTTCGGGACGCCTTGCTTCTGTTGGCTTTCCAGCAAAGTCCGTATGATCCATCATTGTTTTTACATAAGTCTCCAAGCGGTATCACTATCCTTGTTGTTTATGTTGATGACATCATTATTACTGGAACTGATTCCACAATGATCTCTCAGCTTCAATCTTCGTTGCATCAATCATTCCATATGAAAGACTTGGGTCCCTTAACCTACTTTTTAGGTCTTGAAGTTAATCAAACAGAAAAAGGAATCATCTTGCACCAACACAAATATGCTCTTGACCTCATTGAACTAGCAGGACTCCAGCAATCAACTCCGGTTGATACTCCTCTTGAAGTGAATTTGAAGCTCTCAAAGGATAGTGGGGATCTTCTTCCCGATGCCACGCTCTATCGGCAATTGGTTGGTAGCTTGATCTACTTGACTCATACCCGCCCCGACATTTCCTTTGCTGTTAACCCGGTCAGTTAGTATATGACTCAACCACTGCATCTTCATTTGACAGCTGTTCGACGAATTATTCGCTACCTTCTTGGTACGACTACTCGTGGTCTATTTTTCCCTGCAGGCTCCTCACTAAATCTCATTGCTTTCTCCGATGCTGATTGGGCAGGTTGTACAGACACCCGTTGGTCCACAACTGGGTGGTGTATGTATCTTGGTGATGCGTTGATATCCTGGAAATATAAGAAACAAGATAAAGTTTCAAGATCTTCCACAGAAGCCGAATATCGCGCCATGTCTGCTGCCTGTTCTGAAATTCTTTGGCTTCGTGGGCTACTCTCCGATCTCGGTTTTCCGCAAAGATCACCTATACCTCTCCATGCTGACAACACTAGTGCTATTCGTATTACAGAAAATCCAGTTTTTCATGAACGGACCAAGCACATTGAAGTCGATTGTCATTTCATTCGTGATGAGTATCTACGGGACGTCATTTCCCTACCGTTCATTTCCTCTGGGCTCCAGATTGCAGACATCTTCACAAAGGGTATCCCTCGCCCACGTCATCAATTCTTATCCAGCAAATTGATGCTTACTGATTCCACCGCATCAATTTGAGAGGGGGGGTGTTAACATAAGCCCATATAGGTTTGGCCCATTCATGACCCATCGGCAAAGCCCATCCTATTATAGACTTGTACAACAATACATACTAAAATAGGAAGATTTGATTGCCTGTAATTGTAGCCCAAGATTGGGCATTTCTGTTCTCATATTTTAGTCTTGTACAACAAAACATACTAAAATAGGAAGATTTGATTGCCTGTAATTGTAGCTTAAGATTGGGCATTTCTGATCTATATAATACAAGGATGGATCCTCAAGGAGATGATCGAATCCATTTTCCATTCTGTCTTGTTTATGAGTTATAACTCTTTGGCTTATTTCTGACACTCGGTTATAGGGTGGTTCTCCTGTAGTTGGGTTTTTCCTAATTCCTTCAAAGACCTTTTTACATCTTGGAAGTCTCCTATTGGCCATCGTAGAGGCAAGGAAATGTGGAATGCCGCCTTCCTTGCGGTTATATGGAGTCTATGGAAAGAAAGGAATGCTAGATGCTATGAAGGGGTGGAGAGCAGCAATGAATCCTTCTGTGATAGGACTAAATTTTCTATTGCAAGCTGGGTATTGATAAACCCCATCTTCCATGGTATATCTGTTGATAAAATCATGCTAAACTGGAAAGAAGTTACCGGGTTAAATGTTGGGTTGTAGTGTATGGCATGTTTCTTGTTATTCTGTTGTAGTGTTTGGCATGTTTCTTGTTATTCTCCATGTAATGCTTGTCCTGATGGGGTTTCATGCTTGTATCCTTTTCTTGTTTTCCTTTGGGTTTTGAGCTTGCCAATATATGTCTCTTGTAGTGCTTGCTTTTTTCATTAATGAAAGTAGCCATTAAAAAAGAAAAGAAAAAGAAAGTGTGACTGACTTGGTATATCATTATCAACAAAAACAAAGTAAGCAATCTTTTATTGTATGATGCTAACCCTCTGCAGTCTTGTACCATCATACAAAGAACGTTTTCAGAGATTATCTTGTCCTACTTTCTGGCTTTTTCTGCCAACTTCATCCTATAATGATCTTCCCTCTCTTGCTTTCATTGTCTGTTGCATCTGGGCAGATTTTTTCAATTCAACACTCCAACCATTGCTGTGGATTCAACTAAAGCAATATGTCTTCAGTGCTGAAGGCTGCTTCAAGCAACTATCCCCATTGGTGTGTGCCATGATTTACCATTACCTCCATATTCTTGCTGCTGCATCAATTTTTTTGTATCCCTTCTGCCACATTTTTGCAGCAATCCGTCCTCTCCAGTTTGATTTGCAGTGGAGGGTCTCATCCTTAAGAGGCTGGGGATTCCATCTAAATCTTACAAAGGGTGTGACTTGGTGTGCAATAGTTGAATGCTGTTGACCTGGGCTCATAACTATTTCTACACCCTATATCTGCAATGAGAGCTATTCAATTCTTCTCCAGCATAATTACTCTGATACAGTTGTATTTCCTAACTCACCAGGTTGATATCCTTTCATGTGTTGGATGTTCTCCTGTAAAGGACATGGATCTGTGCCCTGCTAAACAGATGTCTTGAGTGAAGTCCGCTTTGGAAATGTCCATGCAACTGCAGAACCTGCAGGTGGAAAGCCAATGCAAATTCTTAGGTGTTGCTGTGCATGAACTATTGCTAGTGCCCGATTTAGACTATCAGAAATCAGCTGTGTTCTAATCAAGTTACCTGTAGTTGGTTATGGCAATGAATAAAACACTTCTAACTTAGAGTGTAGCCAAGGTTTATCCTAGTGCATAAACTGTTGTTTACACATAAATCGAGTTACCTGTACTTGGTCTATGAAGATCCAAATGGACTCCTAGGCATGACACATTTAAACTAAGGAAGGAGGTGTCGGGTAGTTTACACTCTTTTTGGGCTAGACAGATAATGGTATGAACAAAGAACCATCTTTTACTTCCTTTTGATGCTAAAGAATCCTTGTTGACATAGTTATTGATTTCATGACAGATAGAGCATGTGATGGGATCGATCCAGGGCAGGTGATAAAACTAGACATTTTGAAGGGATGTATTGGTGATAAGCATCGTGCATCTGATGATGTCATGTTGTCTGCAGCATCACACCTGTTTCATGTAAGTGATGGTCAGTTTGTACATTATTTCGTTGGATTTGGATTAGGTTCAATAATTAAGGATGTATTGGGTTCTTTTCTTTCTTTTTATTTAAAAAGAAATAAAACTAACAAATGGAAACATGGAATCATTAGGCGCCTACAAATTACGAGTCCAAGCTAGGCAAGGAAGATGGAAAGAAAAGAGGGACAGGGTCTTTACAGCTAAGTCTTTTCGCAGCGCAGGTTTTAGACTAGGACCACTTTTATTCTTCATGATATGTTTAAGGGAGCTGTTTTTGAGACAGGAGAGAGAAGGTACTGTTGGGGAATTGAGACTTTTGGCAATTTTTCCAAATCAGAACTCTCTACAAGAAAAGAAGGAGAAATTTTCTTCTCCTAAAACAGGAAGGAGCCATTCTGATGCAAGCATAAGCTCACCATGGTCCTCGATCCTCATGCATTTTGCTACATGGCACTGTTGGATAGGATGATTTTCACCTGTAGTGTAGCTTCTGTGCGGGAATTTTGGTGGGAGCCTTCAATGCAGGGGGTCCCACTTTTGTGGATTGTGGGAATTGAAAATCCCACACCCGGCCTTGTGTTAATAGATTAGTTTTCATTTTCTCAACAACAGTTGTATTCTGTTTGTGTTAGGTGGTGTGTGAATCATACAACATGAAGGCTTTTTTGTGCAAGTGGTGTCTTTGTCAAACGATGATGATGGTGATGAATTATGCAAAATTAGGTGCAGTTTGATCAAAGATTTGGTTACGTGTTCAACTAGCTCAAGTTGTGCAATTCTAACAAATAGCCAAAAGATTTGGAAAATCACTGAGTTTTATTTAATTTAACCTTGAACAAAATCCATAGCTCAATTGGTGAGGCACCTCCCTCCCTCCCTCCCACGAAGACAATCAGGGATCAATCTCGTGATTTAGAGGTGATGGTGAGGGACTTGGTGAGCATAAGCGGGTGCGTGAGTACTTACCTTTATTTTAATTAGAACATAAGGTTAACTTGATTCATCCACCTGCCCTTTCATTCTAGCTGCGTTTATGGCAATCATAAAAATTTCTGTTCTTCTCCTCTGTAGCTGGATCAGTGCTACTCTTCTCTTTTGCTCTCAAGAATCATTGAGACGGGACCACTATTCTCTAATTTTCCAACCATTAGACTCAAACTAGATAGCAAAGATTGGTTTCTATAATAATATCATTAATCAATTTTAACCATCTATAATCTCATTAGTATAAAGCATCCATCATGTGATCAGTACTTTTGAATTAAGCTTTAATTAGCCTAGGATCACGGTTTGCACCCGGAGATTGTAGGTTCAAAATTGCACTACCACATTGGGGCTACATGGAAGTTTACCCGGTTTCTCTCTAGGCCCGGAGGGATTAGTCCATCCCAGAGGGTTGGGAACCCTCAGCAAAAAAAAAAAAAATAGTAACCATCCATCATATAACTGTGAGACTTAAGAGTTTCCAAATGAGAGTGTTGAAAGTTAAAAAAATAAATTGGATTAAGCTTTTCTAAATAGTGGTCATCCATCGTGTAACTATGAGGATTAAGACTGTTAGAAAGTTAAAAAGGTAAAAAAGTCTTGTCAAGAATGGGATTCGAACCCATGCCCTTTCGGACCAGTACCTGAAACTGGCGCCTTAGACCAACTCGGCCATCTTGACTTTGCTGATGATTTATAGTTGATTAATTAAAGAATCTATATGACTAGGTCTTCATTTCCCTTCAATTGTACTGACGTAAGCAATGACACATCAGCTCCCATTTTTATATTTTTTTGGTACGAGTCAAGGGGACTGAATCCAAAAGACCTAATTGACATGGGAGTGGACACCAATGGCGAGTATCCAATGATCAAATCGTGGGCAATTGGGTGAGAATTGGACTCCCAACCGATGACTATTCCTTTATTCTCGAAACTAGTTACCGTTGCTTGATCCTCTCGGACAAACTTTATAAATTCATTGATTACGGCCCAAAACTAAAATCATGGGCTCCTTAACTAGCCCCACCACTAAATTTATCATATTTAGGCACACAATTAAGATAAAAGGGGAAAAAAAAAACAAAAGGACAAAGGTTGAGGAGATGTTTGGCATATACATATGATACAAATGTGTTTAGGTGCATGCGTCCAAAAGAGGGGGTTTATAATCAAATGGTGGGGTTCCTAACATACTCTTATTGGGCTGAGTTTAAAAATTCTCAAAAGTCTTGAGACATGATAAAGATTCTGTATCGATAATTGGATATGCATTACCCAAACAAACACTATTTATCAATACACAAAGCTACTTTATAATTGAAAAATACTTACATGCTCTCATCTGTATGGGAGTTTTATGTGGATGAATTTATTTGACACAAGTAAGCACTACATTTACTTGATCTAAATGAATCATACCACAGACCCTCCCTTTAATATGCACTTGGCCAAATTTCACTTTGTTTGAAGCGATATAAACCGTTAGATCGTTTTGTTTGTACATGTAATCTCATTTTTAAACAAATGGAGGATATTATGCTGATTAGGAAGAAGTCTTGAGCACTTCAAATTCATTAAGAGGTGTGTGTGGAGGGAGGCCTTGATCAAAGGAAAGTGAGGCCCACATGAGCGATAGTTCTCACCTGGTTACTCAGGGTTCAAACCCTGGGTATGCCACTTCTTTCTGTGTGTGTGGACTCTCTTTCCACTTGTGTGGGGTTTCTTTATGCATGTACGGGCTCTTTTCCCATATGAGCGGGGGCTGTCTTGTCTCGTGTGGGGGTTCTCTCTTGGATTCATATCCCCTTGGTTGAGGTAAAAAATAAAAATAAAAGAAGAAAATCTCTGTATTTGGGTCGAGTACATGTGGATTTGGGTTAGCCAATTTGGTTTGTGCTTCTCATTCAAGGCGTGGCCACTATTTTGACTGTGATTTGCCAGCCTGCTTACTAGTTTGCATTACAGGGTTTGATACCACTAAATATGGAAAAGTTAGCTACAAACCAGCATGTTCGACATTTTTTAGGCCAACCTTAATGCATGCAAATAGCACGAGTAGGGTAGAATTTGCTAATGTTAATGTACAATAAGGATATACCAACTATATCAATATGATCGGATATATATATATATATTTTGTTATTGGAGAGTTTCTAATCCTTTGGGTTGAACTAATCTCTACGGGCACAGAAGGAAGTCGGGTAAACTCCCCCGTAGCCCCCAGTGTAGTAATACAGTTCTGAACTTACAACCTCCAAATGCAAACCGTAATTCTAGGCTAACTGAGCTTCCCCTTAGATGTACCAACTATATCAATATGATCGGACATTGTTAATCACGTAGATCTGTTGATTTCTCACATGTTGTTTCAAATGTGCTTAAGAGGTTTAGCTACCATAGCTAACCTTTGCGGTACTTAATTAAACTCCCACAATCACCATTAGCTCCTAACTTATATCAAAACCTTCCAATTCTTCCTGTCTGATTGGCATGCATCAAAGTATCAAACATACATCAAAGTGGACCACAGAAACATAAGTAGCAAACTTAATTTTTGTACCCGTTTTATACCCTGCAAGAATCTTGAAACTCTGAGGGCATTTGTTGAGGGAAAGTTGTGCGGTCTCAGTACTACTCGAAAATGTATCCTTTTGCAGCCCCAAAATGCAATGAGAGAGAGGAGATTGAGACCATGTTTGGCGGACATCAATCAAGCTTCCAATAGGACTACATGTGAGTGGAGCTCCACACTAGGGCCCATTCAAGTGGCCCAAAATGAATTCCATATGAGTCTAAGAGTCAAAATGAGTTGCGTTGTCAAGAGATATCTATGAGTTGAAGTCCAATTCATATTCAATTCCTTTCAAATAGGACACTTCAGCCATACTCGATACCGGTTAACCTGATTCGATGCATGTTCAATGCAGCTAAACTCTTTTAACCCAATCTAGGCATATTTGGATAGGCAAGAAAATAGAGTAAAGTAAAGTTAAATGGGCCCTAACAATCTAAAATTTTAACTCTACCATGTTTGGATTAGCCTGGCCCGATAGATGAAGTAATGTTGTCAAGTCATATGTACTTCATTTCACTTCTAACTCTAAATACTTTCATTTTCTTGAATAACAGTGGATTCTGCTCCAAACCTTAACTTCATAATAAGCATCCAAATGTAGTGAAGTGAATTACTCAACTTTAACTTTAACCTACTTCTCCTTTACTTCACTCTTCATGTGAAATTCACTTCATTTTACTCCACTCTTCAATTATCCAAACAAACCATAATCTCTAGATCTTGGCCCAAGCCCCATCCATTTCAGATTTTAAGGTTATAATCAAGTGATAAGTTGTGGGAAAAAAGGGCTTAATACAAGCTCTAGTCGCTCCATATAAAATAGGCTATTCTAACTTCTAAGTACCAAAATATTAAATCACCAAACTAATTAAATCTTGTACAATATATATTTTTCAGCTGCAATAATCAAGTACAATCATGATACAAGATTTTAATAACTCTTTTTCATATAATGAAATCTTTTAAATTAAATGCGAGATTTAAAAAAAAATCCAACATGACCTACATCCCATTTTGAGGTTACCACTATCTTCCTTATTTTCCTTTGTTTTTTCTTAAAAAAATGAGGATCGAAGGCAATTGAGCTCAAGAGGGGCCCTGACTTACAATTAAATGTTATTTTTTTAACAATGTGGACATCCAAAAGAGGGCCCCACCAATCCAAATGGACCATGCCCAAGAGATCCACCATTTCTATGGCTCCATTGACCTAACTTGTATGAGTTCCACTTTTGCTATTTAAACAATAATTTGGTCCAAAAGGAGTGTTGTCCTTTTCTCCTCCTTTCCCTTCTCTCATTCTTTGTATCAGACCGCTCTTGTAATTGGAAAGTCTCAAAGACCCCATCCATCCATCTCTTCTTTTCTTTTCTGCTGCTCCTCTCTTTCTTTAGGCTCTAGAGACCCAACAAACAACTAAAGAGAAGAAGTAGAAGAAGAAGAAGAATTTTTTTTATATAAAAAAAAAGAGCAAAAAATCATGTCTTCACCAAGCAAACGTCGAGAGATGGATTTGATGAAGCTGTGATTTTTCTCTCCAACCACCTTCTTTGATTTCTTCTTTTTCTTGTGTTTTGTGCCTTTTTTACTGATTCTTTTTTTTTTTATATATATATATATAAACTTGAACTAGGATGATGAGCGATTACAAGGTGGAGATGATCAATGATGGGATGCAAGAATTCTATGTGGAGTTCCATGGACCAAAAGATAGTATATAATCAATACCCAGTTCTTTAATTATTTTTGTTAGTGGGTTTTTTGTCTTGTGTTTTGGCTGTTTATTGATTTCTATGGATTAAAGACAGTAAATGATCAACACCCAAGTTTTTCTTTTTTTCAGTTTTCAAACCCCTGTTTTTTTATTTATTTATGTAAGCTTTCCTCAATTTTTATTTTATTTTTTACATTTTTTTAATGTTGGTGATGTTATTTGATTTAGTTATCTGAGCCAATCATGTTGACTATTAGTAGTAGCTTGTGGAGCTAGTAGGTTAGGTGTTGATTCTGAATAATATACCCACATCTGTATTTTGGGTGTTTTCTTTTGTTTGATGGTTGACAATTTTTATCCTTTTAAGAAATTCATGTGGGCTTATGTGCGCATGTAATTTTTAGTATAATTGTTTGCCTCTGTTATCTTGATTATGGATAATAGGTCATTTTCTATAATTTCTTTTTTGTTCTGTTTGAAATTTAAGTATCTAATGTTAATCAAAGATTGTTAGTAGGATCTGCAGCTGCTCCTCAAATTTCTTCAGTTGCACCTCTTCTAGTCTGGGACTGCAGTTTCTTTATAGAAAATCCCTTTTGAAGTTTTTTTTTTTTTTTTTTTTTTTTTTTTTTTGTTCTTTGATTTAATGGGTCACATATTACTCTATAGATGGCCAAAGCTTCTTTTTTTTTTTTTTTTTTTTTGCTTCCTTATTTTTTTTATAAATTCCATGTCTAGATTCTTCAGAAGTTGTAGACTTGGTATTGATCCAGTAATCGTAAGCACCCATATATCTATTTTCTTGATTAGTTATACCTTTATGTTCTTTTAAATGAACCAGTATGCTCACCTTGTGAAGTTTTAAGTGGCACTTTGATACTTTCTTGTGACGTTCATTGATTCAGCCTCTTAAACAGTTAGAAAATCCAGATCCTTTTCTTGTAATCTGGTGATTCCCTTTCAACAATTTTGGTTTGTTAGTCAAGGAACCATTTGAGTACCCAGTATTTAATTTATTTTAGGAAATCATGCTTGTAGAATGATTGTGGGTACTACCAATCTCAAACAAAAGGGACATCATTTCATGGGTTTGTGTCAGGTCCTTATCATGGCGGTGTGTGGAGGATAAGGGTGGAGTTGCCAGATGCTTATCCTTACAAATCTCCATCAGTAGGCTTTGTCAACAAGATTTATCATCCAAATGTTGATGAAATGTGAGTTCTTAGATGTTAAGGCTTTTTTTTTTCCTAGTACTTTAATTGGGTGTGGAACATAGCTTCATCAAGCCATGCAAACCATTAGTTTATGAAATGCATATGTTGAGGGTGCTTTTGGACAAGCATAAAGCTGATATGTATGATATCACAGTATTGTCATAATGTTATATGCGTGGCTTTCTGACTGCTAAGGTAGAACATTTTGAAAATTGGAATACCATTGCAATTTTCGGCAGAAAATGAAAATACCTTAGGATCTTTGTCCTTTCTATCCAAGTGCAATCTTTAGTCAGGAATGATATTGCAAGTATCTAAAGTATTCTTGGTGGGTGTAAATTCAGGTCAGGTTCTGTTTGTTTGGATGTAATCAATCAGACTTGGAGCCCCATGTTCGGTAAAAGAGCTCATTTCCTCACTTTCTTTATTTTTGTCGGAATATTATGAATCAGGATCTATCTGGAATTGCATATTTGATTCCATGTTAGATTGCAGAAATTTCTTTTCTCTTTTTCTCTTTTAGCACAAAATGATATTTTCAGATGCTGATTTCTGTGTTTTTTTAGATCTTGTGAATGTTTTCGAAGTGTTCCTTCCACAACTTCTTTTGTATCCAAATCCATCAGACCCATTGAATGGAGAAGCTGCAGCTCTGATGATGCGTGACCGAGTTGCTTATGAACAGAGAGTGAAAGGTAATATTCTCTCCTGAATGAAAGAGTTTTTCTTGTCTATAGTCGAAAATGGTAAATGAAGTTGCCCATCTTTCATTTATGATCTCAAACTAGCAGAACATTTTCGTCTTCTCTTGTTCTTTTTCTTCTTCTTCTTCTTCTTTTTTTGGAATGGTAAAAGTCGAATTACAATTTCGGATAGCACTTGTTTCTTTTCTTTCTTTTTTTTATAACGGAGGGCTTTGTGCCAGAATAATCCCTAAGGGCCCGGGGGGAGCCGGGTAAATCCCCTGTAGCCCCAAAATAGGTAGCACTTATTTCTAGCTTGATAATTATGTCTTGTTTGAATTTTTATGATGGATTACATATGAAACTTTCAGACGTTAGATGTATCTGTCCCAGTTTCTTTCATTTAGAGTGTATAGCTCCTGCTGGCTGCTGCATTTTTTCCCCTGTATGTGGAAGTATGCAAGTCATAAGTATGGGAATTTGATGCTACCTAGAAAACATCTCAATCTAAATGTAGTTTACTTAGTGCACTACTGATGATTTTTCTAGATCATGAACTGATATTTTTCAGTAAAATTTTTTTTATAACGTTGATAATTATGTATGCACTATGTATCACAAGTTTGATTATCACTTACTACTTTCCACCACTCATTAACCAAAAGCCTTTTGACTTAGCTTTCTTCTAAAATGCGCAACGAAAAGTTGCAATGTTCATCAGGCTTGTAATATAATGTGTATGACCAGTTCATTTGTTTAAAGCTAATAGCCTCATCTAAGGAATTTTTATTAGTATTCTTCGACTTTTGGTATTTGAATCATAAACTTGATGTGTCATTTTCATATCATTTTAATAGGAATGGGAGGCATATCTATAGAAACGTATCCATGTAAACATCTCTATTTATTTACTGTGCAAGGCTATCAACATTTTGGGTTTCTAGTTTTGCTGTATGAGAATCTCATTTCCACACCTGACTCTACTGTGCACTTCCATGGAAGGAAACCACCAGTGACATCTTTGATCAATTGCATATGAGAGGAGCTTTGATCAAGCAACCAAATAATTGTTTTGGATTTGATTGTATTCTCTTTGGCATATTAATTCCTCATTCCATTCGCTTGTAGGATGCGTGGGCACATGGAACATTATATAACCATATTTCCATGAACAAAGTTTGCTTATCCATGATTTGATAGGAAGAGTAAGTTTGGGCTTATTAGGTGTAGCAATAATAATCACCATTAAAAAAAAGAAAAAGGTGTAACAATAATATCTTTTTTCAGTAAAGTGGGTGATGATTTTGATAAACCATACGAGAGAATGAATTTAAAAAGAATGAGATTTCGGGAAAAGAAGATCCACATGAACTGTTATTCTTCAATGAAGGAAGAATATTAATCAGCATGATTATGAATGGAACTTTCATGATCAAAGCCCTACCACTATTTGGAAATTTGGATTGGTATTCTGAGTTTACTTTTCACTGGTTTTAAAGAATGCCCTTTCAAAACCTCTCGCACTTCCGATCACAAGCGGGTTCCATTGTAGCACATAGCTTCTAGGGAATGCCCTTGCCTCTAGCATTAAGACCTATTCTTGATGTACTCATTATATAGGTTGGGCACCTTTTAATAGCTGATTGCCGTTATCATTGTCTCATCTTAGTCTTATCCTATCAAACTTGGGTCAACTTAAAAGTTTTCTACAAATGGACTAAAAATAGGCCATGACAACAAAAATCCTAACTTCCAACTACGTTGTGGTGAGGTCTTTGTTTATAAGCGTCCACATTCGTGTCTTGTGTTGAATGAGTGAATGAGCTAAGGATGAATGAGAGATTGGATTGCGGCAATTAGGGAGTGAAAATTTCTAAAAGGGAACTACCTATTGGACAAAATCCTCCTAATGGAGTACCGCATGATATACCGACCATTCCACTTTTCTAGATCTATTAAGGGTGTAAGAAAGATAATTGTACACTAAGTATATCCTATCTATAGTAGTGGAATTTTACAGAGTCAAATTATAGTAAAAAAAATTGTGAAATGATGTAAACTTAGTATACTGTAGTTCACATGAACACTGTCTCTACACTACCTCAATTGGGGCTTGTTAATGAACATCAATTTTCTAATGAAGCAATGTCTGATACCAGCAACACCTTTGTACATATGTCAACATGTTGTTTGGAGCTAATGTGAGGTATGGATTTAAAAAGCAGCCGCTTTGATAAATAAAATTTATCGCCGCTCCACTATAGACCAATACAAAGGCATAGCGGCTGTAATAAACAGCTACGTAGCGGCCACTACACATTAGGGGACATCTTCTCTCCTTCTTCTAAAACACATAGTTGGGTTTTTTTCTTCACTTCTTCTCTCTAAAGAACATTTCTATACACCTCTTCTACCCTTCTATTCTTAAAAGAACATCAAAAAACACATGACTTCTCCAGATTGAAGCCAATACGTAGAATTTCTCTTAGGGCCTCTTTGTATATCCTAGCAAACACCCCCTTTGGTATTAGTAGGTTATTCTTTTCTCAACTCTCAACTCTCAAGTCTCAGCAAAAGTACATTGTTTGTTCTCATGAAAGTTATTTTATCAAACATTACTTTATTAGTTTCTAACTTAGTATAACTAACCAATATGAATACATATGAAAAATAGATCAATATTGTCATTTTATAATCATTCAGTGGTATAGGACCACTATGCAATGAGAGGATTGCTAACCAACACCCCACCACACCCGAACCCTCTCCACAGAAAAAAAAAAAATGTTAGTTATTATTGAAAAAACATTAAATTCTAACATTCTCCATTATTCTGAATGTTTCGGATTTTTTTTTTGAAATTTTTTACGACTTTTTTTTTTTTTTATATTTACATTGCTATGCCTACACCACTAGGTATCATCCGGTACATAGCGTTTTGGGTGTTGGATGCTACGCCCACCGCAATTGATATTTTGATTCTTGATGTACGCTAGTGTGATGTCACCATCAATATAACAATCCCAACTGCAGTGACAACAATGCGTATGGCACGTTGGTGCTTTTTGTATATAAGTGGAAAAGGCTTAACTCCAAAGTGCAACCCCCAAGTCCCTTAAGTAGACAAACCAGATTTCTGGACTGCATGTCAAGGATCTAGATTTGTGCTTTGCTTCAGTAGAGGATTTTTAAAAACTCTTGTCCTTGCATTGCCATGAGACGACCCTCCTGATAATTGGGCAATTCGCATTTTAAAATCTAGTCCAATCTGCATCTATGTAGGCTTCATTGAGGTAGAGAACTAGATGAGACATCCTTTTTTAGAAATTACCAAACACTTTGATAAGGGGCTGTGAGGCATATCTGTCAAAGATCCATGGGTTAAACCTTTGAACTGCATAAGAGAGATTTGTCCTTGTCATAGTAATAAAAATCTACAAATCAGCTATTGACAAAGCTTTTTGTGCAATAAATATTTTTCCATATTTTCTCTAGTGTCATTTTCTTGCTTCCTTTTTTTTCCTCGTTTTTTGTGTTTGTGCTTGTTTGTTGGGTTGGGGTTTTTAACATGATTTTGTTGTAATGGTTTGATGCTTACATCTGATTATTTATTTATTTCCTGTGGTGAAGTTAAAACTTTATGGAGAATTCAGAATAGGGTTTTAAAACCCAGACTTGAGGGGCGACTCGCGTCACTCGCCTACTGTCATGCCTTGACAACGTTCCTTTCATTCATTTCCTCTGACATAAGCTCCACCTGTCTCATTTACCCATATTTTGGACCCAGATGTCTTACCTAATCTGATGTCTTCTTTCCTAAGCCTACATTCTTACATTTACTTTGGAGAGGATTTTCTTTCCTAACACAGTTCAGCAGCCTCTGATGAGAAGCCTGCCGGTTCTTATGCAGTGGGATGATCATTTTTTTATTCATCCTCCCATTCTAGTTCACTACTGAAATTTCTTTTCCCACAACATTTTTTTATTACTCTCTAAACCTCCACCATCTGGCAAAAATCAATTCTTCCCTCTAATATTTTTAAATCCATAACCCACCACCTAAAGTGGTTGTTTTACTTTTTTTCCCATAAGGTGGAACCTGAACTTTTCCCATTTCTCACCCCACAAGAATCTGTAATTTTTTTTAAAATCTTTTTTTGGCAACCCTGCCGAGGATCTTAGATAAAGGTGATATATTGGATGCTTTGTGAGTTGAACTTCAAAAGAGTAGTTCAACCACCCAAGTAAATGTCAACTTCTATCCAAGAGGCCAGTTCTCTCAAACATCTCAAAGGGGAATGAAACCAACTTGCAACCTGCAATAGAAGCAAATAGAAGAGAGTTATTAGGTGGGCATACCTGCTTGGAAACTTTTTTCATTATGACCTGAACTCTCGAAGCTTCATTTTAGACTAAGAATTGAGAATAGATTCTCCAAGTGGAATGGTAGGCAAAATGAAGTTGGGACATTGCAATCTGTGTGTTAAATATTAAGTGGCAATCAAAACATAACTAAATTCCCAAAAAAAAAAGTGAAGGGAAATCTCATTCATTGATATGACCCACTGTGGGTTTCCTCTTACACATTGACACAAACCATTCCATGCTGATGGCAGCTTTGAATCAGTTCTCAGAGTGTTGCAGGAGAGAGCTCATAAGTTATGATCCTTGTGCTGGACGTATTGACAAAATGGATGGAGCATTTTATTCCATGGCTCCTATACATCACTTTTGGTATTTAAAAAGGATACAACATACTTTGTGAACCATGCATAGTGAGAAGTGGGCTCCATGCCATATAGGTTTGCTAGATTGCTGTGTACTGTTATCCATCCCGATTCAGTTTATAAATGAGGACTATAAGTACTTCTGAAAATATTGTTAGTTAGCAAAATTCTGAGCAGATCTGCAAACCAGGGATTAACTGAATCATGTTACCCCCATGTGCAAATACATCATCTGCACTGATTTATGGTGTGGAAATTTCAAAGCATGATATTTGGGTCCATTACCAATCATGGAGTTGTGGGTTTGATTCAAGGCTCTACCCTGACTAGATATGGAAAGTTGCAGATCTACTTGACAGTAAGGTAACTCGTCTCTATTCTATCTAATCATTCTCATATTTTTATGTATGCATGTACTTCTGTATGTATTGTGATTTTCTTTTACCAATTCCCAGCAAGGGGGTTAGGTAATACTTCTGTGTGTTTGTTTCTGTATTTTATGGTATTTGCATGATTAAATTTGGTAGTAGGACAGAGGAATCTGTCACCTCCAGTTTTTCTTTCTTGAGAAATTCGTTATTTGCAGTTGGTTCTCATCATTCAATTGGTATTGTTTGCCTTCCAATAGACAGCTTAGCTGTATAAGAAATTGATTATGCGTCAAAGACATTCCAAAGGAGCAACATTCTTGGTGAATAAAAGCTGTTTTTTGTGGTTGTTACTCTCTATATTTCCTACTTACCGGATCAATCTAGTTCATAATAAGTAGTTCTTGGGTGTCTGGTTAGAACATTATTTTCTGATGATCTTCTTATGTTGCATGTGTCGCTTGTGCAATTCAGAATACTGTGAAAAATATGCAAAGCCAGAAGATGCAGGAGCTGTGCCTGAGGAGAAATCTAGTGATGAGGAATTGAGTGAAGATGAATATGATTCTAGTGATGAGGCAGTGGTGGGCCATGCTGATCCTTAGCTATATGCCACATATCACAATTCACTATCTGTATCTGTACATGATATTCTGGCTTCAAGTAAATTGAACCTGACTCAGCAGAATGCTTATTTATGGAAATGTTTCTTCTGTCCATTTAGATTTAAGATCCTCTTTGTGTTTCATTTGGTTTGCAGTGCTTCCAGTAAAAAGTAGATGGGACCACCCCACACAAGTTTGCAAATCTGCATGCCTAACCCAAATCTGAATGGCCTAACCCAACCAAAAGCTAAAATACTAGTTTAGGCATGTTTGAATTGGCAAAGGACTTGGGGCTGGATGTTGAGACCCACATTGCCTTTTAGGTTGGTTTTGCGTTGAGGCTTTCAGGACCTGACCTATATACCCACATCTCCCACCTCCTCTGGTTGGCATCAGTGGTGGACCCAGGGAATTTCCCCCTGGGGACACACTTAAAAAAATTATTTTTGAGGTGGCCATATGTAATTTAGCATAGATTTTGGTCAGAGAATGAAAGTGAGATAGATTTCTTATAAAAATAGTTCTCCATCATATGAAAATGACACCAGGTATGCATATTGAGAGAACATTGATGGGTTGCCTGTAAATCCCCACCATTTGGCTTTTCAGCCTTCCCTTCTTCAATAAGTCTTTTTCTAGGAAATGGTTTAACAAAACTTCAAACATTCAATTAATAAAATTGGGGATCTGGGGTCTTCCTTACTCATAGGCTTACTTCATGACAGGCTTCAATTATGAACTTTTGATCCAGTTGTTACTTATTCAGTGCTTATGGTGGCTAGGGCAGATCCCAGTGACTGAAAGTTTTATAGAAATGTTTTAGCTAGTCTATACTATAGTGACTTGTGTTCAGTTCTTGTAACACCCGCATCCTGAAAATTTGACATTTTAAAGATCCATGATACTGGAGAACAAGTGAGAGTGCGGCCCAGACAGTCTTAACCAACATATGATTGGCCATAAAATTCAATTTCATCATGTTTGAATGAGGATTATAACCCACATAAGCTTATTTTTTTTTGTGTAGTCTTCACCTCTAGGCTCAGCATGGAGAGAATGGATTGCCTATATGTGATACTAGGTCTCTAAGAAGCAAAAATCCATGTTTTTCAAAAAAGTATTAACACTTTTGACTTATTTAAAAAGAAAAAAGCTACATGAAGATTTGAATATTTCAAGAAAGTATAATGTTTTCCACAATTCTTTTAATCAACTCCTCCATTTTTTTTTTTTGAAAAATGATAAAAATACTCTTCCCTTATATGACAGGTTTTGTCTTTTCTTAAAACCTATTTCCTCCCTAAAACTGGTCATTTTCGTTTTGATGATTACGACCATTAAATGAAGCTAGTTTTTTAGTCATTTGGAACCCCTTTCTTTTAACCATCCAAGTATAAAAGGTAGTCGAAGTGGTCCCACTAGGCCATTTGGGTCAGACTTGATCAGTAATGCAGCTTCAAACCCTCAACCTCTGGATGCAAACCGTGGTCTTAGGTCAACTGAACTACCCCTTTATTAATGAAAAAAACTTGAAAGATGATATAAGGGCATTTTTATCATTTCTCAAAAAAAAAAAAATTATGGGGAGGACTTGGATTGAAAGAATTGTAGAGAACTTTTCTACTTTTTTGAAATATATAAATCTGTTTTGAAAATGAGCGAAAAATTTTATAAATTTTTGAAACTTTTCCAATAAAAATTAGTTACATGTTGACCAAGCTGCCTAGCTAGTTACTTGATCATCAAGAAGTTAGGTCTTTAAATACCCCCCACTTTCTTTTTAGCAGTACCCATTTAAAAATTATCCTCCTTCTTCATATTCCTCTCTTTCCTTGTTCCTCTTCCACCTACGGTTAGGGCTGGTTCTCTCCATGGACATGGAGGGTGGCAGGACAAGCCCTTTTAGTCACCAACTGGGTCCCAAACTTCCATGACACACATTGCAGCTTCACCAATCTGAGTACATTTGAAAGGACTGCCATTAGAGCTATGGGGCCAGAGAATATTACACGACAAATAGTGTAACCTGTTGGTAGGTTTATCAGGGCTGACAACCCCACATGAGCTCTAGTTTGGGTGGGGCCAAAGGGCAACTACACAAGTGTTTTGTAAAGTCTTAGTTGACTAATTCATTAGGTCTCGAACAAAACTCAAGTTCCTATTTAATTGTAATTTTTCTATTTCTAGATATGGACTATGATTGGACTTTCTGTTGAAGGCTGAAGGAAGCTGAGATTCTCAATACACAGAGCTGAACCACGCCAGTAGCCTTGCTCACTCAAACGAGCCCAGCTAGGGCTGCACAGAAAATTCAGTATCACCGCTAAATCGGACCGAACTGGGCGGTTCGGATCGATTTTATAGTAAATCGGTTCAGTCTACGGTTTAAAAATTATAGAAATGGCTTAGATCGGCCGGTTATCGGTTTGAGCCCCTCAGTTCATTGCCTAAACCGAACCGACCGATATGTTATACAATTTGAATATTTGACTATTTAGATTTTAGAGTTTCATTTGGCTGGCATTCGACAACTCATGCGCCTCTTGCACATCGTCTGGGGTGATCATTTTGAAATTTTTAATCTCTAACCAAACCAAGCCAAACCAAACCAAGCATTTTCCCACTAGGTGGGGTCGGCTATATGGATTTGACGACGCCAATCAAATCTGTTTAGGGCCATGTCCTCCGTTAGATCCATGTAGGCAAGATCATGTTTAATAGTTTCTTTCCAACTTCTCTTGGGTCTCCCTCTCCCTCTCCTACTCTTGGCAAACTCCATGCTTTCACACCTTTTAACAGGTGCCTCTGTTGGACGCCTTCTAACATGGCCGAACCATCTCAGTCGATTTTCTCTCATTTTATCTCCAATCGGTGCTATTCCTACTATGCCCCTAATCTCCTCATTCCTAATCCTATCTCTCCTTGTGATCCCGCACATCCATCTTAGCATTCTCATCTCCGCAACTTCCATCTTCTTGACATGATTATGCTTTACTGCCCAACACTCTGATCCATATAACAACGCTGGCCGTACCGCCACCTTATAATACTTTCCTTTAACCTTGAGGGGGACTTTCCGATCACACAAGACCCCCGAAGCACTCCTCCATTTGGTCCACCCGGCTTGAATCCTGTGACTTACATCAGTATCAATCCCTCCATCCTGTTGCACCATAGATCCAAGGTACCTAAAGTTTTCTTTCTCTACTATCTTTTGTGTGCCCAAACTTACTTCTATGTTACCAGGTGTCCTACTTTGACTAAACTTGCATTCCATATATTCCGTTTTGCATCGACTTAGCCTAAACCCTTTTGTCTCTAATGTTTTCCGCCACAATTCAAGTTTAGCATTCACTCATTCTCTCGTCTCATCCACTAAAACAATGTCATCTGCAAATAGCATACACCACGGCACCTCATCCTGGATATGTCTTGTAATCTCATCCATAACTAGGGCAAACAAGTACGGGCTTAACGCTGAGCCTTGGTGTAGACCAATCGTGATAGGAAACTCCTTAGTTTCGCCGCCAGTCATCCTTATAGATGTCACGACTCTATCATACATATCCTTTATCGCCTCAATATAAGCGACAGAAACTCTTTTCTTTTCCAGAACTTTCCAAAGAATCTCCCTAGGAACCCGGTCATAGGCCTTCTCCAAGTCAATGAACACCATATGTAAATCTCTCTTACCTTCTCTATACTGTTCTAGGGGTGATCGACCGGATTTCCGGTCCGGTTTTCGGACCGGAATCCGGTCGGACCGGATTTCAGGTCCGGCCCAAAATGAAGGACCGGACCAGACCACTTATAAGCGGTCCGGTCCGGTCCAAACCGGTCCGGTTGGACCACTTAAAGTGGTCCGGACCGGTTTCCATTTTTTTTTTCTTTTCATTTTTTTTTCATTTTTTTTTATTTATTTTTTTTTTCATTTTCACCTCACATCTAAAAAGTAGGCAAATGTCAAATGAATGAATGATGGGTTTTACAAATGGGTGCTAGGCTCATGCCTCATGGGCTCAAAGATTATGAAAAAAAAATTAAAAAAAAATTATTTTAATAAATGCGGTCCGGTCCGGTCCGGACCGGACCACAAAAGGCCCAGACCGGACCGGACCGGAATAACCGGTCCGGACCGGACCGGACCGGATTTGGACCACCAAGACCGCAAATCCGGTCCGGTCCGGTCCGGTTTTGTGGTCCGGTCCGATTCTGTGCAGCCCTATACTGTTCCATTAACCTCCTCAGGAGAAAGATAGTCTCCATGGTTGATCTCCCAGGCATGAAACCAAATTGATTCTCTGAAATATTTGTTGTTCTTCTTAGTCTTCTCTCAATAACTCTCTCCCATAATTTCATCGTATGGCTCATCAATTTAATCCCGCGGTAGTTCGCACAGTTCTGAATATCTCCTTTATTCTTGTATATGGGTATAAGAATACTTTTCCTCCATGCATTAGGCATCTTCTTGCTCTTTAGCACTACATTAAAAAACTTTGTCAACCAACTAATACCATCCTCCCCCAAGCACCTCCAGACCTCAATAGGGATACCATCTGGCCCAACCGCTTTCCCATTCTTCATTCTTTTCAATACTTCTTTAACTTCTTCCCTACTGATTCTCCTATAGAACGTATGATTCGCTTCTTCTCTAGAAATGGTAAGCTACCCCAATTGTATGTCACTACTACTGCTTTCGTTAAATAACTTGTAGAAGTAGCTCTTCCAACGCTCCTTTATCTCCTCTTCCTTTACTAATACATTTTCATCCTCATCCTTAATGCATTTAACTTGGTTTAAGTCCTTGGTCCGCCGATCTCTAGTTTTAGCAAGCTTGAATATCTCTCTTTCGCCTTCCTTAGTGTCAAGTCGCCTATATAGCTCCTCAAATGCCTTTGCCTTGGCCTCACTAACTGCCTTTTTGGTTTCTCTTTTTGCTTCTTTATACCTCTCCAAATTCGCTTCAATTCGATCCTTTTGCCAAGTTTTAAAGCACTCTCTTTTAACTCTTATCTTGTCTTGGACGGCTTTGCTCCACCACCATGCCTCTTTCTGTACCGGAGCACCCCCTTTAGATTCTCCTAAGACTTCTTTCCTTACCCTCCTAATACACTCTGCTACCTTATCCCACATATTATTTGCACTCTCTTCTGTCGCCCAAACGTCTTCCTCTAGTACTCTTTCCCTTAAAGCTAGTTGCTTATCACCTTTCAGGTTCCACCATTTAGTCCTTGAGCATCTATACAACTTCTTTTTTCTAGTCCACCTTTGTAACTGCACATCTATGATCAACAACCTATGTTGGGAAGTCAAGCTCTCCCCCGGTATAACCTTACAATCTTTACAAGCTAAACGGTCTCTTTTCCTAGTTAAGAAGAAGTCAATTTGTGTCCTCGATGAGCCACTCTTATAAGTCACCAATGCTCCTCTCTCTTTCTAAAAAATGTGTTAGTTACCATGAGATCATAAGCCACTGAAAACTCCAAGATATCCTTCCCTTCTTCATTTCTATTACCGTACCCATGTCCCCCGTGTACTCCTATGTATCCATCTACGTCACGTCCTACATGACCGTTCAAATCACCTCCTATGAAGACCATCTCTCCTTGGGGTATCTCTAGTAGCACTCCTTCCAAGTCTTCCCAAAACTTCTCCTTATGTCCATCTCCTAAGCCCACCTGGGGGGCATAAGCACTAAATACGTTCACTATCTCTTCTCCTAACACTAACTTAATTGCAATAATCCTATCTCCATAGCGCTTTACATTCACTACATCTTCCTTTAAGTCCTTGTTTACCACTATGCCGACCCCATTCCTCGATCTATTAAGTCCCGTATACCATAACTTATACCCGGTCCTCTCAATCTCTTTAGCTTTGTGTCCCACCCATCTTGTCTCTTGCAAGCAAGCAATTGCGATTCGTCTCCTTTCCATTGTATCCACCACTTCCATAAGTTTCCCAGTTAGGCTCCCAATGTTCCAAGTGCCCAATCTCAGCCTTCTATTTTGGACTAGCTTCCTTACCCCCCACACTCGCCCAATAAAGTGTGAGGACCCTTGCCTATTTAGCACTGCACCCGGGCGCCGATGCAGCGGTCTTTGCTCACTTATCACTGTACCCGGACCATACAGCGCGTCGCTAAGTAGGGGACGCCCCAACGAAATTTCATTAGGTCTCAAATCCATAAAAAAATCCGACTGAGTATTGTGCTGGCTGTCGGCTACCTAACGCACAACCCTCCTCCTTTGTCCGGGCTTGGGACCGGCTATGTCAAGGATTCTGATTTTTAAAAATAAATAAATAAATAAAAATAAACGGTTTAACCGACCGAACCGAAGTGAAGCCCTCTCCATCTGTCATATCAGATTGGTTAATTAAAAAACCGATAAGTTCGGTTTGGTAGTTGGTTTTAGTGCTAAACCGATTCGAATTACCCATGTGCAACCCTAAACCCAGCCACTTTTGCTAGACAGAATTGGGTCAGACCCTCCTGCTCTCTCGAGCGACCCTCGCGGAATTCTGTACGAACTAAAACTCTTATTTTCGAATTTATCTCTAACTTCTATTCTTAATTCCATTCGAACTGATTCTCTTTCACACAACCCTTAGCCGATAAATACACACTTCTTGCAACCCTAAACCTGATTCCCCCCAATACAAACAAGTGAGATTTTCTTAAAGAGATTTTTTTGGCTTTTGTTGTGCAAGAAAGTGTTGTGCTGATCTAGAAGACTACCCTTCTCTAAAGCACCTTAAAGAGGCATTCAAGGTGGTGATTTCAAGCACAGTGAAGGTGAACGGCAAATCGTCAACGAGTCCATCACGATCCTTAGGTTGAGTTCCAACTAGGTAAAGGTCCCAAGAGTGTCCTTGTAACTTTTTTTATTATAGTGCTTGGTTTGACTGTGATCTAGACGAAAAGACGCGTGGTTTTTCCCGAGTGTGGTTTTTCCCGAGTAGAGTTTTTCCACGAAAAAATTCATGTGCCTCCTATCTCTATCGTGGTAGTTTTTCTTTCATAAGACGGATTAATCATCTAGATTAATTATTTGGATTGAAATCTATAAAGGAATCCGATATGGAACCTTAGCCTGTCTTAAAGCTTACACGCAACCTTATTTGCCGTGTTTGGATTGAAATCAACCAAAGTAGGAAACTACTCTAGGGGGTGTTAGTTCAAGTGCAAAAGTGTCTCTCAGGTAAGATAGGAAGACCTCTCCAACCCTCAAAATCAATGAATTAGAAGTGGAACCCTCCTTTCGAATATTATCCGCAAAGAAGACATACATAAATTCCTTCTTAGATTGAGATTTTTTGTGCTAATTCTTCCATTAGTCCCATTAGAGGCATAGGTTTGATGGCTTCAATGCTAGTTTTTTCTCTGTTCTTTTTTCTTTTTCCCATCACCTTTGGGATCCTATTAAAACAGACATCATGAGGTTTGTAAGTAAGTTTTTCATTGACAATGAGGTCATTCAGAGCAATCAACCATGCCACAACAAGATGGGAATGATTCCTGTTCTGATGCTGGTCTAGGCTTTTGATCTCGGCTAGTCAAGGTGCTTTCATGCCTAGGAGAAGGGCTTCAGATCATATTATAATGGCTAAAACTGCTAAAGAACTTTCCTTAAGGGGCCCACTGCATTAAAAAAAAAAATGAGGGGACCACTCAATATTTTGATCTGACAGTCGATGATTTTGGTTGATCCTTTCCAATTTCAGGCTGGTTTTGGGCTGGCACTCATGAACCCCCATTTTATCAGGTATTTTGGGCCCATACTTGTCAACCTTCCATCACACTGATCCCAACCTGATAACAACCCAAATGGAGTCAACTGCCAACCCAACTCAAATCTGACGTGGCAATTAAGATTTCCTTCGATACTTCTTAGTAAATAAACAAAGAAAAAAACCATTTTTAATTCACACAAGATTTCCCAAATCCTTCAATAAAGAGAGATGAAAAGAACACCTGCAAATTATAATTTGTGAGAATTGAGACCCTTGCACATTTACATCCAAACAAAATATAAAATTAACAAAAAACTAATCCATAAAATCCTGCAAAAGATGATTTCCATCAAAGAAATCCAGAGATTTCAAAATCCCCACATCACTAGGGAAATCCAAAACTCCAGAATGTCCTACTTTTGGAAAAACTTGTGTCCATAGAAGGGCATCATTTGTGAGTGATGTTAGTCACCTTACAAAGGTATCACTCACAAAGGTATGCTACTAAAGTAAAACGAAGGCTATCATTAGCTTTTCCAGGAGATTATGATATAGATATATAGATACCTGTAATAACAAGAGAAAAAAGAGTGTAGTCTGCAAACCACCTATTGCAGGAGTTTTGAGATAAAAGTAGTAAGCAAACCATTATCTGATCCATGCATCCCCAGACCATCCAACTTCAGCCTGCATCACTGGCCAATATGATGGGGCCCAGAAAGAAGATGGATTCAAATAAAGCGGACGGTCGAGATGAAAACTAACAACCGCCCATATTTCAATGTTCAGTGAGACCCACCACACATTATGTTAACAGCTTTAATCATTAGAACTCTACTCATATCAATAGATATCCACATTTTATGTCGAACACATTTACTTACATGTATGGCCTCAAGAAAACTCCCAAACGGGGTGACAAGACTAATAATCTTCTCTTTGTAGAAGCCTTGCTCTGTATTGACAACAATTTTTTTTGCTTGTGCAAGAGCCACTCCTGACTCGGAAAAGTCAGGAGGGACAGGAATTTGGATACAAAGAGGAAGATTTGAGAACTAAAAATCACAACCCGTTTCACTTGTACAGGCCCCGAAGGCCACTAAATTACACCTCGAATCAACAGGACAACACAGAAAAATCACCAGCACTCTATACAGTGAAATTTCATAAATGGCTTGGCCTCCTTTTACCTGCATCTGTCCTCATCCTCTTTACGGGCTTCGCCCACTGGGCATCCATGACAGCCCCAGACCCACTGTCACTGGCCAGCTGAATTGGCTGACGGGCAGAAGCCCACCCATGCGGATGCCCCGACTGCTGTTGAGTAGGCTGGTGAGACTTAGCTGGGCCCCTAACGCCGCGGGACATGTTTACCGGAGACAAGGGAGCAGCATTGGACTTGACGGGCACCTTGTCCCTATCTTTCCTCTTCTTCTTGCAGATGACGAGGTCTCCAGGGGGTGTCAGCCAAGGAGCTTCATCCAACCCACTGCGTTCCCGGCTGTTGCTGCTGCTGGCCAGCCTGGATTCCTTTTGGAATTTGGGTGGCTGAGATCGGAGCTTGACATCTGAGCTAGCAAGGAGCGGCCGGGGTTCTTGTTCCACCTCATTGATCAGCTTGTGCCGCTTGGACTGGCTGGCAACCAGTTTTGGAGACTGAGATGTGCCTCCTGGCCCGGAAAAAGAGACTGAATGTTTTGCTTCTCGAAAATCTGTATCTGGAAATGCAATCTTCATGATGTCAAAAAAGACATCCTGCAGCTTTCTTGCCTCTGATCTCACCTGCACCGAGATTCATATGATTCATTAAGGCGTGTCGAAGGAATTTAAAAATAGCATGTAGTGAAGGTGCTCACTGTCACAAGTCACAACTCACAACCATGAGGGTGCCATTCGAGTCGCATTACTTAACCCCAAAAACTTGAAAAAAATAAAAAAAAATAGTGACCGTCAGTTGAAACTTTGGCATGTGGGTCTCTCATATCTTGTCCTCATTTCACAAGTGATAAGGCTTCAAGCACGCACACACATCAATAATAATAATAATAATAATAATCCAACATACCTCATGCGAGTAGCCACAGTACTGGACGGCATTTTTCAACATCAACTGCACATCTGCTACATAGTCCATCACACCATTATACTCGAAGCATTCAACACGCTGATCAATTCTGTGTAGGTCCAAGATATTATCAGCCAAGTGACTGGAGTTTGCACTCTTCCAAAAATCGGTTAAGACTGGTGCAATTTGATGACCATCTTTATCTATTCTTCTATGGAACTTGCTGGTTACATTCTTACACTGCAAAATGTTGAACATTAAACAATTATTTGCTTGATAAATATTTGCAAAGGAAAATATGGATATACATCACGGCATACATATCCAAATTATCCATCAGAAAAGAACTGGATCGACCAAATTCCAATCATCACATAATAAACCTTATACATGCGGTGTCCAATTATGGTAGACCACTACATTATCTGAACAAGTTGACTGACAAGGCCCCAAAAGTAACAAAGATTCTAAGATCCTGCCATCCAATGTATGGCCTTTTGTATATTGTATGTGGATTCTTAAAAAGGTGCCAATTTTCACCCAGATGATAGCGGAGTTAGAAATGTCCAGCTGAGGAGACAAATAATAGTCTGGATCACAAAGCAGTACCTATCATATTTGGCAGTTCGGATCACCAGACATAGCCCAGATCATAGATACCGAAGCCTTCGACGGTCTGGCTCACCAGACATAGTCCCAGGTATACTAATCATTTTTTTATTTTTATTTTTGAACAGTCCCAGATATACTAATCATGAAACCACCGTCTAATTATTTACCCTGCATGCCAAATTTAATAATATTTACATATATGTATACACTAATTGTATACGTTAAAATTATGCAGGTTGACCTCTCTCATTTTACTAGTTGAAATTAGGCAGGTTGACCTCTCTCATTGTACTAGTTGAGATTACGTAGCTTGACCTCTTCCTCCCCCCTTCCCTCCCTCCATCTACTTCCATTTGATGGGATCATCTGGTGGGGCATAATTCATTCCAAGGAAGACTGCAAAAAACAACCAAACCAACTATGCTCTAATCCAACGACCTCAACCGGTAGCAATGTTGGTTGAACACAACAAAGCCTCCTTTAAATTGAGCATCACATCTCACAACTCGTTTAAAAAACAACCGTGCCATGAATGAAATAAACAATTCCTCAGCAAACAGTACACAAGACCTAACTCCAAATTTTGTAACCCTAAAAAATAAACAGGAGCAACATTGAGTCAAGATGCATACCCTTCTTTGAACAATTTCAGACATCTTTTGGCCAAACATAACTGGCCCATCCAAATTCATAGTTTTGCCATCCCAACTCTCCCTATAATGTTCCGACGCATTCTCTGCAAGCCCCGGCAAGCAGCTTGACCTGTTGGGCTTCTGCAAAGCATTTGATTTTGCAGAACTCGTAGCCCTTCTGGATGGTAAAATATGTCTTTGATGCCTGTCGGTAGTAACGGCATCATTGAAAGTTGTCCCAATCTCTGATTCATTCCTCAATTGTGCTTCGTGAAGATGACCCACATGTGAAGGCACATGAGAAGAATTTCCACGAGGTGTAAAATGCTTTTCACCGCTAGATTTCTCATCAAACCTTTCTAGGTTGTGTCTAGGGCGAAGACGGATACTACGTTTCCGCTTTATTTTTGGTTGCAGCACCTGTTCATCTTCACCATCGTCGCGATCATGAATCCAGCTTCCTGATTGTTGGAGATCCATGTGAGAATCACCTGAAACTGCAATTTCCCCTTCCTCCAGTTCATCTGGCTGCGAACATTGGCAAAAGTAAAATGAGTAGAAAAAATATATTTAAGTACACAATCACAACAAAGAACTGATAATAATAATAATAATAATAAAAAAAAAAAAAAAAACATTCCTAAAGTGAGCAATGCATACATCTAAGTAATCAAGCATGCATCTACATTATCAAGCATGACGTGAGGAAATAAATGCAGCTGTCCACCTAATGGGCCTACTAAGAATAAGACAATAAAAAAGTCTAATAAACCTGGGGCGCATTGGATTCTGCATATTGAATGTTGAAAGGATTTTTACCTGTCACTAACTAAAAAAAAAAAAAAAACACTACGTGTGCACCATGAATATGAAAATGAAAGTGCCTGATAATTAACTAGTGAAAGTAAAAACAAAGTACGCTTTTAATGAAAACAAAACAAAGAAAGAAGACTAACCGTCTTTTTCGAAAGATTGCCCGGCCTAGCATCTAATGCAGAAAGGGATCCAAACTTCTGGGAAGTCGCAGGAGTGGCAATCTGTGCCAATCTACGACTTTCATCAGAAGAAGATCCAGATGAACCAGCCTCTTCAAAAATATGATCATTTCTGGTGGCTTCCAGTGTTTGGGAGAATCCATAACCACCATCATCGCAAACTGGGCCCTCATCTTCCGATTGTTCCTTGGTACTGGGGGCTGGACCAACTGCGCCACTAAATTCTTCATCATCATATTCTCCAATTTCACCCTCTTCTTCTTGCAAATGGAATCCATTTCCCTCTTCAGAACTTGCTTCAGATTCATCACCATTTTCATCATCCAACTCTTGATATATGGAGAACTTGTTGCTGGAAGATCCCCTCGGCCACCCCCTTTTCCTCTGGGTTCTAGCAGGAGATGAATCTAAAACCGCTTCATTAGATTCCACACCGATGTTACTGACCAATAATCCATTCTTTGGCGGCTTCTTAGATAAACTTGCAATGGTAGCATTTACTTCTCGAGTCCCCGCACGAAGCCACTTCGGAACCTGATTGTACTTTATCATTTCATCAGTCCAATCGAAGTCCTCATCCATTTGATTAAAGAGCTCAATCTCTTCTTTGCTTCGCGCAATCATGCGATTCACCTCCTGTAATGAGGGAACATCATGCACATTCTCTTGATACCTTTCTTCATCATGCAATAACGTCTCCAAAGTCACACGCCTTTCTTCATGGGTCGTCCGCTGATCAAAGCGTCCGGCATTTATAACTTCATCTGCCATATCTATCTTATATTGCTGAATATTGTTACGTATAAGACTCTCAATGGAACCCATATATCTATCTTTACCTGCAAGGTCATCCTCTAAATCGACCACCCCACCACTCCTCAATTCATCTTCTTTCTGATAGCTTGAAATCTTGTCCACAACTGCTTCCAGATATATAACTTTGACCTCTCTCTTCTGACCGATACGATGAGCCCTAGCCACTGCCTGTTCTTCATTTTGAGGATTGGGGTCAGGATCATATATGACAACTGTATCCGCCGTCTGAAGATTTAAACCTCTTCCAGCGGCACGAATGCTTAGCAAAAATATAAAGCAATCAGAATAAGGGCTGTTGAAATCCACAATAGCAGACTCCCGATCTTCAAGGCTAGTTGTTCCATCAATTCGTCTATAAGCAAGCCGTCTCCACTGTAAGTACTCCTCCAATATATCAAGAAGTTTTGTCATGGTACTGAAAAGAAGAACACGGTGACCAGCTCTCTGAAGCTTTATGAGGATCCTATCTAGCATCCAAAGCTTTCCACAAGATCTTACAATGAATTCTTTAGAATAATCATTGAAATAAGGGTAATTAAGTAATGGATGATTGCAAGCTTTGCGCAACTCCATACATCGGTTATTAAGATTCTTGTACAGCTTAACCTGGTATAATGGATTCTTCTCAACCCTGCGTAATTCATCATCAGGATCAACTTTGATAGTGCCAGTGGATTTAATCCAATCATATATAGCACCTTGAATAGCTGACATTCGGCACCTCAAAACAATGGAAACCTGTAATCCAGAATCAAACAGATAGTTATTCAGTGCATTATACAAATTTGGGATGCTTTTAAGCATTACCAAACACACAAGTTAATTGATAACTTGCACAAAAACAGCTGGTCGCCAGTTCTGCTATACATTTTTTTTCCTGGTACGGAAACTGGGAACTGCTTCGGATGAGAAGTTCTCTGCCTTTTCCACCCCAAATAATTTTTAGGGCTCCACACCAATTTATTGACTCAGCAGGGAAAAGCCAGGGAAATAAGCAGTACCCCACCTAATCTGATTTCCGATACTCACACTGCCCTCTGCACAGCAGGACAGATTATGCAATAATCTGCCATGATAGTATTCAAAATAGCTGACACCTACAGTGCTTTCCAATGAACTCGCTATAAGATATTTTATATACCTTGGCTGGAAGCGACCCTTCCACATCTTCAACACGCCTCCTGAGCATGAAAGGCTCCAGAATTTGATGAAGGCGGTGTATGATTATAACCTTTTTCTCAGTCTCAAGCCAGTCATCCTCTGCACTACGTGAAGAACTATCCTTTTGGAAGGGCTGCGAGAACCAATCATGAAATGCCTTGCGATTATCAAAAACTTCTGGGAGAAGCAGATTCAAAAGGGACCAAAGTTCCTTCAGGTCATTCTGTAGAAAACAATGAAAGTCAGTCCATATCCAAACTCAGCAGAAACTTGATAAGCAAAGCATTTTGTTTGAGGCAATCCCAACTATATCAAGCTAAAAACTACAAAGAAACAAAACAGAAAGGGCCAAAAAGAAAAAAAGCATGAAGTAGACAGAACAAGCAACCATAACCATGCATTACCTTCGGAGAAAAATTAATATTTTCTATTGCTTCACAAAATCGGAATGGGGTAGAAAATGCGGAACAAGGTGTGAAGCCTCTGTAACATGGTTACAAACATGCCAGCCCATCCCAAACATAAAAAGTTGAAAGACATCATTTTCAGAAAACAATTTTATAACTTGACCAGACTAAAGTCAACAGGCTGTCGAGTCCAGACCTAGTTTGACCAATGGATGGATATTATAATAATGTTGTCTATACCTACATCACATAAAAATGCTTAGTCTGATTAAAGAAGCCATTGGATAGCGTAGACTAATAGCATTAAAAAGCACTAATGTCATGTGAATCATTGGTTCTTTCCTTTTTTCACCACTCAGAATAATTATGAACTTTTTCTTTTAATCAAGCCAATATCTCAATTAGAAAGTCAAAATTGTGTACACCATGAGAGTATTAGGAGCCGATAATAATACAGGAGTAAATTGGCAAACCTGTAAAGGTGTCCCAGTGAGAAGAAGCCTCCTTTGGCAACGATACCTATCAAGATCACGTGCTAGAACTGATTCCCTATCTTTCATGCGTTGAGCTTCATCAATTATAATGTACTTCCAATCAACTTTGGAAAGCTTTGAACGATCATACATCACGAACTCATAAGTTGTAACAAGTACATTAAATTTCATGGCAGAGACCTCCTAGAGAGAAAATATCGGCAATAGATAGTTTAGCCAAATATTGAAACACAACATACACTTAAAAGCACAAGATCTGACTGAAGTGTTTCAGGAATAGGGAACTCTGAAATAGCAAAATTGGAAAGTAGCTCAAAATGATTCAACAGGTCTATAGCTTCAAATATTGTGCAAGCATTTTTTTATCATTGACGGTAAGATTTTCAAACATTTTATTATCACTTTGCAAGAAACCTCCATGGCTGAATTGTGTATTACATGATTAAGTCCACTATAATAGATTCAAAATACCAAGACATACACCTAAGAATAAATTGATGAGTCTACCAGAAAAAACCGATAAATAGCAGGTGGCTTGGGGCAATAAAAACATCACGGGAAATTTACCTAGAACTATTCCCAAAAAAAGAAAGAAGAAAATAGGGAAAAAAAAAAAAAAAAAAACTATGCTAGAACCCAAACAGAGATCTACAATGTTATAAAGGAGAAACATGTAAAACTTTGCTAATAGCTTGAAGTACAACACACAAGCATACCATTGTCGTAGATGATGCAAGCCCCATTAAGCCCATGGACATTCTAAGGAGTAAGGACTGCTACAGGACATCTAATGAAATCCATATAAAAAAACTATCAAAGTAGTACTTTGCAGGCTAAAGATTAGGGAGAAGAAAAAAAAATGACTCAAGACTAAAGGACTCTTGTTTCTTCAAATCCCCGTTAGGAACTAAAATAGCAGTTGCGGCAAGCATAGCACGCAGTGGCCAAAACGCTATGTAGTGGGTGATACAAAATAGTATAGCGGTGTGAGCTTTTTTTAAGTGGTAAAAAAAAAAAAAAAACTGAATCTTGTGTAGCAGCCAATTTTTTGTTTTTTTTTTTATTGATTTAGAACCATGTAAGGGTAGAGACAACTTTAGGAAAGGCTATTGAGAAAAAAAAAAAAAAAGAAAAACAGCATCATTTTAAATTAAAATTGTTTGACTCTACTAAGTTTTAGACCGTAGTGCCATAGTTTTCAAAATCAGAATCGTATCGCAAATCATTTATACCGATGAATCGAATCGCGAATTGTAGGATTTTTTATTTTTCTAATAAAAATTAAAAATTAAAAGAAAAAGGAAAAAATAATTATAGCAGTATAAATACAATAACAAGTCTATCATACAATCCTATCAAGAATATCATGACATATATTAATATATATATATATATATGAAATAAATGATGTGTACATAGTTAAATAAGTTTAAGGTATCACTATATATATCCTAACTTTAAATTAAAATATAAAAATAAAAATAAAATCCAAACCATCAATCTTACATGGTAGGATGTCTTGAAGTTAAGAAAGTGTTCATGAAAGAAGGCCAAAATGAATTAAAAAAACAAAGAAGAAGATATAGACAAGCACCATATGTACAACCGGATGTTTTTATTTACCGAATGCTTTAAATAAAAGCATGTTCTTTATTCATTTTTAAAACCTTATCAAAGCCGCAAAATCTCTTAGGTTACATTGACTACTAAATAACCTTTTAAAAATAAAAGCGCTAAAAGAAACAAAAAAATAAAGAAAAAAGGAAAAAAAATATTAATATTAGCTTATTGGTTGTAGCTATTCTCGCTTAACCGAATCGCTTAAATCGTAAGATTCGATGAAATGAGTATCGAATCGTAGGATTCACACCTGAATCCTAAGATTCATCTGAAAATGAAATTCCGTTGCATAAATGCGAATGGCTTTCCTTAAGATTCGGAATACGAATCGTAGGATTCTGATAACTATGTGTAGTGCTGCTATTGTCAAAATGGCATAGTGGCCTCAACTGC
Organism: Litsea cubeba; assembly: GCA_012931725.1. Classification (NCBI taxonomy): domain Eukaryota; kingdom Viridiplantae; phylum Streptophyta; class Magnoliopsida; order Laurales; family Lauraceae; genus Litsea; species Litsea cubeba. The sequence continues at coordinate 116,747,762 of CM022944.1, forward strand.
TGCAACCCGATAATGCGGCCACTGCACTACTAATCTGCTATTTTAAACCATGCCAGTGGCATCAAACATTGAGGCATAACTCTTAATTTGTATATCCTTTTTCAAAATGATCTGCAGCACTTCAAAAGCCTTTTTTAGATTCTCAGAATCGATTTATAAAAGCTTAACAAGATTTAGTGGTTTTGGAACTCATAAACAATATAGCTCTAATCAGATTGCACTTGACATGTCTATAAATAGCCAGTTAAAAGAATGTTTAGAATAAATAATAGGATAATGGTTTCTTTAAGTTATTCTTATATAATGGCTAAGCCTTGGGAAAAGAAACTGAGATTCTGTTAACTTCTGGATGAAAGGTTGCTTCTTATTGCAATCAAAGAAATCAAACCATCGCAGTCCTGTTTGGCCTTTCATATCACCATTCAGAGCCTTCTACCTATACCTTAAAAGCACAAGCTCCAATAGTAATCAATGTTTCATGACTCAACAACAACTACATCCATTGTATTACTTCCCTTTAATGATGCAGCCATAGGTCCAAAACATATCTGCATCTGTAGAATTAAATGATTTCCTAGAATAGCCAGCCTTATTCGAGCAAGACTCAATGAGATTCTACCCAAACACCACTAATGTTGGAATCTATGGCCAGATAATCATACATATGTCCGGTACAGTTTCATGAAAAAGTCCACATGTAACTAGATGTGAGGACATTTTGTGAGAAAATAATAACATTCAGAAGTAAGAAGGGATTATGAGAGAGAGAGAGAGAGAGAGAGAGAGAGAGAGAGAGAGAGAGAGAGAGAACATCCTACCTGAGAAAACAACTTAGACCGTTGATCCTTTCCACCAACATAAAAAATGCATGATGCAGAAGGCAGCCAATTATGCAGCTCACTCTGAAAAGTAAAGGTGTTAGCCAGGAGAATTTGGAAAACAATATACATATTATCAGTAAGTCTGCAACAAATCATAAATCTGAAAGCCAAAAGACTCCACCTTCCAGTTGACCAAGACAGCATTAGGTACAATTATAAGATGAGGTCCATAGTTTCCTTTAAACTCCATCAGATACGCAATCAATGCCATGACCTGTTTAGACAAGCACCATTAATTTCATTAACCTTTATTAAATTACATAGCAAAGCTTATCAGTATGTCATACTAATTCCCAAATCTCAGTTGATCTAGCCACTAAATACAATGCATCGAAACTTCACCTTAGACACCAATACCAATTATAGTAGTTCTATGGAATTGATGTTCTCTAACAAATTATTTATTGTAGGCAAGTGACATACATGACACGTTGGAGAAGCATCTGCCCAATCATAGGCACCTTTAGCAACACAATTAGGGTTCTATCCCAAAGAAAAGACAGTCTAAATATCATTCAAGTGGCCGAGCGATTGTAAGAATACATGAGAGGTCCATAAATAGGATTTTTTGTGTGTGTGTTTTTTTTCTTTTTCTTTTTTGGAGGGGGTTGGGGCAGCCAAAATAGAAGTTGCCTGCTCCAGTGCTCCTCTTCTACTTCTCTTTCCCCCTTGGCCGAAAGGGGTTCTAAATATTTTCGATCTGACCATCTCTTGCATGGACAGAGGGAAAATTTGTGGGCTCCACAGTGGGGCTCACTTATTAAAAATCTAAACCATTTAAATAAATGTCCCACTCATATATCAGCCCTAGCCAAATTTCACTCCTAAGGGGAGATAAAGCCCTAACCAAATTTGAAACCGGTTTGGGTAAAGTTTACCGATTGTTGTTTTTTTTATTTTTTTATTTTTTTGGAGGGGAGGGGGGGGGGGGGGGGGGGGGGGGGGGGGGGGTTTGGTGTGGTTTTAAAAAATTCAGGTGTTGTAGGAACTGCAGTAAATGTGATGTAGTGTTAGAACTGATTGGAGATGGAACTTGGGTTTTAAGTGGGACAAAACGTGGAGGAATAGTTTTGGCTAGGGCTAGAGTTCAAAACGTGGAGGAATAGCTTTTGCTAGGGCTAGAGTTCAGTTGCAAAATTTTGGGGGTTTTACGATAGGTAAAGGGGGTTGGTGTAAAGGTAAAAATTGGGGATGATTTGGGGCGCAATATGAAGGGAGTTTGCATGGAAAAGTTCGGGTTTTGTAGGGTATAGGTTGGACTTGTTTGGGATGGAATTTGCAAAGTTTAGGAAGGGTTTTAAGGGCTGGTTTGGCTTTCATACAGCAACTGTAGCATTACATTTTTTACAATTTACAAAAAATAGCAAGCAAAATTTGGAATTGAGGTTGCGGCTTCAGTTTTGGCAAGATGTTGAGCTCACATTAGAGGAAATTTGAGGGGAAACTTTGCATTATTTGTTAGGTATGCGTTAGGGACAACTTGAGAGAGAAAGTCGAAGCATTTGATAGGATTTTGGGGGTTTTGCTAGAGTGACAAAAATCTTTAAAATAGAAAAGGATAAGGAAAAGATTATCAACGCACACATTCATTGACCACTCACAAATTCATTGACCAAGAGTATGATTAATTGGAATTGTGTCTATATGCCAAAAAGGGAGGGTGGTCTTGGCTTTAGGCCGCTGATTCAAATGAATAGAGCCCTCTTGAGGAAATGGTTGTGGAGGATAGGGGAGCTTCCTAATAATTTATGCAGGCAACTTATCTTGGCCAAATATAGAGTAAGAAGAAATGGTTGGGATGTCACAGGGCCTTCATACAGATTTTATGGCCTATAGAGAGGTATTATCTCTTTTAAGGCCCTTCTTTGCAGCTCATGTCAGATATAAGGTTGGCTGAGGGGAAGACGTCTTCTTTTGGTTGGATGTCTGGCTGGGGGATAGACCTCTTTCGGCGGAGTTCCCTTCTCTTTTCAGATGCGCCTCAAACAAATCGGCTAAAGTCAAAGATTACATGGAAAGGATTAATGATGATACTGTTTGGACCCCGATTTTTATTAGGCATTTAAGAAAATATGAGAGAGAGCTTCTCCACCTCCTAGGGTTCCTCGATCAGGTCTTGGATCCTGAGGGGGGTGATTGCAGGGTTTGGGCTCCGTCCAAAGAAGGGGTCTTCAGAATCTCTTCTTTGTTTTCGGCTTTGTCCGGTACTCCCACTACCAATAGTCATTATGACTTTCTTTGGAAATCGAAGGTGCCTCCTAGAGTGTTGGCTTTCGCATGGCTGGTGGTTTGAGGTCGTATCCTCGCTTTTGACAACCTTTGTCGCCGTAAAGTGATAGTGGTCAATGCATGTCCCGTGTCTGTCAGCTGAAGAAACAGTCGACCATCTTCTCCTGCGTTGTCCAATGGCTTCTGACATTTGGAACTCGCTCCTCCAGTCCTTTGATCTATCTTGGGTTCTACCTTCAACCATTCTAGACCTCTTTGGAGCTTGGAAACTCGTGTTTGGTTCCCATAAAAGGAGACTGCTATGGCATGCTTCTTTTTTTGCAACTTTGTGGGCTATCCGGAAGGAAAGACACTCAAGATGTCTCCAAGGAAAATCGTCTCCGTCCTCTGTTGTAATCTCTAGGTCCAGATTTATGGCTGCCTCTTGGGTGTCTATTCTTCAGGAGTTTTGGGGTCTGCCCATAGACATTATCCTTCTCAATTGGAGGAAGGTGATATCTTAATTTTTTGGGAGGTTTTTAGGTCATTGCTTTCCAGTATATCTCTTTTGTACTGTTAAATTTTTTATCAATACAAGTTAATATTAAAAAAAAAAAACAGAGTATGATCCATCGAGGATTTGGCTCTGATAACAATCTAACATTGCCAGATTGGTGTAGAAAGATCCGCCCATTTGTAGGCACCTCCAAGCCAAGCAATGACTCCTACGGTTCTATCCCAAAGGGAAGACGAATTCTGAATATCATTGAAGTGATCTTAAGAATACATGAGAGTTCCTTAAATAGGCCTCTTGAACATCCAAGGAACAGATTTCCTTTTTGCACATGAATTCCCTTTTCTTTATATATAAAAAAACACGCGTGTGCACAACATTCATTTTACTTGGCCCTAATAAAATAAGAATGCTAATTTAAGGAAGATACAAAAAAGAAATAATAATCCCAAGAAAGATACTATAGGAAATATGATTTACTCATTACTTGGAAGGCTTAGATCACTTGCTATAAAACAGATGAGCATGTTAGGGTACCAAGCCCTGGAACTAATAAACTTGGGCCAGGTCACCCCTGGGCTGCATCATTACTGTAGTATTTGAATGTAACCCAATCGCCCAAGTCACCTTTCAATTGCTTAAGTATGCTGTTATGGATAAACATATGAAGTTTTCTTTCTTTTTTTAATGGTTATAAACCTCTGAAGTATGCACATAGGAATGAACATTATTCTCTAGCTGCTTCCATGATTCCACCTCAAATCCCCATCCCAAGCAATTCCATACAAAGTTTTTAATGGTTATAAACCTCTGAAGTATGCACATAGGAATGAACATTATTCTCTAGCTGCTTCCATGATTCCACCTCAAATCCCCATCCCAAGCAATTCCATACAAAGGTATGCACAACCCCCCAGCTGCTAAGGGTGGTTTATCCTTTATGCATGGGATATGAAAATGCGATTTATATGTGACATGTGAAACATATTGCCATGTTTGTTTGTTTGGAAGCAACATTTTTTTTTTTTTTTTTTGTTGGGTGGGGGGGGGGGGGGGGGCGCTAAGTTGGGCTGCCAGTCAAGAGATCAACTTTCAACTGGAATACCAGGGATTGATCACTGGGCACAAGAGCGGAACTAAGTATGGTCTTAGGACCCTCGCCCCCGGTGGACCTCGAAAAAGCCCGAAACATGCAACAGAAATATGCAGAAAAAGCCCATGTTTGATGTCAGAAATAGGACTCACCCCCCTCGAACAACAAAATAATGAAGAAATTAACATTAAGGCGATCGTCCATGCCCCTTAAACGAAAGTCCTGGGTCCGCCACTACCTGGGCATGTGTGTGATACTATACGTGCCAACACCACTCAGCCATGTGTGGGATTTAGTTGTTTTTTGGGTTTTTCACATTTTTCTCAAATTCCATGAGGATCTAAGATATGAAACTTCTCATGTCAAAGCTTTGGATCAAAATTGGGGGCCCACAGAAGTGCAGATCTATAGGTTGGGGTTGTCTCAGGCATTTTCACATATTTCTCAAAATCTATGAAGATTGAAGATATGGAATGAAAAGCATGGGGTTATATTAGTTCAATAAATAATTTGAACAGTTTGACAGTGATTTTGGGACGACAGGACCAAGATAAAAAAGGAAAAAAAAAAAAAGTGATAGTTGATGGGTATTGATACTGCAACCCATTGCAGGCGGTAATTGTATCTATGTGAGGTGAATAATGGTTTGTCACCAGGAGACATGTGAAAGTTTGATGTGGATGGCTCCCATTTACAGACCATTTTCACAGCAAAAAGTCGTGAATGTGGTGCATAAATGAGCACGAACAAACATGTTGATGCATAAACATCACATGTAACATTTAAATATGTAAATGAGTGCAAACGACACTAAGAAAAGCATAACACAAGAAAAGCATAACACAAGAAAAGCATAACACCCAAAATGTACCTAAATAGACAAACAACAAATAAAAATCTGTTTCAAGTTAACTGACCTGTACAGTCTTGCCAAGACCCATTTCATCTGCCAATATCCCATTTAACTTGTTGTTATACAGAGAAAGCATCCACTGCAGCCCAACCTGGGAAAAAATGAACAAAAAATTCGCACAAAATGTTTCATACATGAGTTAATTGTAGTAAACCTGACCAAAACAGACAACATCAGAGAAGTTGCAACCTACAAGCTGATAGTCACGTAGAGTCCCTGCGCGTAACATTGACGGTTGCCTTATAACTCTTTCATTCACAGCATGAGCTAAATTATAATATCTGACAGGAGCAACAATGTTAGCCTTCACTTCGCAGGCAAATACAAAGCTTGCAAAGAATGAGTTTAGAAACTGTATAAGGACATCATTTTCTAAAGAAGTTGCTGAGCACAACACTTGTCGCACCCAACCCATACTTTTTTTATTAAAATGGTATGTTCATCACTATCATAAGAGGAGAAGGAGGTGTTCTTTTATTTATTTATATATATATTTTTTTTGGGGGGAGGGGTTAGTAAATAATGGTAGATTTTGTTCCAATAGTTTAATAGAATTAAATAAAAAGAACATATAGTTTATTGTACTTTAACAGTATTATTTACATACTGTCATTCATTCCAATTGATGTTACTAACCCAGGTAAGAAGATAAAAGATCAAATAGCTGTTCATTCATATTATGATTCGAAATGGAATAAAAAATTTATGTGAAATCCCAGGTATTTTCGACAACTACAAGATCAACAATGCAATGATCTTAGGCTTCTGTTGCAGAGATAAAAACATCCCTTTCCATGTATTTGGATACAACCCATAAAGGATTGACTGTTCTTTTTGTACATAAACCCTTGTGAGGGTTGGCGGAGTTTCAATAGTTCTTCCGCTTCCAGGATAAATTCTCCTGTGGGCATGCCTCATACTTTTAACAGTACTAGTTATATACATATACAATTATACTGTTATTCATTCCTATTGATGTAACTATGCACGCACTTTGCTCTACTACTAACATATGAACAAAATTTTGTAGTCCTAAAATTTCATGATATCATTATGTCTGAAAACTCTACAGATGTGTGGTCATTTGGGTTTCAGGGCTGAGGGCTCCATATTTCTGAGAGCATCCATATTCGTGTGTGACACTAATTAAATGTGGGCCTTATTCTTGCTGATTAGCGAGATGATTTAAACAAATTAAAAGACCAGTATTATTAACTCATAAGTTTTTCCTTTGCATTTAGAAACCCAGCTGTCAGGCAAAGGCACTTGCTTAAGGATCAAATGGACTCTCTCTAAATAAAGCTTCCTCCTTCCCATCATTTTCACTTGTTTTTTCCTCTCTGCTTTTTGAAATAATCCCTCTTGTTATTAGATAACTTTCCCAGTCCACAGGTAAGAAATCATATGAAAAAAGAGAACATTCAAATATAGGCAACATGCATTCATCACATTCATTTGCCCGGTGATTCTTCAAAAACATCTTTATGCAGCAGAATTTACATGATAACCAGTTGATAATTATGAGACCAATAACAAACTTACTTGTTAACAGAGGAATTGTCCCTTGGAGCATTCATTTCAGAGAACCTATTCCGTATCATTACTTCCTCTCTTGCACAAGCTGCCGCTGCCTTAACTTCTTCTTCCGAAAGACCCTGTTAAAGGGACAAAATTGACATCACCCAACAGATAAAAATAAAAATACAGAAAAAAGATAATTTAAAAAACCAAAAATACTGGAAATTCGAACAAAGCATGCCTGTGACCGGGCAGCAGCTGCAGCAGCATTTGCTGCCTCTTCCACCTCTTGATGATTCTTAGCTGATGTTATTTTTCCTCCAAGCTTATTAAGATAATCTTCTGTCTGGGATAAAAATGATGATAGAACAGCATATCTCTGAGAAGCATCACCAGGAATGTTGGTCTGCTGCTCCAGTAACATTTCCCTATACCTGTCAACATCATTATTTTTCAATGCTTCCATTCTCTTGCTCCTGTCTTCATCCTTTCTCTTTGCAAACTCTCTCAGCATTTTCTCATGATACTTGGCCACTCCCCTATTACGGGCAGTCCGTGCATCACGGATCGCCCAATGAGATTCAAGTAACTTCTTACGCCATTGAAATATGGATTTAAGCTGACGTTCTCTCACAGCCTTCTGAGAGAGCTGGACCTGCCTCACAAGCTCCATACGCTGGCGTTCACACTGCCGAACAAACTTCCTGTATGGCCTGTCAGACATAGCCATTATCTCCTGCTGCTGCTGATCAACCTCATCTCTCAACCTCCGCTGAAGATCCAACAGGCGAAGCTTCCGCTCTTCAATCTGCAGCCGTAAAACAAGATCAGGTCTGATTCTTTTCCTCTCCAAGTTTACTGCAAGTAGACCACCAATTTTTTTAAGACTTTCCGTTCTTTTTTTGCTAAGAACTTCCATGCCTTCCTCAAAGAGCAGATCCTTCACATCGTATGCGAATGTTAAATTGTTTGTGTTATTTGAAATGCCTGCTGAACCAAACAGATCGGGCCTACGGGTAAAAACGGGAAAATCAAAAAGGGGGCCATAATACTTTCTTGTCACAGCAGCATCCTTTGCCGGCGGTGGGACACTTGTGTGAGTGGGTTTCTTTACTTGTGCATTCTCCGACACAGCACCATGCAGTGGAATTGTTTTGCCCCTATCAGTGCTAAGATCGCTTTTACTAGAAGAAATATTTGGGTTCCCCCGTTCAGTTTCTTGCTCTGACTTAACAGAAGGCGTGATTGTCATTTGCTCTTCCTTTCCAACAGATACTACTCGTACAGGTTCCTTCATTGTACTTGATACCACAACTCCTTGCAAGTGACTGGATGAAGTTGCCTTTTCGTCTCCCACGACGGATTCCTCTTTTGGTATACCCTGACCTTGGCTTAAAGGTGCAAGGTGTGGAACTTTGTCATTGACCTCTAAATTTCTGCCATGCACTTCCGCACTCTTCCCAGTACTCCTGTCCCTATTTGATGTTCCTGAAGGGAGATAGACCTGTTGAGGCTGTGAATCCAAAGGTGGTGGGGCAATAGCTTGTAGAACTTCCTGAGGAAGATTACCTTCACCTCGCTGCAGTGCAAATACAAAAACAGAGTGCAGATAACAATATTTAGTGTAGACTAGCTGATCTAAAACTATTGAGTCTATCTTTCACTGATCAACAAAACATGATGAGACTACACTACTTCATGAACATCAAAAGCATAATGAACTCAATAACATGATCTACAGTAACTGTCAAAAAGGGGGAGTCCATATTGGAAAATCGAAGCAAGAAAGACTGTGTTTGCATCTAAAGGCAAGCAATTTGACCAATTCAGATATTGAAAACCAATTTAGCAATGGAATACTTTTTTCTGCCTTTTCTGCTCCGAATCATAATTAGCACCAACCACCAATACAGATTTGTGAGGCAAAGTTGGAAACAGTACCCCATTTAGGTCTTAGGGCGATTTCTGATTTCAGCACTGTCCCAAAAAATCAGCAGAATGGACAGGCATTCATTTCAGGGGAAAATTAAAACCTGCAGAGGTTTGAGGTTTATCCAAATGCAATCAAAATTTTGTAGAGTAAAGAGAGTGCATGTGAGGATTTTTTAACTGCACACCTTCAGACGCCTGAATGCTAATATTTGTGCCTTCAGCACATGAAGCTGCTGCTTTGTAAATCCAATGCGTTGCTGCTGTGGGGCCTGGACAGTGGATCCACCCTGAGAAGGTGGCTGGGAGCCTGAACCAGAGCTCTCGCTGGGAGAAACTGTGGGTTGTGAAGAGGTTCGATTCAACTGCTGCAAGTGCCTGAAATACTGCATTTGCATTGCTTCGGATACAGAAATTGCACTTTTTCCATGCAAATTATCAGCGTTCTGACTCATGCTTGCAGATGACTTTGGCGGATGCATGGTTGGCATTCCATTTCCGATGGTGAGTGGATGCCTAGCAATCCTCTCTGTCTGGTTCTCCCGGCTTTGAGCAACAAGTTGCTGCATCTGAATGTTATTGGCATTAGCAGCTGCCGCCACCCCAGCAGTTACAAATGGTCCAGAAGTAGTTGGCCTAGGTTTCGCCGTGGCATCCTGACCAGTCACATCACCCAGTGGATTCCCATGGGCAGAACTATCACTTGCAACTGGTTGAGAAGACATGATCTGTTGCTTTGGTGGAGGGATGCGTGATGGATGCATGGCCACATTGTTCTCATTCTGCTTCTGCATCGCAGCCCCTCTAGACTGCCAGCGGGGAAGTAGTTGGGCAATCAGATTCGCATGGGCAGGAAGAGATAGATCAATATTACGCTCTAATGCCCATGCCTGCACCGCTTGCAACTGTGCCATTGCAACCTGATTGTTCGAGATGTTTTGTAGGGACGGATGAGATTGTTGTGATTGAGGAGGCCTAATCATACTTGCTGCTGTTAGCTGGCCAATCACTGCCTGAGGAGGTTTTAACTCATTCCTTTGATCGGCACTTGTCTGCCCTTGCTCCATCTGCTTTTCACCCTGCAGAAAATGTTCCGCCGACTTCTTCGGCATAGATCCTGGTGTCTTGTTGGCTGCATGGTTAGCTGCCTGAATGGACATAAGCTCCTGCATTTTCAGATTGTTCATGCGCATGTCTTGATCATTTCCAGATGGACCCGGCAATCCCATTTTACCTTGCTGCTGAGGTTGCATATTCATGTAAGGCTTCTGTTGGGCAGCTTGGAAAGCATACTGAAGGTAAGCTTGATTGTTTTGGATGTGGTGCTGTTCCCCACCCTGGCCTTTTATCTGGTTCTCCTCACGGATCTGGGAAGCGCCACTTTGTTGAGACAAATCTAGGAACTTCCTTGACTGTTGAGGCATAGGTGAGGAAGAGGGAGGTGAAGAGAAGTTGCTCCCACCCATGACTCCACGAATGCTTCCTGCCTGATAAGACAAAAGGGTATCATCTCCGTCAGGTTTTCTAAGCTGTTGAAGCAGAAGAGACTGCATGAGCAGAACAAAATTAATGATAGAATAATAAAATAATAATAAGTAAAAAAACCAATCAACAAATTAAAGAAGATGATCTTTGTAAATAAGCATAATAATTTGTTACAACTAGACTCCTTGCAGATAAAAATGTATATGTGCATGCAAATTTAAAACATTTCAGATCATGGACTTCCTTGAGGATGGTTTTGTGAAAATGATATACATGCAGAGCACCTCCAAGCCACAGTTGAGATTTGAGAATGGTATGGATAAGAACCACCAACTGTCAAATAGAGGAAAGCATGCAAATCTTCATTTTGTTGGATTCACCAAATGGTGGTTTCTCAAGAAATATCTGCGCAATTTGATATAGCGCATCAAGCTAAGAAGAGTAACAATGTTTTTGGGGCTTCTTCAGCAACTTTAGGTGAGTCATTTGCGAGAAATATTGTTTCTATTTCCAAAAAATCACAACCAACAGAATTTCAGCCGGACCATTAAAGGATTGTAATGCAAGATATGATCTTGGAATAATTCAAAGCAATTTTGTTTTTCTATGATAAACACATCTCTGTTCTCGGATTTTGGTCCTGACAAACAGCCGCATGATATGTGAAGATTTGGGACATATTTTTAAATTCATCGTGATCTTACTTGTTGGTTTCTCGCGACCGGACTGTTTTGAGAGAATTTGGCATTATAAATGAGTTTTTTGTTTGGACTTTTGTTTACTGTAATGCTGTTGTAGTATTGAACCAGCTGCTCTTAGTACCTTTGAATATAAGCTGACCGGGTTCGGATTCAGTAAAAAGTGAACCCGGACCCAGACTGATTAAATGTATGCAGAACCTGTGCCCGACTCTGGACCCAACTCAAAATTAATACATAACATATTAAACACAGAATATCAATTTATATTTTATACAATAACCTCGTTAGCGCTAGGTTTTTGATACATATCAGTCAGGTCATCAGATATTTGGGCATGGACCCAAGCTGGACCTGGACCAGGTCATCAATTGAGTTCAAAAAGAGAGTCCAGTCCATACAGGAATTTTCAGGTAAGAACACATTCAATAATCAGAGATCCATAGACATTATATCAGTATCTCTGTCTCTCTTGATCCAATCTACTGTTCTATTCTCGTATTTCATTTCCAGCCATGAAGTACTCCTGTTAGCTATGTTTCTACAGAAGATCATTGCTGGATTATATTTTTGGCAGCTCCATATTCAATGAGCCTCATTAGATTCAGTCAGCTCATTTATGGATATCTCCCTGCATGAAACATTTGTTTTTACAATAGCATTCTGTTACTACAGAAGATTAATGCTGGATTATATCTTAGGCAGCTCCATATTTCAATGAGCCTTAGTAGAATCTGCCAGCTCATTTATGGATAGCTCCATCTCCATGCATGAAACAATTGTTTCTACGATAGCATCCACAGGTAAATGCAAAATAGTCCAGTTAAGTTTGATGGTTACAAAAATAAAAAACTTCCTGCAGGAGTTTAGTCCTCAACTATTTCTACAGGATAACTTCCATAGTTGATTGATTGGTTAGATAGTACCCTCATGAAAAAGAACTCTCAATAACACCAAAGTGATAATCTGGAATTGATCGTAGTTGCCATCAGACATACCATCAAGAGTATGACTCATCAAGGGGATTTCAATTGGAATTCGAACTAGTTAATTATCAACAGATTCATACTTTAATTTTTTATACATTATGACTCGAATGATTTTCTGTTAGTTTACTATTCCCAATGTTTCCTTCACCGTTTCCATAAAAAGGGTTCATAAGACAACTCAAAAACACGCTGAGTCCTCAAGAAACTCAAAAAAGAGTTTAAAAAAGAGTTTGAACCAGTTCAAGCAGTGAGCAAATAAAGTCCATTAATCTAGACACTTGTCACCAAGAACTTATTCACTGATGCAGGTGAGGTCCATGACCAAGCCCATCCAAGTGGGTTAATGAACCAGGCCCAAGCCCATTCATATATTTTTAGAGCCTAATTTCTTTTGTAGAATAATTGTCATGTTAAAAAGATTGATTTCTCATGAGTTTTTATGTTGTTAAAAGTAAAAGTAGCACAATAACCCGTGCTAAGCACAGGCATGACTCATGTGGGTAGGGTCCCCGTTCCATTTAACTACTTTTTACATTATTTTGATAAATAATTACATATAAGCATTATGTGTAGTAGTAGTTAGGTTAGCTAATTTAAAAAAGGCAAGGGGTCATGAGATTAAATCCCATAACTTATATACATTTTTAGTTTTTTTACCATTGCAGCTCCAATAAAAAAAGTCAAAATTGAAAGTAATCTGGTCAAAATTGAATTCAAAACGTTCGGCTTTAATATATTATAATAGGACTCTTGGTTGTAACTGGTTAAAAATAGGAAGTTGGAGTCCAATCCCGTCTTTTAAAAAAAAAAATGAGCCCACTTAGAGTGTCAAACTCACTCCAGTGGACATGAAATTATAACTTCTCTCTTATAGACATTCATCTCACAAAGAAAAGTTTTCTTCTTCCTTCTTGTGGCATACTTAAATCTTAAGATATAACCCTAAATCAAAGTGGTGCTAAGTTATGCTTGGAGGTGACTGTGTTTGAGCAGATCCTCTTAGTTCAAGCTTAAAGCTTGTGAGTCAATATAGGATTAAATACACAGCGGATTGGATATTAAGAAACAACCCTGATGTCAAAAAAGTTCGATGTTACTAAAGCAAAGAGTTTGGACATTTTGCAAGCTATAATAAGAAGACCAATTTTTGCAATTATTTTTATTTGTGACAAGTAATCTCCAAATGCAAAAACTAATGCACTACGGTGTAACAACTTAGCCTAGACCACAACACAAGAAGAGATAACGAATCAAACAATTCATAATTAGAAGACAAGTTTTCGCAATTATTTTTATTAGTGACAAGTAATCTCCGAATGCAGAAACTAATGCACTCCAGTGTAACAGCTTAGCCTAGACCACAACACAAGAATAATAGATAAGGAATCAAACAATTCCATAATCTCAATCCCCACGAACCATAATCCAAATAGAAGAAAGAAACAGAACCAAAAATCCAAAGTCATGATGCAAAATACACTATTACAAGAGAATCCACAATTCCACACGCCCCAGCTAAATAATCTGAAACTAGCGCCACTCAAACTAGACTTCAAGGTTCCACGTATGAATAATCACAAAAGAAACAAACATGACTAAAATGTACACGCTCATTTAGTTCATTTACCAAATACAAACTATTACATGCAGGACTAATTGGTGACATATGATAACTTACAACACTCTAACGGTGTGCATGCACTCTCCTAAATAAAGTAATAGCACCCCAATCTCTCACAACTCTTTTGGCTCGCTGCATTCAGAAGTTAACTATTATTAGCACACATTCCCAATCTCACATAACTCTTTTGGCTCGCTACATTCAAACGTTAACTATTATAGGCACACATTCTCCAAAACATATTCATTGAACTTCAAGCTACATCCAAACATTAAATATTACCATACAATCTCCTACGCACATTAGTTACACTCCAACCTCTCATAAAACCGATTAATCCACTATATGCTTTATTAATGCAAATACATGAAAATAAGCAAGTACTAGGTGCAAATACTTAATACACTACCATTATCATGCGCCCATATTTCTAATGGTGAGTTGTACATCACCATCAGGATGATGTGGATGGGTCCCACAAAAATGTGATGTGAAATCTTTGACATTGGGGCCCATCTGATTATACATTTGATGATGGCTTCAATGATGGCAGTGCAACCTCTTCGAACCACAAGAGAAACCAACCATAGCATCATAATGTTTAAACATATCAATTGACCTCAAAGGAGCCATCATCCAACTTTGAATGGGCCCCATTCACCAGATTCTCCTCCGATTTTGACATCTACTCATTCATTGCAATCCTCAACGACTTCCACAGCACAACAGTCTAATCTTCCCATTTTTGAAATGGGATAGTAGACCGTTCAAGACTAACAGAGTTTGTCAGGTAATATTTCTGTTATTTCTTCTTAAATTCCCCAAGAGATTACAAGTGGTAGCAATGGCCGTAAGACTTGACCTCAGAGAATCAAATGCCAACACCCCCAAACCTCCTCCCATAAGAGAGGCAAATGAAATATGGAAAAAAAAAAAAAAATTTAATGTTAAAGTAAGACCAATTAGAGTTGCCAAACATTTTCATAATAAAAATCGGAACTTGGAAAAGAAAAGGGAATCAAATTGTTGTCAGCAACAATCAAATTTGATTACTTTTTCCAAGTTTGAATTTTTACCATAGCAGTCAGACGGCCCACTCTCATATGGTCTTCCATCTTTCTCTAACATCACTTTTCTTCCCTTCAGCAACATCGAAACTCAAGAACCACCCTCAGCAGAAGAGACAGAGACTTGATGGTAACAAATCTGATCAAATGGGCTACTAAAATCCTACACTACACATTATAATCCAAACCTACCCACAAAAATCAAACAAAGAATACCCACAAATTCACATATCAATCTGCCTTAAAAAAAAAAAAAAAAAACACACACACACACGCACACACAAAAAAAAAAAAGACCCAACCAGCTGGATACAAGAATGGGCCCAAAAATCTCACCTGTCTAAATGCAAATTGCTGCTGTTGCTGCTGCTGCTGTTGGTGCTGCTGGTGCTGCATCGAATCGAACCCCAAATGCGTCGCCGACACCGCCGACGAAGACGACGACGGCGACGCTGCCGACGACGAAGACTGCATCCACTAACCCCACTAGAAAAACCCACAAATTTCAAAAAAAAATACCCAAAACCCTTCACCCAAAAACACTATCCAAACACTCTCGTCTGCTGATCTGCACCCCGGATTGCGTGCAAAACCCCTATATTTCTGGAAAATTACAAACAAAACCCCATACCGCTTTTCTGCCCAAAACCGCTTTTCTGACACCACTCGCCCACCAATCCCGACAGCAAAACCGCCTTTTTCGCTCACCCCATTTGCGGGAGCATTGAAGAGGAGAGCTCTAGGTCTTCGAACCGTTTCACAGCCTGTTTCTCCACCGATACGCTACCATTCTCGTGGTTTTGAAAACCGGGTTGTAGATCGGATCGTCGCCTGGTGCCGGAACACGCGATCTTGCAGGAATCTGGTAATTTAAACGCTTGGAATTGGATTTTTCTCTGCGGTCAAACCCTAACCCTAGGGTTCTTTTTTTTTTGTTGTATTTGTTTTTGCCCTTTTTCTATTTTTTCACGACTCCTTCGAGATTCGTTCGATCAAACCGCGTCTTATATGTAAAAGCCACGTTTCGGTGCTCCGCAGATACTGTAGTCCGTGCGGGCTACGGTTTTTGCATGGAGACTTGGTCGATAGAAATTCAGAAGTCAGTGCTCCTGCGGATCACCGGTATGTTTTCCCTTTTCTTTAGCGGAAAGATACATGTCGTGAGTTTTCGAAATAGTGCTCCTCTGTAATTTCAAGGACCCAATTTAATAGCCAATTATGTCATGTCATGGTGGGCCTTGATTTTGTGGGGCCCATCAGAAAAAAAAATCCTAGATTTCTTTGATACAATTGGTTTTTCTGTTAGTGGTTGGTGAACTTGATGGCCTAACCATCTGACAGTCTTAAAGCCTGTTTATTTTATTTTGTTTCATTTAAAATGCTTGATAGCTTTTGTACCTTTTAATTGTAATCTCATGCATGCACAGGGAAATCCCAATTCTAAGATGTCAGGCCCACTATACAAACTAATCAACTGCCTGAATGTGTGAGCATTAGGTTAATTTGTTATTTAACTGAAATTAGGAATATCGGGGGATTGGATGATCATATATAGAACATATAAAAAAATTTGAGTTTAAACATGTGTTTTACCTGATCGATCGAGTAAGTAGATCCAGCATAGAATGCAGGGGAATTTGGCGGAGAACTAGTAAACATACGATATTAATTTTGAGCTGTATAGATTTCAAACATGACCCAATTAATAGAATTGTGAGCTTATTCGATTCAAGCATAAAAGTAAAGAAAAATAATATGATTACCTTGAAGAGGAAATATGCAGTATAATTTTACTCACCAATTCACCATATTAAGGGCATGTTTCTTTACTAAAATTTATTACTATAATTTGAGATGGTATGGTTTTTTGGACAGGATATGACATGACGTAACATCTTGTCCCCTGGTATTTATGCTATATTTCTTTCATTAGAGTTTTAAATTCCAACCATTCAAAAGACCTTTTGGAATTATTGGAATTTCACTCTTTATATCATTTGTTGGAATTTCAAATCCTCCATTAAAGAAAGAGATTTGGAATTCCACCCAATGCGACAACTTTTGGAGAATTTGAAATTCTTCAGGACATGAATTCTTAGAATTCTGATCCAAAAATGGGCTCTAAAAATACACATGAATGTATGTTGTGGGGGTAAAGAGACCAAAAACTCCATCATTTTCTTGTTTTTTAATTTGGCCCAAAACTGACTCATACATGCAGCAATTAGTTATACACTTACCAAAATCTGATTTTATGTGTTATGGATAGGCATTTAATTAAAAGCAAGGAAATAAATGGTCATTAAACAAAAACACAAATGACTAATTGATATTACTGATTTTGACAACCACCAATATTTACTAAGATTCTTGTTGCAAGCTGAAGACAAATGATCTCTCTAATTGGTGGGTCCATCCAATCGGCCCCACCATCATTTCACATGGGGCACACTTCAAACATGCTCATTGTCAACCTATCAAAACTTTAAAAGTTGCCGTCTAAATCTTTGGAATGTCCAGAGTGAGGCCCACCTGCTGATCTTTATAATATCAACTACAAAAGGTCGATAGGTACACAGTTTAGGTGGTCACGAGGGGCACCGTACGTATTATGAGGGTGTGTAAAAACCCAAGGGTTGGATCTATTAACTGCGGTTAGAAAGGTAAGAGAAGGCCTGGATCTCAACTTAATTACAGAAATGGCACTTACTAAATTACAAGATTGTCCTTCCCTTTACAGGAAAACAATTGCCACAAACAAACATTTTATAGAAACCCCACATCTTTGTGGGGCCCACTGACCCATAAAAACTATTTGCTTGATGGATAGGTGGGTGATAAAGGATCCTAGTGATGATGTTATATAAGCAATTTGGGCAATTGATTTAAGGCAATGGGACCCACTTTATGGCCATATGTTTATCTTTTGATATTTGCTTGATGGATAGGTGGGTGATGAAGGATCCTAGTGATGATGTTATAAAAGAAATTTGGGCACTTGATTTAAGGCCATGGGACCCACTTTATGGCCATATGTTATCTTTTGATGGTTGATTGACATGTATGCCATATCTGACCACTGATGTGCACACATGTATGGCTGTTTGCATGGGTGTGCCCCCACACGATGGTCTGTTGCATTTCTAAGTTTAATGATTTGCTCATATCTATAGTAACCTAGGAGCCTGTTTGTTTGCTGAAAATTCTGAGAATTCATGTACATGTGTGAGGATTCTTGATGTTTTCTCATCATAATTGCAAACAAACTCCCCTTAATTCAAGGTCTCAAAATTTGATAGATTTTTAAACTTACAATTGCTTTTTTTTTTTTTTACAGTAAACCATGATGCATTTCAAATTAGGAAATTTGATAATTTATTGAAACAAGAAGGTAGTCATTGCCAATGGGTTGAATTGTAATAGCTAGGTTATGATGTTTTCTATCTTAGTCTGGAATGATACACATGGGATGGGAAAATGGGTTTTATATATTAGATATGTAAAACGCATTAGCATATTTGTTAAAGTTATTATTTTTCACTAGAGTAAATGAGCATATCCAACAGTTTTATACGTGTCTTTATTTTTTTTTAATATTTTTCACAACTTTCTCAAAATCTATAAAAATATAACATATGAAACTAAACAGGTTAATGCCCATAAAAGTGAATGAAGCTAGTATATAAGTTGAAATTATTTGGACATCTTCCACAAGTTTCTCAAAATCTATAAAGATTTAATGTATAAAATTAATTATCTAACAGATCATTAGATCAATAAAGAAGATGAATGGATTGGATTATAATTTGGAAGTCCAAAAAAAGTGGAAAAATAAATGTGGTTGAAGGGGTTTAAACCTGCCTGCAACTTGATCAAGCATTACAACCTGTATCACCGCTTAGCTACATACATGCATATAAATAAGGCTAAAAACTTAATTTACACACTACTTTCGTACCACATGCATAAGTAAGTGCAAACAAGCATAATTATGCATAACCATTATGTATGTTCATTATTTACGTATGTAAATAAATGTAAACAAATGGCCTATGAAATATTGCATGAGTGAATAGATATACATCTATAAAGACACAAAAACACATAAAACCCATAAAAACAATATAGTAGGTATGATCAAGTATACAATAATTATCACTAATACTCTGAGTCTTTCTTGTACTTAGTGTAGGGGTAACAATTAGACAAGCCCAAGTAAAGTTTGAGCATTTTAGCTATAAGTAGAGGCTCAAGCTGGAACTCAGTCATTCAAGTTCAAAATGTGAACCCAAAAGAGAGTTGAAAGGTCAGATTGAATCCATAATTGACATGTCTAAGTTCATATATGGGTTGGTGGTCATTGTATACTTATTTGGGTTGTCCATCAAATGGCAAGAATAGGCTCGAGTCAATCCTAGTACCTTTTTCAATTTTTGGTATTTAGTAGGGTTAAAATGCCACTCAAACCTAACCCCATAACCCCATTAATCAATTGGGGAGGAGAAAAAGATAATATGAACTCAACCAAAATCTCAAAAGGGGCCAAGTTGAACCGTTAACTACCGAGTTAGATTTACATTATGTTGGAATGTTTGATAAGCATCAACACCCTGTCCTAAAAATGTGAGAATATGTACTTGACAGCTAAAGAAAGTAAAGTTTTCATATATATTGAAAATGTACACAGCCCTATCTCACTGAGGGTGTGTTTGGATCGTCTTATTTTTTTTACGTTTTATCTGTCTGAAAAATATCTGTGAGTTTAAGATCTTATTAGAGCTACGAGTTTAAGATCTGATTAGCTTTTCTGTAATAAGATCGTTTGACAACACCCGAACGTTATGAGATCTGAATTGAATAAGACTGTTTGGTAATGCATCTTATCTATGTCTTAAGTTAAGGGTAATTTCTAATATTTAAAAAAAAAAATGGTTTTAAGCCTAAAAAACATCCGTGACACTCCAAATTTTTAGATCGAAGACAAGAAGAAGGAGATCTATGTTGCCATCTTCCCGTGTACGCAGCTCTCAATGGGCGAACCACGCAAATCTTGTGTGTGGATTGATTGCATGTGTTCATGCATAGTTACATCTAGACCATCGATCACTGAAATTTCCGCTGTAGAGCCCACCACAAGAACTGATATCAGAGCTCAAATCGAAGGTGGGCCACCTTCTTGATCAAGGATCAGGTGTTGCTTTGCAATGCAAAGATCGCTCAGATCATGTGATCGATGGATCCAGAAATTGGATCTAGTTGAAGAAGAAGATGGATAAGGACCTGCAAGTGGGCGTAAATTGTCAAAAACCCCAAATCCAACATCCAAAACCCCCTCCGCTGCCAAAACCCTTCTACACCCAATCCCCAAAACCTCAATAACCATCGCTCCCAACACCAATCTCTGCCTCATCAAAACCCTTAATACCCCAAATCTCGAATCATCGATCGGACGCCCACCTCCCACACCTTCCGAGTGAATCCAACCACCAAAAAAATCGAGATTACGCCCACATCTGAAGTCAAACGGTCCGATGCTGCTCTTCGTGACGTGGAGGGGGAAATGCGAGGCTTTCGGTTGGGGTCCAACTGAAATTCGACGGTAGGGGTTGATTTTGATGAAGATTGAAGATTTGGGGGCGGAGAGCAATCGAGACCGACCGAGAACTGCAGCTTCTCTTGCGAAATCCATTATAGGCTGCAGAGATATTTTGATTTGCATGTGTGTTTGAAATGGTTTTAGGGCTTTTTTTTTAGGTGGATTAGAGAGAAGAGAGAGAAAGAGAGTCGTTTCAAAATCCCATTTGGTGGCGAATCATCTGTGGCTATTTCTTCATCTATCTATCTCTTCTCAGACGATACTCAAAAGGGCCTGCAAGTGGGCGGAAATTGTCAGGCCATAGTTGCAGAAACGAGCTGTGACATCTTTTGGATCCAAGACAAGAAGAAGGAGATCGATGCTACTTGTCGCACAGGGAAGAGCTTCGTTTTAGACGCATGAGCAATAAAAAAGATAGAGAGATTAGGACTGCAATCGTTGATATTGGTGAGGGTTATTACGAGAATTTTAAAATTATTTTAATGTCCTGAACTGTCTTACCGCTTAAGAGTTAGGGTCTTAATTCCAGGAGCTGGATTTCGAACTCCTAGATTTAAGATAAATCTCGTCTTAAATAACAAGTCGTCTTAGCACTTAAGACATGTTGTTATAGCGTACCAAATAATATTATTTAGTTTTTTGTCTTAGCGCTTAAGACACAAGACATTAAGACCCAAACTTAAGACGATCGAAACATTACCTAAATATATCAATTAATACTAGTCCTCATAGAAGGTTGTGACAAAAGGGGGGCACATGGAAACTGCTCTCAAAAGTAGGACTCTCTCTAGATTCAATTCACTGTTAGTATTAATAAAATTGTCAACAATGAAAAAAGGGTGCCATACAGAAATTGCTCTCAACAGTTACTTTTGGCAGGTTGAGTTCACCATGTATCACCCATATATATGATGCTAGACCCTCCAACAATTACTATGTATCCTCTAATTAGATGTCTAGAAATAATTTCAACTAGAGAGAAAATTATCAACCATTCTTGGTGGCCTTTGGCCTGGTGAGGGTGAGGGAGGGGAATAGAGCTCAGTGAGAGTTGCTCAAGAAAGTGACTGTAGATAAGAGGAAGAGAGGGTTAAAGTAATCATCAGAGTATTAGCACAGAAGATAGGCTTGAAAGAGAAAAAGACAATGATAATGATCATAGATTTTATTATGTATTTAGCAACTTTATCCTTAGTTTAATTCATAGTATCCTTAACAAACTAATCCTAACATATTCTCTAACCCCCCACGCCCAATCACATGGTCCTTTCATGTAAAGGATATGTAATTGTCAGAAAATAACAATATCAACTTAGCAAGAAAACCATAAACACTTTGATCTCTAGAAAATAAAATAGTAAATATCTTGAAAAATCAATCATCAAGTCTTCTTAGTGATCACCATTTGTCTGTTGATCCATCTCCTAGCTCGCTCTCAGTTTGATGGTGTCAGTGGAGGCGAGATCATAATGTTTTGATGATTGGATGGATAAGAGAGAATTGATTTTATTGAAGGATAACGTGCCGGTGATTACTACACATGAAGATAGGATCATGCCCGGCTTGATAGCAAAATCATTATCGGGCTCGGCTATATTACCAAGAAGAGTTTCAAAAGCTAATAAATTCTAATGATCTCACTGTAACCTTTATTAAAATAATATTCTCAATTTATACAAGGGAAGAACCTCAAGAGAATGATTTAAGACTCAAGGTAAGTTTTATCCCTAGTATATTTAACAAACTAATCCTAACATGTTCTCTAACAAAAATAATATTGGATGAGGAAGAGAAAAGAATAAAAAGAGTACCGATTTGCGACAATCAAGAGGTACCTCCCTTGGCTTCACGTAGGTCTGTGAGAGGCAAGATCTAACGCTTCAAAACCTTAATAGCCGCTGCAAGTGGAGGCGGAGTGCTCGAAAATCCATAAAAGAAGTCCATTTTTAGTCATAAATAAGGTGAAAGATGAGAATCTAAAACAATTAACAAAAAAAATGATAAGAATCTAAGGTTTGATGAAGAAAATATAAGAAAGAGAAGGGAGAGAGTCCGGTGGTTAAAGGAAAAGGAGGCCTTAAGAGGCAGGGTTTTCCGGAGGAAAAGGGCAAGAAGAGATATCGGTTGTTCAGAAATGTTCTAGGGTTTCCTCATTAGCGATGTATATATATGCATAAAGTTCTGTATATAGCTTTGTTTTCATTATAGATTAATATTTGGCTACAAATATCCGATATCTCTCATAGTTGCAAACATGGATTTGGGACCTACCTAGATGCAAGCAGATAAGGAAAATGAGAATATTTAATTATGGATACACCGATGGGTCCCACATGGGTATCGTGTGTTGATAATAACCATCTAATTAAAGACCAGAAATATAAATATTTTTACAACTGCAAATATAAACTTTAAAGTTTGGAGGAATTAATCAAATGGTTATGGTCATCATATCAAGCCCATGTAGGGGGCCATCCGCTAACTCCATGACAAGAGCTTCTAATTCCTTCATGCGCCTATGATCATGGCATAATATATGACTGCTACATAGTGCATCGGCTAATATATCGGACATAGCAATCACAGCCGCTATGCGAAATTGAAAATATCACCGCTACATTATAAAATCTAGCTAAGCCAAATAGTTTTCATTTAAAATATTGTTTTCCCAATTTCTTCCCCAAAAGAACCTATCGTAAAGTTGTCTCTAGCCTTAATATAATTCCAAGTCGCTAAAAAATGTGCTTTACATAAGATTCAGATTTCTTGACAACTTTAAAAATTTACACCGCTATATATTATTACAACCACTACATATCGCCCGATACATAGCATTTTAGCCACCACCACTGCCCCATTACAATCGATATTTTGATCCTTGTCTATGATATGGGTTGGCTTATTCAATCTTACTCAGGAATAAGTAAAAAATAACTAAAGACTTCTAGAGGTATGTCCAAGAGTGTGATGCCAGAGCTTACACCCTTACCTTGCATGAGGCATTTTGAAGGGTTGAGGCCCATCAGAAACAAAACCGTGAGGCCCGTGGGCCAAAGCGAATAATATCATGCATGTGTGTAGGGTGGGGCGTTACAAATGGTATCAGAGCCGACTCTCGACTAGTTAGAGTGTGGGTCCCCTGTCGTGGTCTGGTGCAAGTGGGCGGGTTTCCATATGGACGGGCCAAGAGGGCTGGCAGGCTACTGCACAGGGACATGCAGCCCTAAGGGGGGTGGAATGTAACGCCAGAGCTTACATCCTTACCTTGCATGAGGCCTTTTGATGGGTTGAGGCCCATCAGAAATAAAATCGTGAGGCCCGTTGATATGCATGGCATAATACTAATAACTACCCTTTTATTTGAATTTACTAGTTGTTTATTTTTTCTTAAATGTTCTAATTATAGCATTTTTCTTATTATACAGGAATTAGAAGGCGCTGAGCATATTTGAGCTTAATTCGGAGAGGTTTAAAGCTAAAGTCCCATTTGAGAAAGGATATACACAAATAGTATATAGGCTTATTGGAGGAGTGCTGGAATTTCAAGTTAGAGGTCATGAGTTCAAGACTTGGCACAACTTGTATTTATTTTTATTTTTGGAGATCGAATTTGGTGGCCCCCACCATATCTAATGCTTGCTAATGGTTGCTAAAAATTAGCAATCAACTTTAAAAGAAGGGAAGGAATCTCATGGACATCAATAAGAATGCTATTCTTTAGCAAGTGATCAAATCATGAAGGAAAAAAGATTTTTGGAATTGTAGCCATCCTGCGCAAGCTTTACTATTTTGACCATAACTTGTGACACAAGACTCCGATTAAGGCAAGATCAGATGCGTTGGAAAGAGGACTCAAAGGAGAAGAATATCATGTCTCATGAGGATCTCCCAATTCTGACGTTTTGGGGGTCAAAACAGGCTGTCAATTGGAGAGATATTGGGGATGACGAATTTGAAAGATTTATCTTTCTTTTTCTTCTTGTGTTTTTTTTCTTTTTAAGGGGAGGCTCTCTCTTGCTCCAGAAGTAATTTAATTTTCTTTAATCTTTGTTAGAAAGTGAAGGTGGAGATTGAGTGGTGTAATAAATAATTTTGAAGGCTTTCAATAATGGAGATTTACTTCTTTATTGTTGTTTGTTCTACAATGCTTGGCTAATCCGTGGATTAGGGTGGAGGAGGAAACCAAAACCAGTGAGATTGTTCTTTATTCTTCTATGTCTTTCCCTCATTATGCTTAGTGATTTAATAGATTCTCCTTCATGAATGTTATTCAACTTCTGATTTTGTAAAGATTATTTGGAATATCTTTTACTTTTTATGCTTGATCTTGACATATCATGTTTTGGTTAAATTCATTTAATGGTTTGTGCTTGATCTTGATAAATAGTGATTAGAGTTTCAACATATTGAAGTGAAGGGAGTAGTAGGTACTAATTAGAGAATTTAATTTGTAAGAAAAAAAAGTTTTCAAAGCTAAATCTTCCGATCCAAGGCAGTTGCTTGCACATTGGATTGAGTTTTGTTGGGAAAAGACTATGAAGTAATTTTGGAATGATTAAATCTATTTTGGTGAAATCCAATACCCTGATCTCTCTTTCTCTGATTAGTTTGTGTTTAGATTTCCTTTGATATCATTTTAGTTATTAATTTCTTGATTAATTGTGGTTTTAAATCCCTAGTGTTAAAACTGATCGATGATCTTGTTTCTACAAATCTCTGTGGATCGACCCGTATTTGCCATTATCTACTTAATAGATAGTTGTGTGATTGCGGTTAATAATTTGAGCACATCACTCGTAGGCCAAAGCGGACAATATCATGCATGTATGTAGGGTGGGGCGTTACAAAGAGCAAGTGAATAAGTGAAAGTGTGAGAATTAAGAAATGACGAGTGTATGCCATTAAACCTATTAATTTATAGCTGCCTTCTTTAGTTTCAAATTCGCACATGCCCATGTTTGTGTTCTGCTTATTATAGATACTTCACAATCTAACGTGCAAGTCATTCATTGTCGAGCTTCACGATAAATATATGATTTTCAACAATTAAAAAATGTATCCCCATCTTCCTTCAACACAAGTTCAAGTTTTAATTCGATAGAAGTGGGGCTCACTATTGGATTAATCATGTATTTTATATAAATTTAATTTCATGGTATCCTGTATAAAACATATGATCAAACCAACAACAAGTTATCTTTATTAATTTGAAATTCAAACCATTGATAATACAAGGGGTGAAAATGCTTTTGAGTGATTCATATTTTAGAATGTACCTCGGTTGCTTACCTTATTTATTTTACATGGTATTATGACATTCTCAATCAATATATTTGAGGGGGGCTCTATTGGCACCACGAAAATCTCTCTTCCCACCGCAAAAAAAAGGTTTTCCTAAACTACCCCTCCTCCCTCCTACTCCTCATCCTCCTCCTCCTCCTCTTCCCTTCCTCTCCCACCCTCCACCCTCATCTTCCCCCTACCCCCCCACCCCAGTCTCCGGCGGGGAGGGAGCCTCGGCCGGCTGCCCGGTCTCCCTCTCCCTCCCCTTCCATTTTCTTTTCCTCTTTTCCCTCTCTCCCTCTCTCCTTCCCTCCCCTACTCCCCCACTCCCCCTCCCCCTCCCCTCCCAGTCGCCGGCGACTGGGAGATTGGGCTGCAGCAGGCGACTGGGAGGGGGAGGGGGAGGGGGAGTGGGGGAGTGGGGGAGTAGGGGAGGGAAGGAGAGGGAAGGAGAGAGGGAGAAGAGGGAAAGAAAATGGAAGGGGAGGGAGGAAGAAAAAGGGAGAGGGGGAGGGGAGGAAGACCGGCCAGCCGGCCGGGGCTCCCTCCCCGCCGGAGACTGGGGGGGGGGGGGGGGGGGGGGGGGAGGTGAGGGTGGAGGGTGGGAGAGGAAGGGAATAGGATGGAGGGAGGGAGGAGGAGGAGGAGGAGGAGGGAGGAAGAAAGAGGGAGAGGGGGAGGGAGCCCGCCGCGGGCTGCCGGTCGGGGCTCCCTCCCCACCGGAGACCCGGGGGAGGGGGGTGGGAGAGGAAGGGAAGAGGGTGGAGGGTGGGAGAGGAAGGGAAGAGGAGGGAGGGAGGAGGGGAGGGGTAGTTTAGGAAAAAAATTTTTTTTTTTGTCTTCTAGTGCGGTGGGGAGAGAAAAATATGCGGTGCCAATAGCACTCCCCTACTTGAGTGATAATTTTATAATTTTCACATTAGTTAAGTAGTCATCAACTAGGTGAGAGTTATGTTGGTAGCAGTGCAATGCTATTTGGCAAATATCTTGGTATAGACTTTGTGAGAAAAATTGCCATGTCCAATTTGCGATAAGTTTTTTATAATAACATGCCTAAAGTGCTATTTTTTTCAAATATGGACATCATTTGTGATGCTAATTAATATAGCAACTGATTTACATAAACCTGAAAAAGAGGAAGAAGAAAGAAAAGCACATCAATATTAAACATGGGATGCATGCATGTCACTGAAAATTGATTGGACTTTGGAATTCACTATGGATAAAGAACTCTAAAAATTCATATCCATTAAATCATCATAAGCACTCAACTTGAGTCCATTAATTGAATAGTTTGTAACAGATAAATGAGTTGTTGAAATTTAAATGCCAAGTTATATGTTATCATCATCTAGGAAAAAACTTAGTCGGCTTTAATTTGGGTCTATATTGTAAACAAACCCAAACCCAAAATACCAACAAAGGCCTATAACTTTGCCCTTTTTCGGTTCAAATACATGTATCCTCATCATTATATATAGTAATAGGATCCAGCATGTGGGTCCTTAGATATATAATTAATAAACTTTAACTTATGCCTGATTTTTTTTTTCAACTGGTTGTTTAGGTATTCAAGATAATTTTCATCTTAACATTAGGCTTTAAACTGCTCAAACTTTAAGGGGGCATTTGTGTAGCGTCAATTTCAGTGGGAAAAGATAAACGAAGGCGCCTTCTTCGACATGTTTGGTGCAGCAATGAATTGGCCGGTGAATCCCTCCTTTTTGGCTTGATCTCCACGTGAGAGAGTATCAGACATCCTCAACAGGGTGGTAGGAAAGGCGGATTTGTGGAAGAGAAAATGCTCGATTTTGTCTTCCATGGCTGGCACCAAACGCGCTCTTAAGAGTTATGAGACTTTTATGTAGGTATTACTCATGGTTTGAGTTTTTGTATCAAACCCATAAATCTAGCAAACCAGAACGCGAAATTCGAAGGGCGTGTTTATTTCATGTAATTGAACTACTAGGATTGTATTTTCATAAATGGTTAAAATTGAAGAGCCAAAGGTGAATATCTAAAAATAGCCATTAATCAACTTTTACCTCTGATGAAAATTGAATTACGAGAACATGTGAAATGAATACCCGACCATCATCCTAGCAATTCAAACCCTAGGAGAGTCAAGGTTCTATCTACTCTTGGAAGTAGGTGGGCCTCCAGATGAGTTTTTAAAATTCTTGACCCTCTTGACTCAAGGATCAGACACCCAAAAGGCCAAGAACTCAATCCTAATATCTAAAAACCCTTATCTCATGTATTAAGATCACAAAACCTATCATAAAATAACCGATCTGAACAAGCACAAACAAGTAAAGAAGATATACTAATATAACTGGTGTAGATTTATACATAAGGAGCTCAGTCGTGCTTAAATTGAGAAGTTTATGTTCTTGATTCCTACAAAACTCTTTCACAGTTGTGATCTCGTTGGCCTTGCCCAAGCTATGACCCTCTCGTAGAGCACTTCTCAAACAGAATGGTGGGACCTCAGTTGAGAGGAATCTATAGGCACTTAAGTGAGAAACCAAAGGAGAACAAAGAAGGAGAGAAGAGAACCCTAGTGGACATCCAAGCATTGGGCGTGCAACATGTATGTGACGTCTAATTTTTGGAATTCCTCTCTTAACGCACTTAGAAGTCTCACTTCTAATTCTCTTATGCATGTTACTCCTCCTTTCTTTATGAATTCCAATTGGAATAAAACATTCTCTTCCTTAGAGTTAGCGTGGGGACCACTAAGGATTTCTTAGATCTAGCTCAAACTGAAGCATTTGGATCCCACATCTCATGTGGATTCCAAACCCATAGTTAATTGCAAATAACCTCCCTATATCAATATAGTTGCACTCCAGTATTAGGAATTTTACAAGAAAACCGTAAACTTTTCAATTACTGTAAGTAGGCCCCTCCATCAATTATATCAATTGATCCATTGGAACTAAATTGTCCAACCAAATTGGATCCACCTCTTATTATTCTTGTGACCTAATTAATCACACTGATTATCCATACAATCCAATCAACTCTTAATCATGACGGGTGCGCACTTACCGACGATTAATTTCATTAATCAGCACAAGGGTATATTTCTTTTTTAGATGATTTATTTCATCTTGAGAATATATGTTCACACAGTTCCACTACCATCTACCCAAAATACTAAGGCATTGACTTACAATTGGCTTCACTCATTGGTAAGTTAAAGTACATGCATAGCAGAAGCTTAAATCCATTTTTCCATAAGGATTGAGAGTCTATTGCTTGAAAATTATGAGTATTTCTTAATCAGGGACAGTTTTTTTTTTTTTTTAGGTCCTGAGCATTGTGTTTCAGTACATCCAATGTATTAGTACAACAATCAAGAGTCTTCCACTTTGATGGTCGAGACAACCCACACTCATAATAATTGCAGTGCTATAACCTTTTTCAGATGAGATGCCCAATCTCATTATTGGTTGTGAAAACTCTTCAAGTATAAGATTTATGATCTGTCTCTGTCTCTGCATGTAAGTCTCATCCACACACATGGATCATATTTAATATACTTAAGGGCTCATGTTTATCTCATAAATAATCATGTCATTTTGTATTAATTATGTGCAACCATAAAATAAAATCTCATTCATCTCATGAATGAAGCATGCAATTATAAATCAATTAAGTTAATAAGTGAATTTACTTACATCATCCACTGGATTGAGGACATACAATCTAACATCTACATCACTACCTTATATCTTCACCTTTCACCCTATATCCTTCACCATTCTTCAATGATGGAGTGCAAGATCATGAGTGCCACATTCACTTAGCCTTAGATTCATGTATGTTTATTCCCATCAAAGTTGATTTGAAAATGAACATTGTTTTATGTCTTCAAGTGCCATTTGTTTACACTCACTTATATATGAAAATGATGTGTGTATATAATTGTTACGCATAATCATGTTATGAGGAGTGAAAACAATGTGTAAATAAGGCCACTTTAAACCTCTTATTTACACACCCTAGAGGTGATAAATGATTACACACTTTCCACACTTTCCACTTGCAGAAAAAGCAGCAATACAATCCCCTTATTCATGTGCTTGTGAATAGGTCACAGGTTCAAAAACCCCTTAGTCACATTTTATTTATTAGGCCCTGTGGGCCCCAAATCATAATTAAAACTGTTCATCTTTTTTTTTTCTTTTTTTATATTGAAGTAATGATTCAATACAATTAGTTTCTAATCTCAAATCTTAATTGATTTTGAAAAATTTGTGAAAAATACCCAAAAAGTTCCCAACTCATAGATCTATTTTCTTGCACTTTTATAGGCGAACATCGATACATTTAGTTTCATATCTTGAATCTTTATGGAGAAATTAGCGAAAGGTCCCTATAAGTCCATGTTTCCAGCCTCCAGTCCAAGGAAAAACTTTTTAAGGTCTTTGGTCCATTCAGCTAGACTTTTTCCAGCCTTAGGTCCCTGTGCACACATGTTTTCATTTTTTAAGACAAAAATGCCCCTGTAACTGACGCAGCATGGAATGAAATCGTCCCAAACTTGTAACGTTATTTTAGCAACGTGTCACGATAATGTAGCCTGAGATTTAGGTGATAACTCATCGACTGTTACTGATATGCCCTTGTAAGTTACCGCAAATCTCTTATTTTGAATTTCAAATGGCAGTCACGGTAGAAAACTTCTGATGGAGATTTTATTGTTTGTAGATTGCAGACGAGTCGGCTGTGTTGCAGATTATAGATCTAGCATTGTGGAAACATGTTGCTGCTCTGAATCGAATCAGATGGTAATTCATATGCAACGATTATTTCAAATCAGATTGTAATTCATGTGGGAAGATTGCGAGCATATTTCAGAGATTACAGATTAAAAGCAGTTCGTAGATTCAGTGTGAATCAGATCTGAGTTTCTGTGCGTAAGAGATTGCAGATTCAACTTTGGACGGAGGTAGATCTGACTTTCTGTGCGTAATAGATTGCATATTCAACTTTCGTCGGAGGTAAGGAAGGTTTTATATTCATAGCAGAGTGTATGCAAGTTTTCTTATTTAAATTGTAGATTTATATTTCTGATACTCATTTTCATTTTTATTTGAGAAGTTATTTATTTTGTATAGGATTCTGATATGTTGTTCAGATTTGTTATTTGATTTTGTTATTTGTTTTTGTTTTTTATTATAGTTATAGATAAAGCCTGATGTATCTAGATGTCAAATAAGTTACTTTGTTTCTCATTAAATTGTTTAATAGTTTGAAATTCTGTTCCAAGCTGCAATTTTGATGGAATCATGTAATCGAATATATGTGACTTTTTGAATCAAATGTATCAGTGTTTCTAATATACATATGCGATTTATAAAGTTAGTTCAGTTTGTTTAAAATTATCTGAATTCTATATCGAATTTATCTGAGTTCTTAAGATTTTATCTGATTTCTGAATCAAAGTTATCTGAGTTAGAATGAGTAATTATAGATAACTTTTATATAAATTCATATAAATTTGTTCAGAAATAAGATAATTTTGTTCAGAAATCAGATAAACGTGTACAGAATTCAGATAATTTAGATAAATGTTTGTTTTTTGTTGTTTTTTTTAATATTCTGCACAATTTTAAAGATTCTGATGACTTTTGAAATTCGTTGATTTTAGTAAATTCAAAGATGGCGCAACCGGTAATGCTTCTTTGTAAGTATGGCATGTTTACTGCCGTCATTCATTTTAGTCTGGGCATGAGATTTGATGATTTAATTCGTCAAGTTTGCAACAAATGGAAGATGTTGGCAGTAAACATGGTATGTCTGACTTACACATTGCCTGGCCATCCAAAGTGCTTGCTGGACAGCGACTCAGATTTGTTGAGCTTATCAATGTTGGCGTCTTCAATGGGTTTGGGAACAGTGGATGTTTTCGTATCAGAAATGCAGGAATCAGATGATGATGATCAAGAGGAAAACGTTGATGATTTTGTTGAAGATGCCATTCAATTAGTGGGTTATGAGGGCACAGATATTGAGACAGATCTACTTCCGCTGTTCTGCACACACAAGGAGAAGATTTGCTGTCTTCAGGCTGGTCAAGTGGTATTAGAGAAGTGGGACAGAGGTTTAAGGGCGGTGTTGCAGAGTTTAGAAGTGTTCTATGTAGATATTCAATGGAAGTTGGGTTTGAGTTTGTATATGTGAAAAATGATAAAGTTAGGGTTACAGCTGAATGTTCTCGCAGTCGTTCGATGGGTTGTAAATGGCGTGTTCATGCATCGATTGAGAAGTCATCTGGACATTTTTATATCAGGACATTAGATAATGAGCATACGTGTGGTTGCAGCAGTCCGAACTTCGAAGAACAGCCGTATGAGATCTGAGACGGTTGCTGATTTAATGATTGATCATATTCGTGAGAGGCCACTCACTAGACCCATTGATGTTGTGCACCACTTTAAGGTGAATTATGGACTTACAATTACATACCATCATGCATGGTGGGGTGTGGAAAGGGCTAGAAATAAGTTGTATGGTGATTCGTCGCTATCTTTTGACCATCTTCGTTGGTACATTAAGGTGGCGGAGGACGTGAATCCAGGAAGCCTTTTTGTGCTAGATTATGACCAGTCAACTATGTGCTTTAAGCGGCTGTTTGTTTCATTCTATGCTTCAATTTCTGGTTTTAATCATGTCCGTCCTTTGTTATTTTTGGATGGTACTTTTTTGAAAGGGAGATACAAGGGAAACTTGTTGGCAGCAACAGGGAAGAATGGAAATCAAGGTATGGCAGTTGCTTTCGATTCTTTTATTTCTGAGATTATTTTTATTAATGATTACCATTTACTGTTTTATATTTATTTCTTGGAGTATAAAACTTTATTTTTTTATAACACAGGTTTATTTCCCCTTGCTTTCGCTGTGGTGGACTCAGAGACGGAGGACAATTGGAAGTGGTTTTTTGCAGAATTTAAAGAAAGTTCTGGTTTCGGATCGCACTATTACTTTTATTTTCGATAGAAATCCAGGTCTGATAGAGGGTGTTTCAAGTGTTTTCCACTATGCTCATCATGCTTTTTGCCTACAACACTTGAAGGCAAATTTGAGAGACAAACTGTCAGGTGGATACACTAACGAATTTAGAGAGAGAATGGTTATGATGCTTCGGGAATGTGCATATGCCCCGACCATAGCTGCATTCCATGCCAAGTTGCAGGCGTTGAGGCATCAAGGTGGTAGCAACGTAGACAGATTTCTTTCTGGATTGCCTCATGAAAGATGGAGCAATGCCTACTTTAAGGGTCAACGGTATGGTGAGATGTGTTCAAATGCAGCTGAATCTTTCAACTCCTGGATTAGAGAAGCTCGTCATCTTCCAATTACAAAGATGGTGGACACAATAAGGGTTCAAATAATGGAGCAGATGGCTACTAGGAAGGAAGTTTCCAGCATATAGAAGTCAGTCATTTGCCCAGATATGGATAAGAGGTTGGATGCTTTGATTCAGCTAGGACGGACGTGGACTGTCAGGCGTTCCAGTGAAACTGCTTACGATGTTCACTCTTACCCGTCAGTGACTGTCGACATTTTTAATCATATATGTTCCTGTTATCAGTGGCAGATTAATGGCTTTCCTTGTGCACATGCTTGTGCTGCGATTCAAAAGAGTGGAAAGGTCGACCTGAATTTTTATGTAGATCATGATTTTCACACTGATTCATATAGGGCTTCATATGATGAGCAGATATTTCCAATTCCAACTGTCGGAATGCCGGAGGCAACAGTTGCTGGAGCTGTTATTCTCCCACCTCTGGTAAAACGCCCAGCCGGCAGGCCCAAAAAAAAGAGGATATTGTCAAGAGGGGAGATGACACGGCAGATAAAATGTGGGCGTTGTGGTCGGTTTGGCAGTCACAATAAGAAGTCTTGCAAGGAGCCTATTATTTGACAAATATTTGAAATAGACTTTGACTTTAGTTTCTGTATAATATTAGTCAATTCTTTAGCATGTATAGAAGATACGATATGAATTGTGATTAGTGAATAAATAGTCAAAATGACAGACATTTTACTACTGTTTATTGTGTTGTTTATCATATAAGCAATCACTTATATAATTCTTTATCTGATTTAAAATGTGTTTTCAAAAATTGATAATAAAAATGTATTATAAGTGAGATTAAATATGTATCAGAAGTCATATAAATTGCTTCATATCTCATATAAATTGATTATGAAGTTATAGAATTTATTTCAGAATTCAGATAATTTTTTGTCAACTCAGATAATTACTGTCAGAAGTCACCCAAGTCGTTTCAGAACTCAGATAAATTTATCTAAAAAACAGATAAATTGCATCTGGACTCAGATAATTTGTTTCAGAACTCAGATAAATTTATCTAAAAAACAGATAAATTGCATCTGGACTCAGATAATTTGTTTCAGAACTCAGATAAATTTATCTAAAAAACAGATAAATTGCATATGAACTCAGATAATGTGTTTCAGAACTCAGATAAATTTATTAGAAACTAAGATAAATTATTTTTGAACTCAGATAATTTGTATCAGATCGTAGATAAATTTGTGAAAAAACAGATAATATTCTGTAAAAATCATATAAATATGTGAAGAGAATCAACGAAAACTATATCAGGACACATATTTTACAATTCATTCACAATTTAATTCATTCATCGATTCAGAAATTTTGACAATTAAATTGCCAAAGTTGTTTCCCTTACATTCATTGTCCAAAAGTTTACATTCACAAGTATGTTGCAGTGGTTCTTTTCATATTACAGAGAAATACATGAATTTGGCTTATGTTTACTGTGACATAACCCTGTTTCAAACCCTATGTCACTGTTCGAAATCATCATCAGCACCTTCTCTCCTTGCATGGAAGTTTTGAATTGACCAGCAGTGATGCATGTCATTGAGGAATTTGGTAACTATCTCTCTTCTCAAATCATCAATGATGTTCTGTTGCAGTTTCGAAGCAATTGGTTGTTTGTGAGTAATTTACCTCATGATGTAGCAAACAATGACGCCGCAATCGACACTGCAAAAGAAGATGATGTTGGTACTTTAAAATGAATTGAATAAGTGTTTATACAAAATGATACTTACGAGCCCATTTTCTGTTGTGGGGCGTCTTCCACGCTTATCAACGGAGCTCCATATGGCTGGGTTTCTTCAATATTTACGTAATTGTAGTTCTCCACATATTGTTTCTGCAGAAATAAAATAAATTGATATAGTTAATGGGTTGGGGTTTATTGTTATGGGCAGTAGTCTGTATTTAATGATTATGTGAATGAGACATACCAGAATTTGTGCATTTTCAAAGTAATGATCGACTGTTTTAGCTAATCTCGATCTTAAGGAATTGTAATGTAGCCAATCCCCCTCTTTCTGATTCAGCACCAACAGTGTCCAATGAAATGGTTCAGCATTTTTCCTTTTTTCCATTTGAATTCATTGGAAAGTGCACGAATCTGTGGTTTGCAGTTCTGCTTGGGGAGATTTGTTTGTGTAAAATCTTTTCTCTCATTTCTGATGTGTTTGCTTGTAACGAATTTCTGCATTAATTTTAGTTAGTAACTGTTTATTATATTGTAAAACAAAGTAAAATGTTACTTTATTAATTAAGATTCATTGTATTTTACCCAGCATAAACTTGATACGAAGATTGATTTTCTTGGGGCAGCAGGCCTTGCTGATTGCTTGTTGTAAGTTGTTGTTGGATTTCTTCCTGTTCTCTGTATAACAAGTAAAGTAAAGTAAAGTAAAAAAAAGAGAAGCTACTTGACCATTCCTTCCCACTTTTACTTCACCATGTACTTTATCTCACATTTACTTTACCACACATTTACCGTCCCGTGAGATTTACTTTTACTTTACTTTACCATGTATCTGAACATACACATTATGATGATTTTGGCGAACTAAAGTCTTTACTTTACTCTACTACTTTATAGTAGTCATTTTAAAAGATTCTTATCTTGTAGAAAGTTTTTTATAGGAGGAAATTATAGGAGGAATATTGAGCTTTTTGAAAGAAATGAATCTTTTCTTCAAATTTTTCTTGAGTTACCAAACGCACAAAATTTTCTTCTTTAAAAATTGAAAGATTATATTTTATAAAATAATATTTTCTCATGCAACCAAACAGGCCTTTACTTTCCTTCTTTTTCAATATAAGATGGAGGGATTTTTATGGAAGACTAAAATGCAAGGTGTCCTTTTCTTTTTTACTTTCTTTTCAAAATTATCTTTTTCTTCTCACTCTTTTCTTAGTGACCTCTTAAAAGTGGGCTCACCTATTAAAAATCTATACTGTTCAAATATAAAATATTTATTTTTATGAAATGCATCCAAGATTTGTCCGAGTATGATCATACTCATGAGTTGGCACCACCGTGACATTGAACTTGTGTAAAACACATGACTAAAATATAAAAAAAAAAACACATATTTTATATGTAATGACCTACTTTCTCAGACATGTAAATGTCATATAAGTCAAATAGGAAAATTGAGAAAATAAGGTTTATGTCTATTATCGTGGCTCATTTTAATTTGAGTGTGTAATCCAAATACAAATTATGTATGAATTTGAATAAACCAGCATTGATTTTGGGCGATAGTCACCAATAGGAGCAACAAAGAAAATTGTTGTATAATTGGTAGGATGAAGAGTGGTAGTAAGAGAAACTTTCATTTTTTTTTTTTAAGCTGAAAAGTTTAAAAGTAGGCCATATTTGGGAAAAAAAAACATTTTTCTTTGGTAGTGAGTTTTTAATCCTAAAAAAATTACAAATTTTCCTCAATGAGATTGAAATGGACTTATACCGTGTTTAAGCATCTGAAAAAATAAGCAAAGCAATATTTTGGAACTCGAGGACGATGACTCTTAGTAAAGCCAACTACCCAAGTCATGAGTTTCTAGCCTTTTCAAGAACCGACTCACATACCGGATAAGTCAGGCAAAATGAGTTTCTAGCATTTTCAAGATCCGACTCACATTCCGGATAAGTCAGGCAAAATCACATACCGGATAAGTCAGGCTTTTGCCTGACCAAGTGACCCTTTATGCCACTTTTCCACCTTAATATTATTTTTTGTATTTTCACAATAGAATGTTTTTTTCTTTCTTTTTGACATGATTTGAAAAACAATTTGATATTATCCTAATAAAAATGTGTAGCTGTGGCCTTTGGGCAGGCGTGCTCATGGGCTAAGCAGGATGGGCCTCGACGAAACCAGCTTCCATTGGACTGGATTTTGACTTGTTTTAGCCTGTTAGTAAAATAGGCTGGGCCTTCAACATTCTAATACAGAGATTGCAAATGGATTGTGGAACCTTCTCATTTGTTCTCCCAAAGACTTCTCCATTGGGTCATGAGGAAATCACCATGGTCCTTAATGGGTAAAAATCTTGATACTAATGAACTCATGGTAGTCCTCAATATCATCAAAGAAGCTTCAAAAGAATCCTCAGCCCTCTACTACCTAGAGGTGGAAAGCCTTTTGTTTCTCCCATTTGTGGGTTTCATTGGGGCTTGATGATCCTGTCTCTCAATCAGAAAGTAGTGAGTGGATCTAATCTCTTCAGAGTACATTGTACATTATTCTTTTGTAAATATACTCATCTTACCTTTCCAAAAAATAAACAAATAAGTAAATAAAACGCCTAATTGTCAAGCATGTAGATTGGTTCAACTTTGACCTGAAATAAATGGGCTATGCATAGCATTAAAGTGAAGCAAGCCTGGATTATATAACTAAGCAGAAGATAGAGATGAAAAACTGCACTTGAAAGATGTTTACATTTCACTTTATCTAGACCGAAAAATTAACTCCCTCAAAGGTAACAATTGAACAATTCAGATCACATGTAAAATCCTCAAATACCTAAAAAATCTAAGAATATTTTAAGATGGTTTTTGAGTTTCATGGGTCAGTGAAAATTTTGAAAGGTTATGATGAAGAATTTTGAGGCCAAAGGGGTCGCAGATGCGCATGGCGTCAAGCATGAGAGCAAATAGCATTAAACGAAGAATGGCAGATCAAATCCATACACATAATATAACAGGCAGTTAAACAAGTTAAAACAGAGATATAGCAAAGTAAAGTAATGTTAAACAAAGTGCTCAAAAATCTACTTTCTCGTGCCAATCATGCAAATTTCTGGCTCTTTCCATAATCCGCTTAAAATCAGGCATCGTACACAAGCAATGCCAGTATGCATTGAGATTTGAGATGCAATTTCGCTACAGGGCACCATTAGGATGCTGGAACTTTCTGCTTCTTTGGCAACCTGTACCCGCCGACAACACAAGCATGATCACGCTCAAAGGGCTCAAGAGTGACCTGCTCTGATGGCTTGAATTGGTCAGCCTGCAGCTTCTTCACTTCCTGAGCAAAAACTGCTTCAGCTGGTACTGTAGAATCAATGCAGTTTGCCTGAAGGGTTAAAAAAAAAGGCATCTCATTCAATAAGATTAAGCAAGAACCTCAGACACTTATTACACACCAATTTACAGTAAAAAATGGCAGCTGTTTAAAAAGAGATCTAGATTCCAAATGGATTTTTGTTTGACTATGCAAATCTGAGGAACTCTTGACTTGAAACAAGTCATCATGGATTTTGAGGAAAAAGCATCTAACAGAGCTGGCAAAACCATTTTAAGAAAATATACTCCTCCGCCAAAGGAGAATTCTCCATATCTACTGGATTTCAGCCAACATTTCCTCGTTCACTCCTTAATTTGCAGGTATTGAACTAATTTTTCCTCAACCAAAATTGCCTATGAAATAAAATGGTGGAAATCGGAATGGGATCTGTTGCAGGCAAACCGGTCCTAGAGGACTACTAAGAACTTACTTGCCCAATTGCAGCAGGACCACACATGCCAAAGGAGGATTCTCCATATCTACTGGATTTCAGCCAACATTTCCACATTCGCTCCTAATTCGCAGGTATTGAACTAATTTTTCCTCAACCAAAATTGCCTATGAAATAAAATGGTGGAAATCGGAATGGGATCTGTTGCAAGCAAACAGGTCCTAGAGGACTACTAAGAACTAACTTGCCCAATTGCAGCAGGACCACACATGCCAAATCTCTATCATACCTCAAACTGGAGCTTAGTGCACCACAAATACCTACAAGATATCTGACTGGCAAATTTGGCCACCTTTTTCTTTTAATCAACCATTTGCATTGCACACTAACACTCACCTAGACGGGCGCCTATGTAAGTATGTACTTATATGGCCCTTGTACGTGTCAACTCGATATGGAGAAAGGTTCTCACTTCTAGTGACAGTATAAGAAGTTCAGCTCCGAGGGGCCCACTTGGGCCACCTTTTATCGCTATTAGTCGTTTCATTCTAATCCCCCCTAGACCTGGCACCAAGCCTAATTCCACTCTCATCAAACCTATATCCACCGTCGGACAAGTCTTATACAAACTCATGGTTAAAATACATCTAAACTTGATGGAAATTAAAACATGGGATAGGATGATCCAACAGGGCTGATGATTTTGATGACCCTTATTAACAAGGAGACCCCACCACCACTTATAAGTAGGCATCAAGTGGGCCAATGAGCAGGACTGCCTATGAAAAGTATGTAGACTGCTAGTAGAACATTCCCCGTGTATGTGCATCAGGTTGAAACAAACAGCAAGGCATGAAATGAAGCATGAGTTCTAACAGAAGCGTACCTTAATTGATATCACAAAGTGGCCTCCAATTTTAAGAAAGTAGGAGGCATTTAATGCTAATATCCTTGCCTGTAAGATGGGATAAAAAAAGGTATCAATGAAACCTTGCCTACACAGATATCAGAGGCTACAAGGCACAAGTACCATTTCACTGACATAAAAGTGGCTCTTCAGCTAAACCACTGTTGGATCAGGTGAAAGGCACAGCCCTTGTCATGGAGAAAAACAGTGTTAGAACCCCTAGAGGTTACTTAATGGAAGAAGCACTACTAGCAATAAAGAAAACAACAAAAACAACAACAATAATAACAGTAAGTGATTTCACATTAACCAGTTCAGTTTTAATGGCATGACGATGTTAAATTGAATCTCATACTTCACTTTTTCTGTCAAATCTGTATTCCCGCCATTTCATGGCATGACGATGTTGTATCTGGGCATCATAGAAGGAAAGAGGATCACCAAAACAATGGCCCTTCAATTAATTCCACTGTTACTAACATATATTTTCGCCCTGAATGATGACCCATAATTTTGAAAATCAGAATCATATCGTAAATCTTTCATGCCCATGAATCGAATCGAATCAAATTGTGAATCGTATGATTTTTTATTTTCATAATAAAATTGAAAAATAATTACAAATTAAACCAAAAAAATATATTCTTAACCAACCAATTTCCCATTTGGCAGTATAAATACAAGGACAAAATACATCTATCATACAATCATATCAAGAACAACATGACATATATTAATATCTAATAAATGATATGTGTAAACTCACAAAGTGTCCAGATGATCAGGAGGGAGTTCAGCCTTCTTCGAGCTATATCTTATTGATACAAACTCTGAAGTTGATTTAAGGAAACTATTTTTTTTCTAATTTGTGATTTTCTTTAAAGTCCCATGTCATCAGACTAGAGCATGGACAGTATGTTTGGTTATAATAATATTTGTACGAAAAATAGTTATGATTTCCTATTTATAATACTCACTTCGACCCAAAAGTCAACATCTCCCGACCCAAATATATAATCAATCAGACTTCATTTCTCAGTCTTTTTGGCTAAAATAATCAATCAATACGATGAGAGATGAATAGCACCCAAAGGGAATTGTTTTCTTTCAATGGTGAATGAAATCCATTATCAAAAGCATTTCAATCACGAAAGAAATATCCATTTTTTTTAACAAGAACATTAAAAAAGCAATCTAGAATATTGTCAAGAAAGGTTTCCATCAAGAGTCGGTATCTTTGCTCTAATGGAAATCTCTCTTCAATCAAGAGTCGGAAAATAACATCAAGAAATTTTTTGCCATTGGTGAAACCATGTTATAGAGAATTTAAGTAGGACTTGAACTAAAAAAAATGAATTGGCAATGCCTCGGTTTATTATCGTCAAAAGCTTCATCCCAACTATCTCCATAGAGCAACATAATCTGACTTACTGAAACATGAAATTATAGGGGAAATTTAATTGAGAAATGTGTATAAACATCATCCATATTGTCATGTATTGAAATCAGAATAGTTCAACGCAGGAAATTATCATTAATTTAATAGTAGCATTGTAGTAAGGTAAATAACATGAAAGTTCATTCGATAATAGAACTCAGTTCATTCGATAATAGAACTCATAAGGTGCAGTAGGAGAAAAGGCATCGAATAAGAAGCATCAGAAACTCGAACCTGCATCATCCAGAATGTCCTGAAGGGGAATCCGAGTAAGCTCATCACATGCTTATTATTCTTAAGCAGAAGAGGAAAGGAATGGGGCAATGAAATCCAATATTTTCGATACCTACTCCCAGCTCTATTTTACAACAATTTACTCTTTAAGAAACTACAATTTACTCTTAAGAAATGAGAAAAATGCACATCTGAATTCAAGCCAGGTCAGGTGGTGCCAATAATACATACAGCCATATTAAAAAATCAGGTGGTTAAAGATTCATTGCTGTTGACTTTCAGATGATCATAGGTTGGCAACAAGTTTAACTGAGATCACAGATTCAGTGATCTAACCTAATGGTTTTAACTCATTATAGCCTTATTTTGCATTGGGATAATGTCAATGGATACCTACAGAATTACAGGTAAAGTTTAATGGTATGTAGGTGACTGACGTAGCAACATACAAAATATTGAAATGACAGAGAAACATCATAATCCACAAGAACATACTGATGACACAACCACAGATTCTTGGAACAGTATTATTGGCACTGCTGCTGTCGTTATATCCTTTTACTGTTCAGACTTGTGCAAAAATCATCATCAAAAATTAAAAACAAGATTTTTGCTTGAAAGGATGACATTGCCTCCTTTTTTTCAGAGTAAACATGGCCACTAATTTTTATGATCGTCATTAGATTAATAAAATGAAAGGGGAAAATCAGATCAGAAAATTCCTTTTGATTGAGAAAAAAAAAAAAAAAACACATCAGATACAATAAAGAAAGAAAAAAAAAAAAGATGAAAGATCTTGCATCAGAAACTCGAAGTTGCATCATCCGAGATGTCCTGAAGGGGAATCCGAGTATCTCATCATATGCTTGATATTATAAACACATGTAAGATGAACTAAATCATGAAAATGGACTCTGGGTCTCTCAAAACATCATGAATGCGCCGCTGTATACAACAGAGACATCCAGCGACAACATCCTGAAAATATATCCCCGAGAACCCAGAATAAAGATGACTGATATTACAAACACATGTAAGATGAACAAAATCATGAAAATGGCCTCTAGATCTCTCAACACATCATGAATGTGCCGTTGTAAGCAACAGAGCCATCTAGAGACAGCATCCTGAAAATTTATCCCCGAGAACCCAGAATAAAGATGAAAATCAACTAAGCATAAAGATCATTCATAAACAGTATTTTTGGAAAAACTTTGAATTTATTGGGAGATATTTAATGTTTTTATTTGAGTATCTCTCCCACAAACACACACAATAAATATGCGGGATAGAGAGAGGTGTTTTGAAAAGGAGGATACGATGCATCCATCTAAAGATTTTACCAACTGAAGAGAAAATAACAAAAGGAAAATAAAAAAAAGAACAATGAAAACTGATATGGTTTACATCTTTACACATAAAGAAATATTTCTAATAGCAAGAAAGGTGCACAAATGAACTAGTGAAAAACAGGTATCATGATCGACAATGTGGAAAAGGATGAGATTTTGGAGACCATTATAATTAGCCTACTCAAGTAGATGAAATATGTAACAACATTCTATACATTTCTTTTGATAGGCATAAATTCCACACATTTAACTGTCCAGTTGTGAAAAATATACCAAAATGTAATACATAATAAATACATTGTCTAGGCTGAGCAACATCAGAAAATATGGCAACTGCCATGATAACCAACGCTAGGTATTTAGCTGGATGTCTAAATGGAGATTTTGGTATAAAAAAAACAAAGTTAACAAATAGTAGATTTGGATAAAATGGAAACGCTGGTCATTAGCTAAGAGACATTTGTGTAATGCATTTACAGTGGAAAAGGAACAAAAAAGTGGTCTGGTTCTCCAGACTTATGGTGCGGACAGTTTTCCAAAAGAAAAAGTAACTTTTTGGTAACATATTTTCCATGAATCCGAAAAAAAAAAAAACTTTTTCCATGGAGGTGTAGGAAAGGTAGTGCATTCAGCAGAAAAGCATAAGCTGTGCACTTCCATATCACACGGAGGCTACACAAACATTACCTAAACGTCTAACCAAAGTTTAAAAATAAAAAGGTCCATGGTAATTTGGAGGGCATTGCAAAATATGACACCTGCATTTTTAAACTTTTCCTATATACTCTACAGAGAATAAAGTGCACAATCAAAAAATAAATAGATAAATAAACCAAAGCAACACAAACAAACAAGTACCTGGTCTGGCTGGGCAACATCAGAAAATATGACATCCACCATGCTAACCAACATTCGGTATTTAGCAGGATGTCTAGCATCTTCAATAATGGGTATAACATTTGTTCGCTTCTTTGCCATGTTAACCAAGTCCCTTCCACTTCTGTGAGAAAATTCTACTGCGTAGACCACTCCATTCTATCAAACACAAAGAAAAAGGAGAAAATAGCTCATGAACAAATAATGAATAAATATATAAATTAGAATCCCAACTGCACTTGATATCGCAAAAAAACTTATCTAGAGAGTTCTACTTACAGGTCCAACAATGTCCGATACATGAGAAACAGTAGTCCCTGAAGCGGCTCCAAGATAGAGAACTTTGGATCCAGGAGTCTTTGATTTGGGGGAAAAGGAAAAGTAAACAGTTCAATAGGTGATAGGAAAAGCAATGGAAAAAAGTAAGATACAAACAAAAACAACTGATTTCACTAATCACAGAATGGGAATCTTAATGTGTGTGCTTTGTGAGATCATAATTTCCTCAAAGTATGAGAAGAGGAGAAAGCTCACAATCCAGATGTTGTCTACACCACCAAGAATGGCTGCTGCCAACTTCGAGCGGAAAGGATTCCAGATCCGGTACTCAACCTTTGTGCCATCCTCATTCTAGAGAAAAGAAAAAAGTAGATGAACAAACAATCATTTTCTTGACAACAACACAATGAAGCAAATCATAAGATGCTATTTATGTATGTAGCATGACAGATTTGAGGAATCTCAACTATAAAAATGAAGCACGGCCATCTCAATCAGAAAGACTTAAAATCACTATTCAAAAAAATGACAACTAAAATTTTACAGCAAACAAACATCAGCATTGCTAAAATTTCAGGAACAAGTCAAGTCACAGTCTGACCTCTTGGCTGCTGCCACCCTATTTATCAGGGAGAATTTTGGCCCCAACAGGCATGCACAGTACACATCATAACACAGATATGAACAAAATTGAATCTTTAAGGGGAAATGGATTATGTGGAACTTAGGGTGTTTCCCCAATCAACTTTCTTGGAAGTTGATGTAACTTTCAGACTGGAGGGTCCCTAAATCTAAATCAATCACACCCAAACAACATTTCTATGGTATGCAAATCAGGGATCAACATCAAAGGAGAGTTATTTTTCATCAGTTAGAGAAAGACCCAGATGAAATAAAGTGAAGAACAATACAAACCTGAACAGAAACCCTCTTTTCTCCATAAACCGACTCTCCAATGGCCAAGTTCTTTGTGACCAAAGCATCTTCCTTTCCCTTCGCGACGAAGACCCCATCGTGGCGATGGGGTTCGATCACCACCCTGCTTCCTCCTTTCATTCCCCCTCCACCTCTTCC
This sequence comes from Litsea cubeba, assembly GCA_012931725.1. Classification (NCBI taxonomy): domain Eukaryota; kingdom Viridiplantae; phylum Streptophyta; class Magnoliopsida; order Laurales; family Lauraceae; genus Litsea; species Litsea cubeba. The sequence goes on from CM022944.1 coordinate 116,792,561, forward strand.
TCTACCGCCTCTTCCTCCGCCTCTACCCCTTCCACCACCTCTACCACCGTCTCTTCCGCCACCTCTACCACCGTCTCTTCCACCACCTCTTCCTCTTCCTCTAAACCCGCCGCCATCGCTCCTTCCTCTGAAACCACCACCACCACGACCACCACCACCTAAAAAACACCAAAAAAGAAAAAAAACTAAGCATCCAAGCATCGTTTCTCAATTAAAAAAAAAAAGGACAGCAGCCATGGATTGATGCAGAAGAAGAAGGAAAAAGAGAGGCATGTGTACCTCTCGGAGGTCTCATTGCGATAGGAGAGATTAAAGCAAGCTTTAGGAATGAGAGGAGGCAGCAGAGAACTGGGGTTTGCAATGAGGATCGAGGAAGCAAACGTTTTCATTTTATAGAGTGGGGAGGATTAGGGCTTAGGGTTTTAGGTGGTGTGCAGGTCGATGGGTTTAGGGTTTTAGGTGGAAAGCAGGTTGATGGGTTGGGAATATTTACTCGGCCCGGCCCATGGAGGACCTCAAAATGAAAGCTTTTGTTTTTAGAGAATTTTTATAAGCTCCCTCCTAATCCACGGGTGAGATCTTCCATCGAGCCCACCTTATAATTCATCCAAACCATTCACACACAAAGAACCCCTCCTAAGGGCCTGTTTCTTTATAAGAATTCTTGGAATTCATGTCTGTTGGAATTTGTAGAATTTGAGAAGCTGGAATTTTGAAATGCTATAAATTCTAGCATTCCTAAATTCTTCGTTTCTTTTATACCTAGAATTCCTACCTGAGAATTTCTTTTATACTCGAATCTCTACACATTGCAATGATCTTCATCCCACTCCCATCTTCCCCATCCAACATCTCCATCGTCATCATAGCTCGAAGCCGCTTGCCTCAAAGGAAATCGAGATCACAATGATGCCCCTACAAATCCTCTTGAATTGAATGTTGTATCACAACTTTGTCCAAAGAGGTTGGATATATGAATTATGGGGTTTATTCGGTCTCGATATAAGAGGAGATGGATTTCTTGTTCAAGCATTGAGGAAGATGGTAGGGTTTTGAAATATGTCACATGAAAATGAAATTGAGATTAGATCAAAAGAAAGGTGTGGATTTGGGGGTTTTGGGTTTCATGAAACCAGATATATGAAAGGAGTGGAAAGAAAGAAGATAACCAGATATGATTTTTTTTAGAGGTGCAGCGAACACCTTCCACCGTCAGAGAGAGCCGGAGTTCTAAGGAAGCCTCCCGGAATGCCAGAATTTGTAAATGCTGGAGCAAGGGCTAGCATTTAGGAATTTCACTTTTTGGATTTCCAAAATGCTGCTTGCCTCAAATGCTGCGAATTCTAGCAAATGAACATAGAATTTCTGACTGGAATTCAGGAATTCACAGACAGCCTGAATTCCTGTCAGAAATGCTTGGAAAGAAACAGGCCCTAAATAGTCATCTTCTTTTGGTTGCATCACTTTTCATAGAAGCGGAGAAGTCATGTATTACATCCGCTGGCCACCTCTCATAGTTTTACCGAGTACACATGGATATGAGGGTTTGCATGTGCCCATTAGTTGTCGACAATCCAGAATCCAATGTCCCTCGGCTCGGGGTTATAAAAAAAATTTATATGTGTTCATCATTGTTTCCGACTGAGTGGGCCCAAAATTAAAAAGGGGATTTCTCGCTTTAAGGGGAAATGTTCACCTAGGAGTAGATTGCATGAGCGCATGGTTAGATATAAGTTTACCAATGGGAGGGCAGATTGAAAGGGTTCGTCATGGATAAAGGAAAAAAAAAAATCAGCCCCACCAAAATTATCATAACCACTTATGGTTTTTTTTTTTTTCATAGCCACTGATTTAAATGTCTTAAAGTTAAAGGCATTTTAGCCATAGATTTTCTTAAAATTCAATCCAACGTTGATTAAATCGTAAGTTAGTGTGAAATTGAGGCTGAAGCCATACCAGAGAATAAAAATGACTAGAGGTATACTAATGAAAGGTGATTCCTAGTGGGTCACTTGCAATAGCTCGGAGGAGAAGAACATTTTTCTCACTTTGAGAGCTTTATCATGAGTAAGGGCGGAAAGGAAATTGGGTTGTGCTAACCAAGGGTTAGGTTAAATCAGCCTCAATTTAAATAAGGATTCTTACTTGTGAACACTGTTGTCTTGATTCCAACAATGCCCCTTCAAACAATTGCAAAAGGACATCAAGAGGACATTAAGGGCAAGTTTGGTAAATGTCCTCCCTGAGGATTTCTCGTATTTTTTCCTGCTTTTCGTAAAAAATCCATATTTGGTTCAGGGTGAAAATTGGCTGGAAGGAATCCTCACATCCCTAGATGCAATTATTTCCTAGGTTAGACCCTCCTCATCTGACTTTTTAAATACACACTAAAATCGGATCTAAATTTATTCCAGGCAAAATAAATACATTATCGATTTTGTGTTTGGAAAACTAATTTTTAGGTCTCATAATTAATATTTGAACCATTAATCATGTTTAAAAGACCTAGAACAGATGTATGGTCAATTCTCAGTTGTTGATTCCCTATAGATTTTGAGATATCCGCAAACATTGGATCATGACTTCTGAACTTCTATGGGCCCTTATTGTAAAACCTGAACCGTTCAATCTCTTTATAAGGCCTACAAGCTATGGGGTTGAATTCTGCAGCGTGATTTATCATGAATTATGAGAAAGTACGCACGCACACGCACACACTTATAATATATACATATATATATATATATATTATATAGAGAACATTGATCCAGTGCACAACTTGCTCACCGGATCAATGTGCACTCCTCAACGTGGGGGCCCCACTTAGGGCTGGGATCAGGGGGATCGAAAAATCTCCCTTGGCCCTTCATCTCTATAAAAAATCAACCCCATCCTTGACACCTATCACCTCCATCTAGGCCCCACAAGTTTAACGGTGGACAGTCCGTTCAGATGGGTGTGTAGTCGATCTAACGGTGTACAGCATATCGGATGGGTTTAAAGGTGGGCTACATGTGGAATTCAGGGTGTGTAGTCCATTTGGATGGACCATCAAGTGAGCCCCACCCTCTTGCGCACTGGGTGCACTTGATAACTCATATATATACACGGATTGTTTTCTCACCTATTATATGAGAACTTTCAGTGAGGGGCAATTGTGGGTCCCATTTAGGGATGGGACCAGGGGGGATGAAAAGATCTATGTGAGACCAACCCAAGTATCAAGTTTGACCCCAACCCCATGCCCCTAACCCCTTAATCCGTGGCCCACAAGTTTAATGGGTTCGTATTAAAAAAAGGATTCAACCTTCGATCCAACGGTTCAGCCCATTCGGATGTGTGCCAATCCTTGGGATCAGTGACGGGGGGAGGTATTTGTGCATGGTTTGGATGGGTTGTTAGGTGGGCCCCACCAATAGTTCTCACGGAAGCAAGGCGAGAACTGAATATTTCTGCTTAGGAATCTCTGAGTTGGCCACGAGTTTATTTCTAATACAACAAATACACAATTAATATTTCATCTTTGTATCAATCATATTGGCAAGGGTGTTTTGTTCTTGTCCTTGATGGCAATATTTATTGGCAAAATGTTCATTCCTATATATAGCATAAAACCTCTTTTCTTTTGATTTTATTAATGGTTATATAAGGCTTGATAGGTTGGTTTTAACTACCTAAAACTGGTTATTTAGGGTCGAGGTCCACACTGACCCATGGCTGTACAGTTTAATTTTGTCTCTCTTATATTTGGCCTTCAAGACATATTATGACTATAGAATTTCTTGACATATTGTATTGTTCTTCTAGATCATTGAAATATATAAAAATGCATAGAAAGTATGAAATATTCTAGAATAGTGTTGAGAAGTTTCTCGAAGGTTCTCATCATTTCGATGAGTGACAAGTGGTTTATTCTCGGCCATTTATAATAAGATATAGAATTATAAATAGAGTTCTCTTTATAGATTTCTTAAGAAAGATTAGAATGAACTTAAATGATCATTCATTTAAGTTTTTTTTTGGATATAGACAGTCATTGGTAAAGGCTGAATTGCTAATGCAAGGGCATACAGTGAAATATGTTTGCAGATATGCAATGAAAGTTTTTTGTACCTATTCATTTTGGTGGGGCGACCTTTATTGTGTCCCATTTTAGATTGCATCATTTGGCAGACTGTAATCACACTGAAATTGTATCAATTGAGTGAGTTGACCCATCACTATTCCAAGTTAAGTGTGCAAGCTGGCTTTTACCTTTGCTTCAAGTAAAACATTTTGCAATTGACTACACCACCAAACCCCAAGTCATAATTTTAATAATTAAATAATAGAGATATGTAGTTGTTGTTTATTTATTTATTTAGTTTTTGATAAGTTGGGCAAAGTGATGCTTACCCCGATTGACGGGGTCTTAATAGACAGAAGTGAAGGTTCATTGCGTTGTTATGATATGTGCTATGGAAAACAAATCAAGGCACTTTAGAGGATCAAGACAAGGTGTTCAGGTGTGGCACCGGACAATGCCAAGGGCCAAGGTGGAGATGGTTAGTTATAGTCTTGTATTCCGGTTTAGTTGGTCAGTTTGTTTGAGTTAGCCATGATTGAGGTTTAGGTATTTTGGTAATTGTATCGGGATTTCCTTCCGTGCCAAGGAAGTGGGGATTAATATATATATATTTATATATATAATCTGAGAGGAAACATTCATATGCATCTTTCCATCACCATAGGGCAGGGGCGAAACCAGGATTTCATTTCCGGGGGGAGGGCCAAAACTTAAATAATTTTTATTTCATGAATTATTATAACTATCATATCTTTAAGTTTTATTTCGACATAGTTGTAAGTTCATGCATATAAAATATATTACGATTCAAGACTAAATTTTACATGAAAACTTAAAACCATTTACACTGTTGTTATGATGAATAAATGAAGACCAACCATTTATACTTGTTGCATCTTATATTGATATTTCTCAATTTATATGAAAAGCCCAAACCCAACTCACCTTGAAGACATTTCTCAGCAAAAAACCCAAATCTCATGAAAAAAAGTAATCTTTCTAAGACAATGACACTTCAATTTCTACTAATTTCAATGGTTGATCTGATAAAAAAAAAGTTAAGAGTCGAAGACGAAAGCTATAACAAAGTAAAAACCAAATAAAAAAAAAAACTCCAAACTAAATTGCATTCAAACATAAAAGAGCTGATGTCTGTTGAGATGATAAAAAAATCGACCGTACCGAATATAGATTTTAGAGGATTTTACGGGAAAAATCTCAAATTTAGCAATTGCTCGAGAAGGGACTCCACAAATTGTGTAGCACAAATTCGGTTTTCCCATTAGTTTTTTTATATATTTTCCTGTATTTTTTTAATGAGTTTTCTGGGAGAAGCTGTCGTCGCTCTCCGCATACTATATATTCGCTATCGTCTCCATTTTCATACTTTCTTTCATTCCGATCATTTTCTTCACAACCTCCTACCAATCGAACCCAGTCACAGCAACCAAAAGCATCTGGTTTCTCCTTCTTAGTTCTCTTCTTCTCCGATCGAAGCTTCTGCAAATACAGTGAACCCAGCAACCACTTCTTCCCCGGGCACGGTGAACCCAAAGAAATCAGGAACAAACCTCTGTTTCTGCCAAAGTGAACAATCAGATTCCTTGCTGGTCCAACCTCTACAAGTCCCTGTTCCGATCGAACTCATGTTTTCTGCAAGTCCTTGTTCCGATCGAACTCGTGTTTCTCTCCTTCTCTGTGCCTCTAAAACTCAAAAACCTATGACCCACTGCAACTTTGAAAATGCAGATCCTTCTTTGGCAGAACTACTTCTTCCAATGGCGACTAGGCATTGATGATCTGCTGTGCCTCCAGGATCTCTAGACTGATCAAATCGATCAGAATCAATCGTGGCTCTCTGAGATTCAATCTGAATCTCCTTTAATCACGCGGTACAATCCAAGCCCTCTCTCCGATATCAACTCCCAAAAACCTGGGGGGGGGGGGGGGGGTTAGGGGGGGCCCATTTGGTGATGTTAAATGAAACTTTCAAAGCCAGGGGGGGCCAGGGCCCCCCCCCCCCCGGGGCCCTAGTGTAGTTCCGCCCCTGCCATAGGGTGAGGGACACTTCCCTTTTTGAAAATTTCCAAGTACATAGGGTGATGTACAAAATGCACTTTTTATGTGAAAAAGGAGAGTGTCTCTTACTCTATGGTGAGGGAAAGATGCATATGAACATTCCCCTAATATGAGACTTTAGATTATGAAAGAGATTAAAAGATCGAGAGAATTGAGAACTTCTCTTTCCCATGGATGTAGGCGGCAGTTTCGCATCGTGTTCTTGAGTGTGATTGCTTGATGGTTTGATTGTATTTGTACATCATGGTAGTTCGTCAATCGTAGATATTTTTCCATTGTGTCACTTTCCCACTATAGGCAAATTGCCCTTGCCCACGACCACAACCCATCATGTTTAATAGTGCTCTCATTTCTGAGAGGATGGTAGAGGCAAAGGACCACCACCACCACCATCAAAGTCTTGTCCTAAATATAGGTAAAGGACAATATTGTTCTAGTTTGTTTTGTCATTCGTTCCCTAGCCAATGGTGGCCCACCTCCAAGTGACATAGGGCTTGTTTGGAATGTCTAAAGATAAGGTCAAAAGGTGCTTCAATCTAATTGGAATATTCTATTATCTTCTCTAGGAATGTAAACGTGTCGCTTCCGATCCAAGTTAAGGAGAAGGTGGAATCAGACCCGGAACCGTCTCAAGACCGCTTTCTTGGTTCCTAACCCGAAATCGTTAAGGAGGGGGTAGAACTGGACCCGGAACTAGAACCATATATGGGGCGGGTATGGGTCTAGGTAGAGAATGATACGGGAAAAAAAATCTAATTTTAAAAATAGATTATAGAAAATTGAGGTGATGTGTTGGGTCCTGGGTCCGAATCAAGGTAGAACCAGAACCGAACCCGTTTATGTCACGGGTCCAAAAAAGGACCAAGACCTGGACCCATTTACTTAGTAGGGCCTAAATATGACCCAAACCCGGCTTTTAATGAATTAGAACCTTCGGGTAATTGGAGAATTGGGGATCCTACTCCTCACTCCTCTCCTCTCAATTAAACAAGCATTAGGATTTTTTGTTTTTTAAAAAATAACAACAGGGAAAATAATTAGACAACTTTTTTTTTCCACATGCTTGCCTTTACCATTCTTTATATGCGACAATTTTCTTTTTCTTCTTTTTGTTCTTTCTGATTTTTCTTTTGGCAAGGTAAGCAATTATACATATTAAAGCAAAGGGGGAGGTGGGCTGTGAGGGGTGCCACCTCATTCCTAAAAAGTCTCTCATTTCAGAAAAATATTTATAAAATCACACAGAGCTTTAGGCGTGAGAGGTGGACTGTGAGGGGTGCCACGTCATCCTTAAAAAGTCTCACATTTCAAAGAAATATATTAAAAAAAAGTGGGCCACAAATCACACAGAGCTTTGAGTGTGAGAGGTGGACTGTGAGGGGTGCCACGTCATCCCTAAAAAGTCTCTCATTTCAAAGAAATATATAAGAAAAAGTGGGCCACCACACTCATCTAAAACAAATCTCCTCCCTAACTCACATCTTTATCATATCTCCTACAATTTTTCTTAACAACTTCTTCCATCCTTATCACACCTATCATTTCTCCACTTTAAATGACACTGCATCACAATCATCATACGTCTTTGATCATAAAACAACCCCATGATCCCCTTATCTCCCAAAATACAAAAAGTGCCCAGTTATCAAGATAGAAGGGAAGTGGTGCAGGTGGTGGAAGGATGGGTTGCACAATAGGACACTAGAACTGGTGTAGGACAACAGAAGTTACAGACCATAGATTAAAACATCAACCAATAAAATGTGTTGCCTATTATATGTTGGATTTAAGCCCTAACCTAATGATATAATAAGGATATGTCCATGCATTGTCTGGCCTCTTTCCATGAAAAGGAGGGGCAAGATGTTAACGGTAAATGAAATGGAATGTGCAATGACCCAGTAAAAAGGTCCATTCACTCATCAGTTGGGTCTCTTTTCAAAATAAATGGATGATAGGAAGTTCTTCAATGCTTCACATTAAACATGCATTTGCAACCCAACAAATTCATCTTTGGACACAGTTAATCCAACAAGATGTAACTTGGATATGTAAATGTGCATCACATCCACACAATTGAAATCCTACTATTGTGTGATTCAAGTCCCTTTCTTGGGCTTTGATAAGAGGCTCACTTTTAAATATTACTTCATGTGACCCCACCAATGCTCCTTGGAACACCACATCAACAAGGGCATACTGACCAAATATTCAATTAGACACAGCTTTAGATATTTGGATATGGGCATATCTTTAGATGTTACATCATGTGACCCCACTAAGGATCCTCGGAATGACACATCAGCAAGGTCCCACTGTCCAATTGAACACACCTTGAAGGAATTCAGATATGAGGCCCACCGTTAGATGTTACATCATGTGACCCCACCAAGTTATTTTTTCTTTTTTATTAAAGTTATATATAATAAATATAAACTACTTATTTATTTCTATAAAATATGTTCTTTTTGGATAATATCTCAGAAAAGAATCACATATTTCATTATATTTTTTTAGCCCGGGCACCATACCTCTCCATTTAATTCTGTAAGCTTACGCTTGTGGAGCCCACCCTTAGTCCATCCAAATGGACCAAACACACGACCTCCCTAAATTGTACATGTCCACTAGCTTTTGGTCAGATCCGGATTTACTGGATTGTTGGATCGACTGTGTACCGATCCGAATGGATTTTTAACTATTAAACTTTTGGGGCTAGATCGAGATAATAGAAACCACTGTTGAGACTAATTTTTTTACAAAGAAAAGAGTCCCAGGGAGTCATTGAAATCCCCCCATCACCACCCCCATGTGGGTTGCCAGGTGGGCCCCACCACAAACTTGAGCTTACATTAACCTAGGCTTTAACTTAGGAGAGCTACCCCTATATAGACACACATTCATACTTGTGTAATGGTCAATGCCTTTAAATTCAAGAGGGCGTTATGTTATGTAAGTTTACTTCTCATTTTATATTTATTTTCATTACATGTTAAAATATTCTAATATTCAAAGATAATTAATTTCTTTCTTTTAGACTTATTTTATCTTAATAATATTTTAAAATAATTCTTAAATTTTAAATATATTTTTACTTTTGGCCCGGGCTTAGCACGGTCGTGTGATGCTAGTGATATATTAAAGCAGTAGGATTTGTGTTACCATGTCATCACCTACGGAGCTCTCCTTTGAGAAAAATATCCAAGAAATAAATACAGGCTTTAGCTTTGATGTGGCCATTGCCCCTCTCCAGATTTATCTCATCTAATCACATCCAATTCAAATTCAAGCAAGTTTTTCATCTTTATCCTTTCCGAGCCCTTCTCCTACCTACATTTCCTCTTTCCACAATACTCTTCTACATTAATACTCCTATCCCCAGCCGCCCAGCCCCACCCCCACGTGAGTTTCAATCTGGGTAATAGCAAGCCACATCATATCCAACGGTACACATTCTTTTGATGCACGACTTAAGGAGGTGTTTGGATAACTTATAAAGTATTTTACAATATCTCACTTTCTTCTAAAAAACTTCATATTACATTATTCAAGGATATGCTGTATAAGATAATATTTTGTTACAAAATCTTTTTTTATATACAAAAGAACTTATGGACAACAATTAATTATAGTGACCCACTATAAGTTTTAACATTAATGATCCTTATTGCAACTATGACTCCCAATATTAAATTGGCCCCGCAATGCTTGCAAATTTAATGTGGGGTCCTATAACCATATCACAATTACATAGCCCTTGTTAATTATCAATATTAGGAGGGTCTTACTAATGACACACTAGGGGCCCTTCATCGTAATTACCATCATTAGGTGGGTCCCATACTACCAAAATTAGCTGGGTTTCTCATTGTGTGATTGTAGTTAGAAGTTTGTCATCATTAAATGGGTCTCACTATTTGATAGCTCCCCTTGTGTTAATATGACCACCAATATCAAATGGGTCCTACAATAATTTCTAATAGATAGATTCATCAATGATGCTTGACATTAGATAACGTTTTACCAAAGAAAAAAAAAATAGATAGGCCCATTTGTGATAATCACCATTAGATGTATTACACTATGACTATTAACATTTGGTGGACCTACATTAATCAAACGATATTGTTTGGATATCAAGGTTTTAACATTTAATCTTGTGATTTTTTTAACAATAGTGGGTCCTACCATGATTATTAACACATGTGATTACAAATCAGTGGGTTATGCATCAGGTCAATTGATTACTTTCATTACATTTCTTATTTAGTATATCATCTTCTGAGTTTTTTTAATAAATTGCAAAACACTTCAAAGGTATATTGAAATTTGTAAAAATTGCCAAACACCATAAGTGACACTATATAGTAATATGACACTATTTTATTCTATGGTAATAAAATCTTACAATATTTAAACTTGTTGATATTATATTATGCAGCTATCCAAACACCCTGCTCATCATACGAGAATTCCTAACACATGCCCAAGACAAAATTTACTCTAAGGCCCACTCATCTCAAAACCACTGTAGTGTAGATGCCCCGCTTTTGATGAATGATGTAACTAGTTGATTCTTTCTTAGAAAAATATCAAATGTGATTGCCACCTTGATCTGCACACCACCATAGTTTCAAGCAATCATATTTTCCTTTTAATCAGATTGATGGCGCATTCAAACAAAGAGGTAAGCCAAAAAAGACGCAGATACAGGAGGTAAAAATAAATCTTAAATAAATATAATTTATGAAAAAATATTTCTTATCCGAGTGGTAAAAAGCGTCAATTCGTACTTACATCACGTATCAGGTGCGAGAAGATTCGCATACTTCCCATTTGAGTGGGATACCTACTCTTGGGAGAAGAGTTTGATGATGACTATTTCTAACTTAACCACATGCAAAATGAGGACCCCAAAATAATTGGGAGAAGGGTTTGATGTTGATTTTTTCTTCCCAATTACAAGCAAGATCACCATTTAAATATCACTTTTTTTTCCTTTATCCAACAATGAAACACATTAGCACCCATTATGTGACAGACTCTGATATGTACTGGAGGTGTACTATAAATAGCAAAACCCCCCCTCCAAACCCATAAAACATATGGAATATAAATGATGAAGAAGAAAAATACCTTCTCTTCTTCTCTCTCCTTCTTCTTCTTATTCTTTCTGCTCTTCATTTCCTCTGAAAATGGCGGATCCGGATCCGGGTTCTTCCGACCCGCCGAGGGGAAGAAGAAGGTCCACGTGCCGGACGAGCTCGACGACATCGTCGACGGAGAAGAGGATGAGTCATGGAAGGAATGGGGCAAGAAGAGATCCGACCCGAAAGAGTTCGACCCGCCACCCGACCCAGCAGAAATGCACCCATCGGAGTTCCAGGCCGAGATGTTGAAGCGGCACACCGGGCCGTCATTCGGGTTCGTGAAGCTCCGATTAGGGGTCCGCCGCACGTCGGTATGATAATCATAATTAATCCGATCTCATCTCTTCAATTAGTTTTGTGATTTCAATTCATGGGGTTTTCATCTTGCTGTTGTTGGGTTTTTGTGGGATTCTTGTTTTTTGCTTCCATTTTTCTTCTATTGATGGTTTTGGGTTTGGAATGCAAATGAATTGGGGTTTTGGGGTGGAGGAAATATGCATTGATTGGATCTAATATGTTTGTTGTTTGATGGTTTATGTAGTTTTATAAAAGTGGGTCATGTAATCTCAGTATCTGGAGCGTTGTTTTGTTTGGGCCCCACATTTGATGGTTAAGATGAGATCATTTTTGGTGTGAGGGATAAACTTGTTCAAATTGAAGAATGTTGTTTTTGGTGTGAGCTACTGACCTTTTGCCTTTTGGGGTAGTTTTGTATTTGGGGCATGGTAGTTTGTTGGACTTTCTGAAATTGTAGTCCACTGGATATTCACCTTCTAATGTGGTTAGGTTCAAAATTGTAACCATCAATGAATCTAGCTAGGGTGGGAAACAATTTTTTAGTCATTCCAAAAACAAGTCTGAGGGAATGCTTTTCAAGAGGAATATTTTCAGGGAATGATTGAGAAAGTGTAACCAAATGAATTCTTTTGAGTGTTCATTCCATATGAATGAAGAAATGTTGTTCCCATAATATGATGCCAAATGGGAAGTGGACCAAGTGGTTGATGAGTAGGAGTTAAGAGTCTTGTTCATTACACATCTGGAACTCCCATCTGTGGACAATCACAAAACAAATAGACCCTTATCATTCATTGATCAGGTGGGCCTTACTCGGGACGGAATCAACCCCAAAAGTTACATGACCAGTTGGACGGTCATTGCATTCTTTTTATTTTTTTGCTTTGTTTTTGTTATTTCATTGGTTGTTGGATGGTCATCTTTGCTGATTGGAATACTTGTTTTCTCAATATCTTCCTGCTTAAGTTGCTTACTTCATGCTTAATAATCACGTTAACCCCGGATTGCAGAAGAACTGAAAATGATATTTTCAGACATGTCCTAGTCATTGATTAAGGGGATTTAATGGACATTTGGATGTTATTCAAATCACAATGAGCTACTTCATTTTATTTTGGCAGAATGAATGATGATCAGACCTGTCCTGTAATCATTCAAAATTAGAAAACTTATCAAACGAGATACTATTTTCCCAGTTTTCACTCTTCAAATTAATATCATTTATCGGAAATGACAAGCTTTAGGGCAGGAGTAGAAGAACAGTGTGCCATAAAATGCTGTTCCTATCAAACAAATAGTCAAGAACCTCTTGTAGTTTGCAGCACATCTAAAAACCATATGAATCCTTGATTTTTTTAAACCATTTAGGATGACAGCCATCGACTTGCTTTCAGAATTAGAGCCGGAATACCATATTTGGGCAATCAACATTGTTGAAACCTAGCAATAAGTGCATTGTGCAGGGTCATGGCTTTCACCTAAGTCTTTTTCGTCCGATGATGTCTGAATTATATGTCTGTTAGTTTAAATGAGAACAACATTTGAAGTATTTGTGTTCTTCAATGCCTTCAGGAGGTTGTGCCTCAGATTGCTATGCAGTGGACGAATATTCTTAGAACCGGAGCAGTTGCAGCCAAGTTCATGGCTGTTGATGTAAATACAATCATGTTCACCATGGAAAAAGGGCAGGACACAGAAGAGGTATGATTCCCTGAGGCAGGTTCAAATTCAAATTGTTCCAATTTGTTCAAGTTCTTTTTTTCTTCTCTTTAATCTAAATATATAGGGTAATTGTAATTTTGAATGCCTTTAAGTTGATTCTGATATATTTAGTTAGTTTCTTCTACAACCAGTCACCAGCTAGTAAACCCTGGGGAAGTACAGAATTTGTGTGACAGATTGTAAAAATCCTCTAAATATTTAATATCAGTTTATAGTTGTAATATCTAATTTTTACAGCACAAAGGTTAGTTTTTTTTTTTTTTTTTTTTTAAGTCCTAAATGGGGCTGCTATCACTGTGCCAATATGCTATAATAGGATATGATGCCAACAAGTTATCAAATCATTTGTTAAATGGGTCGATATTTAGCCGTAATTCAACACGATGAACCTATTATGTCTTTTTCTTTCTTTCAGATTTGTTCCTCCTCTGTAAGAAATACAAGGGTCATAATGCTAACATCTTAAAATTGCCAAATATACACCACTCATATGAGATATCAAAACCGACCTTGTTTTTATTGTTGGACTTGGAAGAGCTTCTTAGCAGTAGAGGGGCAAGCAGCAAATACCTAATGCAATTTATTTTCACAACATCCTCATTAGAGGGGCAATCGGCAACTACATGCCTTTATGCCTAAAATGCTATTGGAATTGGACTCCTTTGATGCATTAAACCTCAAAAAGATACAGTGATTGCTCTTGTTTGGTTCTGTAGCCAGATTCAGTAACTAATGGCAAATTTGATTACTGTTTAGACTGTATAGTTGATTAGTCAATGATATTCTTGATTTTGGTAGATTTTAACTTTTTTTTTTTGTCAGTTTTCACGATGACGACGCTTGTCATAGCAGATGATGCATGGTAGTGATGACCCTTTATTATCATTTTTGTTTTCATTTTGATAGTTAAAAGCCTTCATATTGAGCCAGCCAGAAGCATATGAAATCAAGATAGGTGACCTAGTCTTCCGACGGCCTGGAGATCCTCCACTAGAGCAAGTTGTGGAGATGCTTCAAAAGCAAGAGGGCAGAGCTGATGGCTTTCATTCTTCCGAGGAGCAAGAGACATCCAAAGACGAGTTGTAAATGTTCAAATGCTTTTTTAGGCATCATTCTTATGTTAAAAACTATGCCTAATTGAAAATGAAATGTGCTGAGAATTTTTCTTCTAAGAAGTTATTTAATTGTAGCTGTTGAAAATACTTTTTTTAAGAAATGTTCCTTGCAATATCTCAGAGTCCAAAATATGGTTAGAAGTCTTGTCATCAAATGGGCTTGAGTCCAAAATATGGTTTGGTGGACTGGGGTATTGGTGGAAGCAGTGCTTCGCCAACCAATCCATTCGCTTAAAAACCTGCAATCTTTAGGGGACCATCTGAAAAGCCAGGAATGATTTCATTTTCAGAGAAACTCATATAGACCCAGAGAAAATGATAAATATGGCTAAAACATGTTACTAAGAAAAAGAAAATCACCCCCATACCTTTGATTTATGAATGAGGCGGAGACTCTGATGATCTTTTCTGATGCATCTTTGGGTCTAAGATGGGAAAGCCAGATTTGGTTTTATGATGTGCATGAATGGCTCTATCATTATTAATCGGTTCTCATTGCATTGAGGAGGGTTATAGCAATGGGTACATCTAAAACATGCATTTTGTTTGATGCAAAGTAAGTGGTGCAGTCAATCAACAGCTGTGAAGATTGTGGAGTCAAATCCTAATTTTGGTTCACTGTAACAAATTTAGTATTTGGCAATTTCCCACCTTGGAAAATCCCCACAACTTTTCTTCTTTTTTTTTAATTTTTTTAATTTTTTAATTTTTTTTTTTGAGAAATTTGGGGCTACATTTGTATTAATCCAAGAATGGCTTGGGTCTTTGTGCCACATGAGCAGTTACATAAAAAGATAATTTTTTTTTATAACTGCGTGCTAAATTAGATATAATAAATTTGGTAGTCATGAACCAGGTCCATAGATGGGGTCCAAGACCCATCTGGTTAGGTGACTGTTAATTGTGGAATATCCAATGCAATTGGGTGGATAGGGTCTCATAGAAGCAGAATTATTGAAGATATCTCCATTTCATCAAGGTGCCCTCCATATCGACGGCTTACATTATATAAAAAGTGGGCCCCTGAGAACAGGACAATCAAGAAGTCACCAAGTAGTACAGTTCACCTGATCACCCTACAGAGCCAACCGGGTCCAATTACCAATCAGGGCCAATCCCAGCTTATTTGGCCCCATACCCAAATTCAAACGGGTCTTGAATGCAACTACTAACTAGGTTTAGCTCCAGCCTTCCACCAAATCAGAATAAACAATAGGCATCATTTGCTTGACCCACCCAAAAGACTCTATGACCCTCATTTGGGCTAGATTGACACTCAGGCCTTGGTTCCAGTCCACAGTTGGACTTAATGGAAATTGGTCATGATTTGTATAAAACAAATTCAATCGGTTTTTTTTCCAGTTTCACGATTTGTAGCAAACAAATTCAATTGGCCTCATTTCCAGTTTAATGGGCCGGCCTGTTGGTGTGCATTATAATACATAGGAATCGAAAGCATAGGATGGTTAAAAAATGAAGATTAAAGGTGAATTTCAAAATATGAACTTCAAATTACATTTTCTTTTAGAAATAGAATCAAAAGAAGATGCTATTTAATGCTCTTTTTGAAAATTCACCTTTTATCTTCATTTTTAACCATCCTATATATTCAATACCTATATATTTTAATGCAAACAAATAAGGTCTAAATAAAATCGTAAAAATAAGAAACAAAGGGATTGTTCTTCATGGTAAAGGTGGGAAAAAGGAGGAGGAAAAAGCTTATACAGTATCTGATCAACATGCCTAAGAAAAGGAACCGTATTGCCAAAAACTGTTTTTGATAGAGCCATGAATTAATAGATCCTAATAAAATAAATTATAGCTGGGATTTAACCTCCGTATTGAATTACAGCATAAATATGTGATCAATATCAGCTTTAGTAATACGAATAAGAATTACATGCAAATGACAGATAGATGAACACAAAATAATGCTATTTCAATTTGTTACTGAAAGCAGATAGCTCCAGCACCTGAATCCTAGGAATGCTTTCCGCTTCCTCCCTCTCTTTCTGAGTGTTGTATCCCCAGTTCCCTACGTAGAAAATCTGGGTTATCAGCAATTCGCTTCATGAAGGAAAGACGAAATAAAAAAAAAAACTACTTCGAGGAAACTCCGACTCAACTTTGATTGCATTGAGGTTTGGGGTCTGGTTGTTTCAATGAGACTACCGATAACCAGTTTGAAGACTTCATAACTAAAAATAATGGTTTTTTTTTAATTGTTGCAAGTAAAATTAATTTAAATGATGAATGATCATATGCAAATTGTTTGCATTGCATTTTCCATTTCCAAAAAAGAGTTAAAAAATAACCAAAAGTGTATATGGGCAAAGTTCAAAAAGGAATGTTTCTGAATTTTGTAGTGGACAGAAGTATGTTGCATGATGCAGCAGGTTACAAATTCATTCCTCTTTTATGGTATTGCACCAAAAAAAGGAAAAAAAGTGTAAACAGAAATATAAATAAGGGTAAGAAACTAACAATCTCTCGATAGAATGTCACAAAAATCTTTCAACCTGGTTGGTGAAGTGAGTTGAAAACGTTACTCATGTCCAGCACAAGCGAAGTTGACTAGTTTAGAATGCAATTGGTGTGTTTTTTGACATTTTGAGAGACAGAGAAAAGAGAGAAACACAGAACAAGAGAGATGAATGTCGTGCCTCTCTTTGAGGATCGACTGATGTATATAAGGGCTTAATTCCCTTATTACAATCAATTACGCCCTAATTACAATCAATTATAAATCATAGATCCTAAACTAAAGCAACAAATTAAGTAACACCTTTGACTAAGTTACAGAGCAATTAATGGATACAATAAATGGGCCTAAATGGATGGGCCTGGATTGACACCCCCCCTCAAATTGATGCTGGGGAGTCATAAAGCAGCAATTTGGAGACAAGAAATTGATGTCGAGGCCGAGGAAGACCTTTAGTGAAGATATCGGCAAACTGAAACTCCGTAGGGACATGAGGTAGACGAATGACATCACGCTTATATGCATCTCGAATAAAGTGGCAGTCTACTTCGATATGTTTGGTGCGTTCATGGAAGACGGGATTTGCAGTGATGCGGATAGCTCCAGTATTATCAGCATGCAAAGGAGTAGGAGCAGTTTGAGCGAACCCGAGTTCCGAAAGAAGACCCCGTAGCCATAAGATCTCAGAACAAGCAGAGGACATGGCTCTATATTCAGCTTCCGTGGAAGATCTGGACACCCGTTCTTGTTTCTTGCATTTTCAAGAAATGAAAGAACTTCCAAGGTACATGCACCAACCAGTAGTAGAACGACGTGTCTTGGCAGCCTGCCCAGTCAGCATCCGCATAAGCGGTCAGATGAAGAGGATTATCCTTTGGATAATATAGACCACGAGTTACAGTTCGCAGTAGATAGCGAATAATCCGCTTTACAACTGTTAAATGAAGGTGTCTAGGAGCTGTCATGAACTGGCTCACAAGATTAACAGCATAAGATATGTCAGGTCTAGTGATGGTGAGATAGACAAGACTTCCCACCAGACGCCGGTATGTATGAGGATTAGAAAGAAGATCACCATCATCTTTACTCAACTTGAGATTGACCTCTACAGGTGTATCAACAGGTGAAGAATCCTGGAGGTCAGCCAACTCGATAAGATCGGATGTGTATTTGTGTTGATTGACAAATATACCTTTCGGAGATTGATGCACTTCTAAGCCCAAAAAATAATGCAATGGGCCCAAATCCTTCATACGGAAGGAATCTTTGAGAGAAGCTTGGAGAGATTTGATCATACCAGCATCCGTGCCAGTGATAATAATATCGTTAACATATTCGAGAAGTACAGTAACACCAGTAGATGTGTGGCAAAGAAACAGAGATGGATCATAAGGACTCTGGGTAAAGCCACTCTCGCATAAGCGACTCTGGAAGGTTTCGAACCATGCCCGAGGAGCTTGCTTTAGACCATAAAGCGATTTTCGCAGGCGAGAGACGTGGTCCTCTTTGAGGGAGAGGGGACACCTTGTGGTATCCGCATATAGACTTCTTCTTACAGATCTCCATGGAGAAATGCATTTTTGACATCCATTTGGAATAAAGGCCAGGAGTTAGATGCAGCAATAGCGAGAAGTAACCGAACAGATGTCATTTTTGCCACAGAGGCAAACGTTTCCTCATAGTCAATGCCATACTCCTGACGGTTGCCGAGTGCCACAAGTCGAGCTTTGTGTCTTTCAAAGGACCCATCAGATTTAAGTTTGATCGAGTAGATCCATTTGCAACCAATGGGTTTAACTGTTGTAGGACACTCCACAATATCCCAGGTGTGATTATGATCCAATGCATCCAATTCTTCCTTCATGGCCTGGTTCCAACAATCTTTTTGTACAGCCTGCAAATAAGAACTAGGGATAGGGACAGAAGATAGAGTTGTCATCAAAGAAGTATGGGTAAATCCATACCTCTTAGGCGGTCTAGAATCTCTGGAGGAGCGACGCACGGTTGTAGTAGGCGCGGAACCATTGGTCGATGGAGGATCAGGAGGACGGCCATCTGCAGTGGTAGGTTTTTCCCTTCGGTGATACACAAAATCAGGATTAAACCTAGTAACAATTGTTTGATCCGTTGGTTGATCCGAGAAACTAGGTAAGAGAGCTGATGAAAATGGTTGAGGACAGTCTATGTGAGTAGAGAAGAAATGTTGATTTTCAAAGAAAATAACATTGCGAGAAACCCTAATACGACGTCCAATGGGATCATAACAGACAAAACCTTTTTGATTAGTGGCATAACCCAAAAATGCACACCTGCGAGATTGCGCAGTTAGTTTTGTTCGTTCCGTGAGAGGAAGATGAACAAAACAAACACATCCAAATGTATGAAGGTGCTCAAACACAGGTTGTTGCCCAAGCAGTTTAAAATAAGGTGTGAAATGATCAATGGTATGAGATGGAAGGCGATTGATGAGATAAACTGCGGTGGTGAGGGCTTCAGTCCAAAAACGAGGGGGAACAGAAGATTGAATGAGAAGTGTTCTAGTTACATCAAGGAGATGTCTGTTTTTCCGTTCTGCAACTCCATTTTGTTGTGGAGTATACGGACAAGTACGTTGAGAAATGATTCCTTTATTGTTCAGAAAAGTTTGAAAATCATTGGACACATACTCCCCCCTGAGTCTGATCGCAAAATCTTAATGCATGTGGAGAATTGTGTTTCAACATAGCTTAAAAAAATCTTAAAAGCATGAAGAACATCAGACTTTGAATGTAATAAATATAACCAAGTAAATCTGCTGTAGTCATCAATGAATGTGACAAAGTACTTAAAATGACTATGAGAAAGAGTCGGAGCAATGCCCCAAACATCACTGTGAATTAAGTCAAAACATGCAGTGCTCCGTGTGTTAGAGTGAGGAAAAGGTAAAGTCTTACTCTTTCCTAATTTACAAGCATCACATTCAAACGAAGCAGAATCAATAGGTTTATTTAATAATCCAGATTGAAATAAAGTAGACATTGTACAGTCATTCGGATGACCAAGTCTATTATGCCACAACCGAGAATTATTCTTAATGGAAAAACAAAATAACCGATGTGAAGAATTATTTGGAATAAATGAAGACACTGGTAAAGAAAACAGTCTTCCACGCTTAGGCCCCCTCGCGATCACTTCCCCCGACTCCTGGTCCTGCACAACACAACCAGAAGGAGAAAAAGAGACATTGCAGTTATTTTCAACAAGTTGACCCACAGAAACCAAATTGGTAGCAAGATGAGGAGAAACTAAAACATTGGTTAATGGTAAGGGGCTAGGGGTTTCACCAACAGAGGTGATAGGAAGATGATCTCCGTTGGCAGCTTGAACAGTAAGATGACCAGTGTAAGGAACGACATTTTGTAATTTTAGGGCTGAAGTGGTCATATGATTACTTGCACCGGAATCTAAGTACCAGGTATTGGAAAGAGATGAAGCAGTACCTGCGATGTTCATGGAAGCTAAGGCACTGATGATCATTTGGTTTACCATCTCAGGGGTGAGAGGAGCTGGTGACACAGATCGTGAGGAACCAGGTTGGGAGGAAGAATCAGACTGCAGAAAACCACTGAAGGCAGAGGATGCATATGGTGGAGTGGTGACTGTGTAAGCACTTGGAGCGGACTGCACTGACTGCACATAGTTGCGGGAAGTAGAATTGCGAGCCTTCTTCCGGCATTCTTCGATAACATGACCAGTGGCTTTACAATACCGGCATATTTTTGCCTTGCATTGATTGGCATAGTGACCATATTTCTTACAGTTATGGCACTGAACTTTATTGATGTCCCGATGAGGAGGTCTGGCTGTAGCAACATATGCAAGAGGAGCCTCACTAGATGTCTGTTGTTCCAGAGTAGTTCTAGTAAGCAGACGTTGTTCTTCCCGCAGAAGTTCCTGAAGACAGGTATCCAGGCTGGGAAGAGGAGCCCTGCTCATCAAGTTCGATCTAACGGTTTCAAACTCCAGACGAAGTTTCATAAGAAGCTGATCTCGATGACTACTTTGCTGCAATGGAAGCAATTCTGGTAAAAGTGCGGCAGAGACCGTGGCAAACTTAATCTCATCATATTCAGACCACAGGCGGCGAAAGCCATTGTAATACTCCTGAATAGTCTGGGTGCCTTGAGTGAATTGAGAGATTTCAAGTTCCAATTGAAACTGACGAGCAGCATTGCCTTGTTGATAAATTTTCTGAAGATAGTCCCACATTTCACGGGCAGTTTTGCAGGGTTTTAAGTTGAGAATAAAATGTGACTCAACAGAGCCCAGCAACCATGTCTTGATTTTAGCATCCTTTGTTTTCCAGGCTAAAATCTTTCTATCATCTTCCGTAGGTTGAGGTTCAGATCCATCAATGTGTGTCCATAGTTCTTTTTCTTCCAAGTAAATTTGAAATTGGAAGGCCCACGAAGTATAATTTGTGCCATCAAATCGAACCAGGGCTATCTCATGTTTATCCATTACGACAGATCCGGAAGAAGCACACAAAGCAGTAGAATTGGCAAGCACAGCAGTAGGAGCAGCAGCAAGGAAATAGCAGCAGCAAACAGGAAACAGCAGGAAAAAAAAAAAACACAGCAGGCGACAATAACTGTGCTGGCTGGCTCTAGCAGTGGGCCCCACGAAGTTGCCCAATCACAGATCAGATCAGATCTGTTTGTGAGTGATGAAAACCACTACCAGTAGCCCAAACTTGGATGGAATTGGATAAAAATCCACAAAACTGGATGATCGAGATGAAAACTCTGATGATCCATAAATCCTGAGAAAATCTCCATAAAGATGTATAATTCCAGGCGACCAAGATGGGTTGTGTCAGCTGAGAAGCAGATGATGATCACAGGTGGGCCACTCCTGATCTGAGATGATCAGGGAAGATCAGATATGATCTGGCTGAAGAAGATGATCTCAGATGATCATAAACAGGCTCCCAATGATTGGAAGATGAGTTAGGAGAAGATGAAAGATGATCGACCAAGCTCTGATACCATGACATTTTGAGAGACAGAGAAAAGAGAGAAACACAGAACAAGAGAGAGATGAATGTCATGCCTCTCTTTGAGGATCGACTGATGTATATAAGGGCTTAATTCCCTGATTACAATCAATCACTCCCTAATTACAATCAATTATAAATCATAGATCCTAAACTAAAGCAACAAATTAAGTAACACCTTTGACTAAGTTACAGAGCAATTAATGGATACAATAAATGGGCCTAAATGGATGGGCCTGGATTGACATTTTTAAGATATGAAGGATCAGTAAAAAGAAACATAGAGGAGGGCATTAGGTGACGAGGAAGAGAAGATTACCCAAGTACAAGTTCCATCCATCTAATTCAGGCTCCTTGATGACATTCTTCAGAGTTGCAATCCGGTCTTCCACAAAGCTGCTCAAGAAAGATAAAATGACAGCAGGATCAATTCTCTGGATCTTCTGGATGCATTTCAATTGCAAGTGATTTATATCATTATAATTATCAAAGCCTTCTCCCAACTATATCGGGTCTGCAAGTGATTTTATATTCTAGTGATATGTTTTTATGCATTTTGGACAGCACAGAAGCTTGGAAAGAGAAATTATATGGTAATGAGTCATGATGCATCAACACATGTATAGTGAGTACCATGATGTATTCATTCCTAATAATAGGACCCATTTTTTTAACAACAAAAACTTCTGATCCCAACCTTGAATGGGCATGCTGCAAAACTCGTTAAGGTCGGAAGGTCCTACCTCCTACCCCTATTCAACAGACTAAAAGTAGAAGGATAAAGGAAAACAAAGTTTTAAAAAAAGGGAGAAAAGGTAAGACATTGGATACTTATGATCTATTAACATTGAAGTATTTCAAGGCATTCCTTATCTACAATAGGGCCTAAATATCTCAATCTCCAGATCAACACATCACAGATATAATGGATGCTATTTGTGTGTAATGAATGCATCATACAATAGGACCGGCCTTAAAAAAAAAAAGCATCATAGAATAGGTTACTGGAGACACTTCTTAATTGGATATCCGCATGATCACTAGTGTTGATTTTTCATGAAAAAGTCCAAAACCATAATCCCACCAAATGTAGTTACTTGAAAGTTCAAAAGCTCAACACAAAGGAGATAATCTGTTCCTCCATAAATTGCTCGGCCATATGTCATGTCTTAGCATTTGCTGGTCCCAAGCCCAAAAAATGAGGATTGTTGTTACAAAGTTAGCAGGCCATGAAAACTCACCGAACCAAATTGAGTTACTTTTGTGTGAAAGTAGAACTCCAACCTCACCACATTGCCAGGAAAAAGGTCATAACTGATCAAGAAAATGGGTAAAACGAAGTTTAAAATGGTCTGCAAACTGATGCCAGTTCTATGGAAACTTGAACTCGAGGCTAGGCCAACTTACTCAGATGATATAACAACAACTTAACAGAAAATTAAACACATTTTTAAACATATCTATCTTTGCAGAAAAGAATCTTACTGTAGCCTCAGCCCTTCATGTTCTGATTTCCTTTGAAGCTGCTTTAGGACTTCCACCTTGGGACTAAGAAGAACTCAGAATAAGAATTCAGTCTACAAGTTTAAAGGAAAACTTTAGTTCTACTTTTTTACTTTATTAGAATCAAAATATACTCACCCAGTTCCCAACCCATATATCCTTTCAGAAGGGATAGTTACTCCAGCCAGCTCCCTTAGTAATGCATCAGCAAATCTGCTCTGGAACAAATACACATGGATAAAACAAATCTCAGTAGCAAGTACAAGAAGCAGGAAGCCACCTTATTCTAGAATAGGAAATCAGAGAGTATAATCATTAAAAAAAAAGTAATCAGAAAGTATACAAGGTTCGGCCCGCAAAGATATATAGTTTGTATTTTGTATAAGCTATGATACTCAGAGATGCTTGTATAAGCCTCGAGTACAGGTATCCAGATGATACAATAGGAATATGGGTACAGGAAATGATTGAATATGGAAGCGAGATCCTAATATTTGAAAGATATTTGTTATAGGTTGTATATTACAAAAGCAGTAACTCATGGTCTATATGTTATATTGAAAGATATTTGGTATAGGTTGTATGTTACAAAAGTAGTTACTCATGGTCCATATGTTATAGTGCAGCTATACTGAAAAATTGACATAGTAACTAATTGAGTTCAGTGTAACCTGCCATATTTAGACAGGACATTTTTTGTCTTCAATTTCTTTCTTTCTGACTCTCCTCTACCATTCCATGAATAATACTAGGATTTTCCAATGTTGGCAGACACCATTATCTTTCTCTTTATTCTCAAAACAACCGTAGCCATTTTCATCCTAGATTTCTTGGAAGTCCTACTTGCACTCTCTTATCTATGTATGTTGAATTTTACCTTTTCTTTTCCCCAAAAAGCATATGCCTTTCGCATCTTTACAGGGTATCATCATAGTGTACAAGAGAGGTCCATAATTCCATGATTCGTACTGCTGGAATGATGGGCGTACCACAGATGGGTTTATGCACAAGAAATGTCCAGGCCAATTATTTAGTACTTCAACTGTAGCATTAGGATTCTCCTTTCTGATACATCTTATGTCTACTGTGGCTGAACATAATGACAGTTTAGACCTTGGACCACTGAACATGTGTCACTTGTAGAACTAAAAAACCCAAGCAAACTGTATATATTTACAGGCCAATTATTGTACGATGCCTTTCAACAAGTATGTTAGTTTTCTAAAAATATAAATGAAACGCTATACGATCGAACAGCTAAAGTAGCTAGTGATTATTTTTTGAAAGAAAAGAAAAGAACACACCTGTTTTGTGGTGACTATGTATACTCTTGAGCTTGCAAATTTTAAAGCATCTGCTACACCAGGGTAAAATCTGCATGGGCATTTCCATGTCAGCTTTCAATCCCACAACTTTCATCTTTCACAACTCACAAGATGTGCTGTTGTCATAAATCCACTTTTTTGTTTAAATGGATAATAAAGCAACATTATGTCAAGTTAACCTTGAATTACTACTATGCAACAAAATATTAAAGGGGCCAACCCAACAAATGAGCTGAGGAAAATATGAATGGACTTCATTTCAAGCTAGACAACATCACGACATCTTCAGAACAACCAAAATAAGCTGGAGCAGTTTACTCTCATGTTGAAAAGAGGTAAGCACAAAATACCAGCTCTTTTTTTCTTTTTAATTTTCTTTTCTTTTCTTTTCCTGTTTTATGACTTTCTCTAGGTAGAAGAGCATGTAAATTTTCTTTTTGGTCGTGATGAGAAGTCATGAATGTTAGATATTCCCCTAGAGCCAAATGAAAAGCTAAAAGGGAAACGTTACCACATGCGGTCACACAACCTACTACAACCAGTGGAAATGGCCAAAAAAATGGGATATGATGCAACTGATTTTGTTTAATTTTTCCCTATGATCCAAGGATATTCCATTTTCTAAAGTAAATAGTTCAAAGCAGTGGGCCCCTTCAGACACCTTAAAAACTTTTGAACCCCAAGTAAACAATATCCTCTGGAAGAAAAAAAGAAGAACCACTTTTAAAAACAAAAACTCCTGAAAAAAATCAAAAGGGCACCCACCAACTTCCTACCACTCTTAAATATCGGACGAGATCCAGATGGGCCATCCATATCAATATAACATAAGATTCACAATTCTTTGCAGGAGTGAGGAAATTGGTGATTCATGATATATGGTCCACACAACAAAGTATTAAATGTATACTAATTGTAATGGTAACGAACATAGTATATAGAATTAGATACAGTTCTTGTCAGATGCTTTCCCCCAAGTTGGTAAAAGAAAGCGAACCTCACTATGGATTACACTTGCACCCAAACACAATGAGGGTTAGAGATCTTGCAAGTGTATTGAAAGCAAATCAGTTGGTAGTTGTCGTGGGCGGCTAGCTCTGCTAGTAAGGGACAAAATCCTCATTGATGGAGCCACAAGCATGGGCAGGATCAAGTCCCAGTGATGCAGAAAGGAATTGGCCAGTGCACTCCTAAAAATGTAAAGGTTGTTTAGGTTATTTCCCAGTCATCCACCTTGCCCAACTCCCTCGGAATTAGGAGCCAACCTAAAAAAAATCGGTTGGTAGGTGATCTGGAAAAATTAGTATGATATGCTTATTGTTAGAAAATCCACTCAAGTAACTACTGTAGTATATACTTTAATTAACCAAATCTTTTATATAAAAATCAGGCAGGAAAGAATTATTGCTTTAAATTATTCACTTAACACAAATTAAGTTAGTAGTGCAGGTGCATAGGAAGTAAACCAGTTGGTAGGCAATGTGGCAACATAAGTAGATAGGATATGCTCATTTGTTGGAAAATCTTCTCAGTAACTATTGGCACCTGACATGGCAGTCGTATCGTGTATTGTAAGACCCCGTTCCAAGTTAATCACGATTAACTCTTATTAATTGAACTTAAGGCTGATTAAACGTGTTTAATTGAATTAATGATGGCTTAGGACCAAATTGACTTGGTTTAGCCTAAAGAGAATGAATTAAGCTTAATGAACTTGCGAAATGGATTGTAAATGAATTGAATGAGTTTTTGAACTCAAACTAGGAGTTGAGAGACTTTTGTGTAAATACGACTTTCTACGTATTTTGTCGAATACGGAATCTCGATATGCCAACACACGTATCTCGACGAGTACGTTAACTTCCGTAAGAGACTCAAACCCATTCGACGAATATTGGATCAAATGACCCTTCATTTGACTCAAATTGTAATTAGAAAGAAATTCGAGGGTTTGGATGTAAATCTTAAGCTTATATAAGCTAAGAGGATTTCCTTTGAATCCTCTTTTGCAAACCCTAGCCCCCATTCCTTCCTTTCTCTCTTTCTTTCTTCATTTTCTCACTATCAAGCATCAAAGCAAGGTGTTTTGGAGTTGTGTTGGAGAGAACTCAAGCTCTTCACATCATCTTTCTCAAGTCTATTTCCATTTGAGGAGTTGCAAAGCTTGGATTCAAGGAGTTTTTATCTCAAACTCAAGCCAATCACAAAGGGTTTTATTCCATTTGTCTTCACTAGAGGCAAGTACTTACATGTTTTATGATGTGTGATGTTTTTAGAGTGGTTAGAACTCAAATGGACCAAAAACCAGAAATTTAGCTTCAGAAAATCTGAAGCTCGAAATTGAGCTTTTGGGTGTCTGTCGGTCGACCGACGAGCTGACCGACAGGTTTGGAACCTGTTTTCGATGAATTCCAGCTCTCTAGAATTCTGACCGACGACCTGACCGACAACGCATGTCAGAAAATGAAATGGAATTCCAGCTCTCTGGAATTCTGACCGACGTTATGTCGGTCCGCCGACATAGGGAGGTCGGTCGACCGACGACATGTAGGATTCATTCAGTGAATTCCAGCTCTCTGGAATTCTGACCGACACATCGTCGGCCAGCCGACCGACAAGCTGACTGACACTGTACATGAATGCATTAAATTGTTTGTTTTGAAGCCTAATGTATACAGGCTGAATTTTGTTAATGTCTAAGCCTTCATAGGAGTAAACTCAATTTTCCGAATACACAATGAAAATGATATTCATAAAAAATAGTACGTGTATTGGAAAATGAATGTTTCACTCATTTGATTGGCTTAGAAGTCTGATTAGAATTGGTTAACTTCAAGGCCGGTCCTGAGTTTTCAAAGGCCCGGTGCGAATCACTAAAATGGGCCCTTTATTCATTTTTATAGTTTTTTAATATATGCACATATATATAACATGTTTTCATATATTTAGCCCAAAAATAGTAATTTCATTAAAAATCAAATAATATCATATGATAAATACATTTAATACATAAATAAATAAATTTCTCATACCAGCATTTCGGTAAGAGTACCAAATCATCGGCCAAATAATTTCTCATACCAGCATCGCCATCTACAAGATAAGGTGAAAAACAAAATCACAATTAAAAAAGTATTATTGAAATGATTTTCTTCTTGCATTTTGAGAAGCAAAATCCTCAATTATGCTTTCAAATTCAAGATTTTCTAACATCTCATTTTCAATGGATAAGATTGCTAGCCCATTTAGCCTTTCTTGTGACATGGTAGACCTCAAGTAAGATTTCAATAATTTTAATTTAGAAAAGCTTCTTTCTGCAGATACTACAGTCACAGGTACAGTCAATAGTATTCTATAGGCAATCAAAACATTTGGAAAACAGTCCATATCTTTTACAAACTCTACAATTTCAAGTGTTGTGTTTACTTCTGCTGGTAAAAGAAATTGCAGCACCTGTAACTCTGAAAACAAATCACTTGCATCAACATCAAAAGACTCACCATTTCTTAAAGTAGTTTCAAGCTTCACACAACAATTTTTCAATTCATCAGCACCCAATGAAGTTAACTTCTTTGAATTAAACAAGAACCCAAAAATTCCTTCATATGTTTGCATTTGCTCAAATCTACTTCTTAATGAAGAAAGAGCCATATCCACTACACATATGAAATAATTGACTCTAAATGATTCTTCAACTAATTGTACTGTCTCTTCTTTAGCGTTCTCATCAAATTGTTTCTTTCTATGACTTTGACGTTTTTTTAGGAAATTCGGGTTCAATCCCCATATCACAAGCAATAGTTTTAGCTTCAATCATAGCAGATGCAAATCCATTTTCCCTATAATTCTCAAAAAAAGAAATGAGCCCCTCCAAATGGATTATAGGGAAAATGGATTTGCATCTGCTATGATTGAAGCTAAAACTATTGCTTGTGATATAGGGATTGAACCCGAATTTCCTAAAAAACGTCAAAGTCATAGAAAGAAACAATTTGATGAGAATGCTAAAGAAGAGACAGTACAATCAGTTGAAGAATCATTTAGAGTCAATTATTTCATATGTGTAGTGGATATGACTCTTTCTTCATTAAGAAGTAGATTTGAGCAAATGCAAACATATGAAGGAATTTTTGGGTTCTTGTTTAATTCAAAGAAGTTAACTTCATTGGGTGATGATGAATTGAAAAATTGTTGTGTGAAGCTTGAAACTACTTTAAGAAATGGTGAGTCTTTTGATGTTGATGCAAGTGATTTGTTTTCAGAGTTACAGGTGCTGCAATTTCTTTTACCAGCAGAAGTAAACACAACACTTGAAATTGTAGAGTTTGTAAAAGATATGGACTGTTTTCCAAATGTTTTGATTGCCTATAGAATACTATTGACTGTACCTGTGACTGTAGTATCTGCAGAAAGAAGCTTTTCTAAATTAAAATTATTGAAATCTTACTTGAGGTCTACCATGTCACAAGAAAGGCTAAATGGGCTAGCAATCTTATCCATTGAAAATGAGATGTTAGAAAATCTTGAATTTGAAAGCATAATTGAGGATTTTGCTTCTCAAAATGCAAGAAGAAAATCATTTCAATAATACTTTTTTAATTGTGATTTTGTTTTTCACCTTATTTTGTAGATGGCGATGCTGGTATGAGAAATTATTTGGCCGATGATTTGGTACTCTTACCGAAATGCTGGTATGAGAAATTTATTTATTTATGTATTAAATGTATTTATCATATGATATTATTTGATTTTTAATGAAATTACTATTTTTGGGCTAAATATATGAAAACATGTTATATATATGTGCATATATTAAAAAACTATAAAAATGAATAAAGGGCCCATTTTAGTGATTCGCACCGGGCCTTTGAAAACTCAGGACCGGCCCTGCGGTGGAGGCGTGGGCCGTGGAGCAGCGCTGCAGCTGTAGGCTAGTAGCAAATTAGCAATCAAGTAGTGGTGCTGCTGCCGTGCTGGGTTCTTCTTCTTCTTCTTCTTGTTTTTTTTTTTTTTTTGGGGCTTGCTGAGTTGCGGTTTGGTTGAGAAATGAGAACTTGAGATGGGTTCAAAGGAGTTCGATTGATGAAAAGGGTTGAAGGGTTTGACTGCTGGGTAGCCTGCTAGCACGGCGATGATCTGGCGATGGCGGTGCAGCCCAAATTAACCGGTTATGGCGGTCGTCGGTCAAGTTCTCTGCTGCAGCGCTGCTGCTTCTTCTTCTTCTTCTTGTTTTTTTTTTTTTTGGGCTTGCTGTAACGCTGTTTGGTTGAGATGGGGTTCAAAGGACTGAAGCCTGAAGGAGTTTGATTGATGAATGATGAAGGGTTGAGGAATGAGGGGTTTCAGGGTTTGACTGCTGGAGTGCTGGGTAGCCTGCCTGGGTGCTTCGTCCGAAGTGGTGATGCCGTGATGGACTGATGTAGGATGGTGCTTGACTGCTACTGTAGCAATCAACCAGTGGGCCTGTTGGGTGCTACTTCTTCTTCTTGTTTTTTTTTTTTTGGGAGGGGGGGGGGGGGGGGGGGGGCTTGCTGTTTGGTTGAGATGGGGTTCAAAGGACTTGAGGAATGAGGATTTCGATTGATGAATGATTAAGGATTGAGCCGTTGAGGGGTTTCAGGCTTTGACTGCTGGGTAGCCTTGAGGAGAGGAAACGTTTTCTACTTTTCTTGTTAGGAGAGGAAATGTTTTTGGAATTTTGGGCCCCCTGAAAAATGGGGGCCGGGGCGGGTGCACAGACTGCCCCCCTCCAGGGCCGGGCCTGGTTAACTTCCACATTATTATGGTCCTCATCTCATGAGTGAACTACACTGACATAATGTACTGTATCTTAATTGAATAAATGAAAAAAAATGGAGAGTACTAAAGGTAACAACAAATTGAATTGAATTGAATTGGAATGAATTAATAAATCCTGCTGCAGCAGATATTTGGGGCATTCCGGAGCCTCGTGGACAGTTGGTGATCTCTGATCAAGACACTGACAAGTTCCACCCATTTGACAAGTCATTAATCCTTGAGGCCTGGGTCATTGAATGGTGCGCTGTTTGACCCTGAGTCAATAAATGACACAAGCCATGTAATAGAAATTAAATGTTGTTGTAAATGAATGTCTTAGTAGATATCAATTTACTGATATTGCTTGACATATTGTATATATATATAAATTGTTGTCGTTCATATTGAACTATATAAAACTGTTAAGTCAAGAAATGACAGGTTCTCATTCTTGATAACTCCTACTATCATAGAATTGTATACTTGTTGAACCGTCGTGTTCATGATACTATTGATGAATGTCACAGGCCCAGATGCCCGTGCCGGTCCTGCCGAGACCGCGCCGTCAGCGGAGAATGCCCGCCCGATACCTCCAGGAGGTTTAATCGAGTGGATTTGATTCCGGAGTGCGAATGGAATACTTTTGGGAACAAGTTGGAATTAGATTTTGTAAATAATTTTGGAGTGTAATTAGAGGTCCCCGTATTGTATTAAGTATACGGTGGTTGACTTACTTAGTGAACATAGAACTGAACTTGTATATTGGACTTTACATTTTATAAAGGACTTATATATTATGTTTTCGTCAATGTATATCTTCCGCAATTTTATACAGTTGACAGGTTATGTTGTGATCCCTTGTGAGTTTCGTTTTAGCTTTTGTTAATTCGGAATTTACGAAAGTAAGTATGCATTCGCGACTCGGGGTTTGTCCGAGTTAATCAAATCTCGGGACCGGGTCGTGACATACTTATTGTATGGTATCAGAGCATTAGGTTAATAAGCTAAGTGAAAACATTTAAAAAAACTTAGCAAACTTACGAACCATGTGAGGAACGTTAATTCCGTAACAAATCTTGAATAGATTTGTGTTTATTGTTTTCAATATATGTGATTGATATTGATGGAAGTGTTGAGATGTCAATCTTACCTTCCGTATTGTTTACAGCATGGCTTCTGGATTAGGATCTGGGCATGATGCCTTTATAGCAGTCACACCCCCTCCTATATCTGAGACCGATGCTAGATTCGCTGCTATATTGTAATATCCTGAGTACTTGGGCCTGGGATTGGTTTGGCCCAGGTAGTATTTTGGTATAGCTTGGCCCAAATTATAATGATAGTAGAGCCCAAGTTATAATGGAAATAGAGTCCATGTTTCTTTGTAACTTGGTAAGACATCCCACGTGAGAGAGTTGTAATGGAATAGAGTTGCATAACAACTCTAAGAAAGAAGTTTGAGAGGAATAAGAATTCCCTCTTTCTTTTTATATATGGAGAACCAACGACCTTTATTGTTATAACATCTTCATTGGAGAAAAGTCTGAGAGCCTTGTGGATTGCAAATTAGGAGGAGGAGGAGAAAGCGGCTGATGTCAAAGACGACAATCATGTATCAGAGGTGAGCGGATCTTCCGAATTATTTGGATGATCGATTAAGATGATTAATATTAGAGTATGATTCAATTACCCTGTATTGATAGGTACACAGTGATTGTCTGTAATTATGGAATAGATTTGAAATTTGTTTTGTAGTCAAGTAATTGTGGGAATGGATTTGTTTGTATGATACAATTAAATCAGAATCCAAAATCCCTGAATTTCAATTGAATAGGCTTGCAATTATGCTGAAATAGATACTGACGTCAGTAGTAGAAATTGATGATTGAGGCTTGTGGGACCCCATGTCCCACTGGATGATAAATCCGATCCACACATCTTATAGTAGACTCATGGTCGACCAAGATGTAGTTGGACATCTGATAGTTAAATCAGTGGGACCCACAGATCAATGTACTCAAAGAAATCCAGGCGTGAAAATCCCATAAATCACTGTACTTATCGTTTGGAGTTGTGGGACCCATCCATTGATCAGATCAATGATCAAGATCACACATCTGATCAAGGACCCCTGATCGACCATGGTGTAGTTGAACATCTGGGTCTTGGACCAGTGGGACCCACTGTACAGTGAACTCAATATAGTTGCAGCGTGAACATGCTGTGCATTCCGTTTTAAGTCTGTGGACCCCAGAGATTGATCCAATGATGAATCAGAATCATTGGAGTGGTATATCAGCCTTGGGCGACCATGGCCTAGTTGTCTGATCATGGAATTGTCTAGTGGGACCCACTTGATTTTCTTACCAATGGCTTTCAGGCGTGAACCATTCTGTGTATATGGAAGTGGACGGATAGAGTATATAAGTATCTAATTAACTGAGTATGATTATAGAGCTTTGTATAGTTAACTGTGATTAACTATATGATTAGTTGTTAATTAACTGTGATCATCTATATGAACATTAATGTGATACTGTGTAATGTTTTAATTATGATAAAGAGTGGGCCACCCCTACATTTATTAATACTAGTGACGACTAGAAGGGGGACATTAAGAAACAAATTGTGCAGGGGGCTAGGTCCACACTGCGGATTATACACATTATTAATTAATGTTGAGTTCTAATTGATGAGTGTGTTTGTGAAATATTGTACACTGGGTCCCAGATTTGGGATGTTGGACTTATGTTCGGATGATAAATGGCTTCGGGCCATGGAGGCCGTTATAGCGGCGGGTCCTTAATGGACGTGATGGGCCATTATAATGGCTGGTCCTTAGTGGACGTGTCTGATGAGACAGGGTCATGGTGACCGGTATACATGTATACGATAAGGCCTTTGAGGCGTGGTAATGTGCATGGGTACGGATTTGTATGTGAAAGAATTTGATTATTGATTCAGACCTGATGAATTATGTGATGTTATATTTTATGTGATTTGTGTAATTAGGAATATTCATTCACCAGTTGTACTGATGTTGTGTTACTCCCTTCAGGTAATCATGCTGCGGGCGGGACAGAGCAGAACGATGATCAGCACGTAGATTTCAATATGCATGGCTGACAAGAGAGAACGAGGAAAGATAATTAGTGGATAAGGGGATTAGCCCTTGATTAGGAAAATTATATAATGTTTTAGTACATTATTGATGCAGACAGAACATATTAAAGTTTGAGTATTTATAACTCCTTGATTAAATGAAGAAATATTTGATTTAAATGCCAAATGCTTATGAGAACTATTTGATGAATTTATGACAAATATTGCCAAGTTATCACGATCCAGAGATCTGATAGGGCCCCAGAATTTGGGTCGTGACAAAGTGGTATCAGAGCATAAGGTTTTGGGCAATT
The DNA here is from genome assembly GCA_012931725.1 of Litsea cubeba. NCBI lineage: Eukaryota > Viridiplantae > Streptophyta > Magnoliopsida > Laurales > Lauraceae > Litsea > Litsea cubeba. Next base: position 116,826,532 of record CM022944.1, read on the forward strand.
AAAAGAATTAGCAACCCATAGGCAACGTGGTGAGGACGATGGGGTGTCAACGGTAGAAACTAAAGTAAGATATGTTGTTATTGATCTTTTGGCTCACAATTTTTCTTTTTACAGAGGAACTAAGACAATGGCTAACGCTATGGGAAACGAGAATGAAAACAACAATATTCAGCAGAACAATGGGAGTATGGAAATGCCGGAGTACGCCCGACAGATGTTTGAAAGTTTTATGAAAGCGTATACGCAAGTTCAAGAACAAATTTCAGCCATTCACCAACTCCAAAGTGAGAATGGCGAGGGAAACAGCAATAACAAAGGTGGATCAGGCGAAGGCAGCAATAATGGAAGCAGAAATCGTGAGAGGGATACTCTATACAAGAGATTCAACGAATTTTGCCCAAAGTGTTTTGAGGAGACCACTAACCCATGGGATGCGAATAAATGGGCAGAACATATGGAAGGCATCTTCGAGGTCATGAGATGTACTGAACAACAGAAAACTATATTAGCCGCTTTCAAACTAGAAGGCGATGCGAAGGAGTGGTGGAAAGCAGCCAAGAGGTCCTTTAATGGGCAAGAAGCAGAAATCACCTGGACCTTCTTCAAGCGCGAATTTATAAAGAAGTTCATACCTGATCATATTCGGGCGCAGAAGAAGAGGGAGTTTGAAACATTGGTGCAAGGCAACCTTACTGTAGCCAAGTATGCTATCAAGTTCACCGAACTGTCACACTTCGCAGAGACATTAGTGGCTATAGAAGATGAAAAGATGGAGCGATTTGTTAATGGCCTGCGACCAGACATTAAGAAAGATGTGAAGCTGCACGAGCCGAAGACTTATGCAGAGGCTCTAAAGAAAGCCTTCGTGTCTGAAGAAGCAATTGAAGATATAAAGAGAGAAACCCAACTGGTGACAACAGAGGGCAAATCAGATAATTATAAACACCAGTTTCCCAACAAGAAACAGAAAACTGGAACTAAGCCAGTCTGCAACCATTGTGAGGGATCCCATGAAACAAGTTAATGTCGAAAGAAATCTGGCGTGTGCTTCGGTTGTGGAAAAGGAGATCATAAAGTAAAGGATGGTCCGGAGGCTAGGGAGAGAAATCAGATCAAAAGAAAGGGCGGATGTTTCGGCTGTGGGCAGGAAGGACACCAGGTAAAGGACTGTCCTAGGAAGCAAGGAAGGAATCAGTACCAGACACAAGGACAACCCTTTAGGCAAAATCAGCAGGATTGTCAACAGGAGCGTCCACAGAACCAGCGTCCCTACCAACAGAATCAGACCTACCAGCACCGAGGAAACCAGCAGAACCCACCTCAGGGGCAATATTTCAATCAAGGCAGGAATAATCAAGGGGGGAACCAAGCTGGGCAACAACAGAATGGGAGAGTCTTTGCTCTGACTCATCAGGATGAAGAAGCGGCAAATAATGTGGTTGAGGGTATGGTTTTAATTTCCAATCATGAAGCTAATACTCTATTCGATTCTGGTTCAACGCACTCTTTTGTTTCTCATGCTTTTGCTGCTAAGATAGGACACTCCCCCTCAACATTAACTCATGCATTGGTAGTGTCAACACCCACGGGTGAACACATTCGTACTAGCACCATATTTTATAATTGTATGCTAGAAATTGCACAAGTTCAGATGCCGGCAGACCTGGTAGTGTTACATATGGATGACTTTGATGTTATTTTGGGAATGGATTGGCTTGCTAGGTATCAGGCTATTTTAGATTGCTTTAATAAAGTAGTTCGGTTTAACCTGGAGGGATTTACTCATGTTAGTTTGGTGGGAAAGAGGAGACCTGTTAGGTCAATAGCCATCTCAGCCATCAAAGCCGTTGAGCTATTGAGGAGTGGGTGCAAAGGCTTTATAGCTTTTATCACAGAGGATAAGCAGAAACCAAGACTAGAAGATATCCCTGTTGTTAGGGAATTTCCCGATGTATTTTTGGATGATTTGCCTGGGTTACCCCCAATTCGAGAGGTCGATTTTACTATTGAGTTAATGCCAGGAACAACCCCGATTTCTAAGGCACCTTATCGAATGGCTCCTGCGGAACTGAAGGAACTCAAGGATCAATTGGAGGAGTTATTAGACAAAGGATTCATCCGACCTAGTGTGTCTCCATGGGGAGCACCGGTGTTGTTTGTGAAGAAGAAGGATGGAACCCTGAGAATGTGCATTGATTATAGGCAGTTAAATCAGGTGACTATCAAGAACAAATACCCTCTACCCCGCATCGATGAATTGTTTGACCAACTACAAGGTGCGAAATACTTTTCCAAGATTGATCTCCGATCCGGCTACCATCAGCTAAGAGTGAGGAAGGAAGATATTTCCAAGACGGCATTCCGGACGCGATATGGTCACTACGAGTTTTTAGTCATGCCTTTCAGTTTGACCAATGCCCCAGCCGCATTCATGGCACTGATGAACCAAGTTTTCCAACCCTATTTGGATAAATTTGTGGTGGTATTTATTGATGACATCTTGATTTACTCAAAGGAATGGCAAGAACATGGAGAACATCTGCGTATCTCCTTACAGCTGTTGAGGAAAAACCAGCTTTATGCCAAGCTAAGTGTGATTTTTGGCTTAAACAAGTCACCTTTTTGGGCCACATTATTTCAGGAGAAGGACTATCAGTAGATCCTACTAAAATCGAAGCAGTTATGAATTGGAAACAACCTGCAAATGTGTCCGAAGTTCGAAGTTTCTTAGGCTTGGCAGGCTATTATCGAAGGTTCGTGCAGGGATTTTCTACAATTGTTGGGCCACTTACCAGACTCACAAGGAAGGATGTCCCGTTTACTTGGAACGAGCACTGTGAAAATAGTTTCCGAACACTGAAAGGTAAACTCACATTGGCACCAATCCTTACCCTCCCCGCTGGGAGTGGAGGATTTGTGATATACTGTGATGCGTCGTTGCAAGGACTAGGGTGTGTTCTCATGCAGCATGGAAAAGTGATTGCGTATGCTTCCAGACAATTAAAGGTCCATGAACAAAATTATGCTACGCAGGACCTTGAGTTAGCAGCTGTGGTATTTGCATTAAAAATTTGGAGGCACTATCTTTACGGTGAAGAATTTGAAGTGTATACCGATCATAAGAGCCTCAAGTACATGTTTTCTCAGAAGGAGTTGAACTTGAGACAACGAAGATGGATGGAATTTCTCAAGGATTATGATTTCTCTATCTTTTATCATCCAGGAAAGGCGAATGTTGTAGCTGATGCCTTAAGCAGAAAATCAGCACAGATGGCTTGTTTGACATCGGAATGGAGATTGCTTGAAGAAATCAAAGACTTGGATGTTAACTTATGGTCTATTGACAAGAAAGTATTATTGGGAAGCTTCAAGGTCTAACCCGAATTAATACAAAGAATAAAGGACCACCAACGGGGACGATAAAGCATTGGCAGAAATCTTCGACAAAATGGACAATAAACCAGATTTCTCTATTGTTAATGGTGTATTGTATTTCCGAGGCAGACTCTGTGTACCAAATGTTCGAGAAATCAAAGATGAAATATTGACAGAAGCACATCATACAAGATATACTATCCATCCAGGGAGTACTAAGATGTATCAGAATTTGAAAATCAGATTTTGGTGGGTCGGAATGAAAAATGATGTCACTGAATTTGTCGGCCGTTGTTTTACTTGTCAACAAGTGAAGGCGCTGATCATAGGAAGCCGGGGGAATTACTGCAACCGTTGCCAATACCCGAATGGAAATGGGAGCATATCACTATGGATTTTATTTCCGGATTTCCTCGAACTTCAAGGCATAATGAAATAATTTGGGTAATCATGGATCGATTGACCAAATCGACACACTTTTTACCACTGAAAGGAAAAACTACGATGGAACAATTGGCCAAAACCTATGTTCGGGAAATCGTGCGATTACACGGCGTTCCAGCATCAATCGTATCGGACAGAGATACTAGATTTGTTTCACAATTTTGGAAAAGCTTGCAAAAGGCTATGGGTACCAAACTGCATTTTAGCACTGCATATCACCCCCAGACAGACGGACAGAAAGAACAAATCAAACGCTGGAGGACATGCTTCGAGCTTGTGCAATCGATTTCAAAGATAGTTGGGACGAACGGTTACCACTGGCAGAGTTTGCTTATAACAATAGCTATCATTCGAGTATTCAGATGACTCCTTTTGAGGCTTTGTATGGCAGGAGTTGTCGTTCTCCGATTTGTTGGGAAGAAGTGGGCGATCGACGAATTTTAGGCCCTGAATGGGTGCAAACTTCTACTGAGAATATTATGAAAATTCGGGATCGATTAAAAACTGCTCAGAGTCGCCAGAAGAGTTATGCTGACAAACGCCGATGAGAATTGGAATTTATGGTTGGAGACTCAGTATTCCTCAAAGTCTCTCCAACGAAGGGAGTGATGCGTTTTGGCAAGAAGGGAAAGCTCAGCCCGAGATACATTGGACCATTCAAGATTACAGGACGTGTGAGCGATGGGAATGCTTACGAATTGGACCTACCATCACAGCTAGCTGGAGTTCACAAAGTGTTTCATGTGTCAATGTTGAAGAAATATGAACCAGACCCATCTCATGTACTCGATCCCGTGTCCATGGATCTACAACCTAATTTATCATATGAGGAGCAACCTATTGCAATCTTAGACACCAAGGACATGGTGTTACGGCGAAGAACAGTCAGACTAGTTAAGGTGCTATGGACACATCATGATCCAAAGGAGGCTACATGGGAGATCGAGGACGACGTTCGGAGCAAGTATCCACATCTTTTTGTCACAGGTATGTTTTTAATTTGGAGGACCAAATTTCCCAAGGAGGGGAGTATGTAATATCCTGAGTACTTGGGCCTAGGATTGGTTTGGCCCAGGTAGTATTTTAGTATAGCTTGGCCCAAGTTATAATGATAGTAGAGCCCAAGTTATAATGGAAATAGAGTCCATGTTTCTTTGTAACTTGGTAAGACATCCCACGTGAGAGAGTTGTAATGGAATAGAGTTGCATAACAACTCTAAGAATGAAGTTTGAGAGGAATAAGAATTCCCCCTTTCTTTTTATATATGGAGAACCAACGACCTTTATTGTTATAACATCTTCATTGGAGAAAAGTCTGAGAGCCTTGTGGATTGCAAATTAGGAGGAGGAGGAGAAAGCGGCTGATGTCAAAGACGACAATCGTGTATCAGAGGTGAGTGGATCTTCCTAATTATTTGGATGATCGATTAAGATGATTAATATTAGAGTATGATTCAATTACCCTGTATTGATAGGTACACAGTGAATGTATGTAATTATGGAATAGATTTGAAATTTGTTTTGTAGTCAAGTAATTGTGGGAATGGATTTGTTTGTATCATACAATTAAATCAGAATCCAAAATCCCTGAATTTCAATTGAATAGGCTTGCAATTATGCTGAAATAGATACTGACGTCAGTAGTAGAAATTGATGATTGAGGCTTGTGGGACCCCATGTCCCACTGGATGATAAATCCGATCCACACATCTTATAGTAAACTCATGGTCGACCAAGATGTAGTTGGACATCTGATAGTTAAATCAGTGGGACCCACAGATCAATGTACTCAAAGAAATCCAGGCATGAAAATCCCATAAATCACTGTACTTATCGTTTGGAGTTGTGGGACCCATCCATTGATCAGATCAATGATCAAGATCACACATCTGATCAAGGACCCCTGATCGACCATGGTGTAGTTGAACATCTGGGTTTTGGACCAGTGGGACCCACTGTACAGTGAACTCAATATAGTTGCAGGCGTGAACATGCTGTGCATTCCGTTTTAAGTCTGTGGACCCCAGAGATTGCTCCAATGATGAATCAGAATCATTGGAGTGGTATATCAGCCTTGGGCGACCATGGCCTAGTTGTCTGATCATGGAATTGTCTAGTGGGACCCACTTGATTTTCTTACCAATGGCTTTCAGGCGTGAACCATTCTGTGTATATGGAAGTGGACGGATAGAGTATATAAGTATCTAATTAACTGAGTATGATTATAGAGCTTTGTATAGTTAACTATGATTAACTATATAATTTGTTGCTAATTAACTGTGATCATCTATATGAACATTAATGTGATACTGTGTAATGTTGTAATTATGATAAAGAGTGGGCCACCCCTACATTTATTAATACTAGTGATGACTAGAAGGGGGACATTAAGAAACAAATTGTGTAGGGGGCTGGGTCCACACTGCGGATTATACACATTATTAATTAATTTTGAGTTCTAATTGATGAGTGTGTTTGTGAAATATTGTACACTGGGTCCCAGATTTGGGATGTTGGACTTATGTTCGGATGATAAATGGCTTCGGGCCATGGAGGCCGTTATAGCGGCGGGTCCTTAATGGACGTGATGGGCCATTATAATGGCTGGTCCTTAGTGGATGTGTCTGATGAGACAGGGTCATGGTGATCGGTATACATGTATACGATAAGGCCTTTGAGGCGTGGTAATGTGCATGGGCACGGATATGTATGTGAAAGAATTTGATTATTGATTCAGACCTGATGAATTATGTGATGTTATATTTTATGTGATTTGTGTAATTAGGAATATTCATTCACTAGTTGTACTGATGTTGTGTTACCCCCTCAGGTAATCATGCTGCGGGCGGGACAGAGCGGAACGATGATCAGCACGTAGATTTCAATATGCGTGGCTGCCAAGAGAGAACAAGGAAGGATAATTAGTGGATAAGGGGATTAGCCCTTGATTAGGAAAATTATATAATGTTTTAGTACATTATTGATGCAGACAGAACATATTAAAGTTTGAGTATTTATAACTCTTTGATTAAATGAAGAAATATTTGATTTAAATGCCAAATGCTTATGAGAACTATTTGATGAATTTATGACAAATATTGCCAAGTTATCACGATCCAGAGATCTGACAGGGCCCCAGAATTTGGGTCGTGACATATATTAGAGCAGATGGCCAAGAGCCATGAGGCACAGATGGGCATGCAAGCCCAATTAATGTTGAGTAATGCACAGCTAGCCAAGAGTCAAGAGGCTCAAGCTGGTTTGCATGCTCAAATGGCTAAAATGTTAGAAACTTAGAGCCAGATGCAGGCTCAGATACAGACACCATCACCAGTTCAACAACATATTGAGCATCAAGTGGTGAACCAGAACAAAGAAAAGGATCCTAATATCCTCTACGAGCAATTCCGTAAGAGAGGAGCCACTGAATTCAAGGGTACCGAGGATGTGATGCAAGCCGATGAATGGCTGGAACACACCGAGGATGTACTTGATACGGTTGCCTGCACTCTCAAGCAGAGAGTCTCGCTGACCTCCTCTATGCTCAAAGGATCAGCTAATACATGGTGGAGAAGTGTTAAAGACGCATTCAAGACAATGCCGGAAGATGGAATCTGGGAGACTTTCAGGACTTACTTTCAACGAAAGTTTGTACCAGAACATGTACGGCATCAAAAAGAGGCAGAATTTCTTAACTTGAAGCAAGGTCAATTGACCGTGTCTACATATGTGGATAACTTCCTCAAGTTATCCAAGTATGCTCCTGATTTGGTAGATACTGAGGAGAAAAAGATTAAACGGTTTATCATAGGCTTGAACCCAGAGTACAAGACAGTAGTAGCAGCTGGTCAGATACCTACTACGTTTGATGCTGTCTTGGATCGAGCCTATACTGCTGAAGAAATTCAGCGAGAGAAGGATGTTGCGAACACTGCTGAGAGAAGTAGTGAGTCATGGTACCAAAAGGGAGGACAACCCAAGGATAAAAGGCAAAGACAGCAGTAAAGATTCACTCCTAGGAATAATAGGAATGACAAACAATACAGGCAGGAGAATAGGCCAGTCTGTGAGACTTGTGGTAAAGCTCACAGAACGGAATTATGCTGGAGAACTACTGGAGCATGCCTTGTTTGTGGTTCTATGGAACACAAGCTGGCAGAATCTCCTAAAAGAGGCGAGAGGCCTCCTTATCAGCCTGCCCGAGGACAAGCAGCATTACCTGCTCCTCCTCCTAGATTGGCTTTGCCTGCTCCTCCGAGACAACAGCAGCAACCTCAACGTCAAGGCCAACAACGTCAATATCAGAGGCAACAGCAGCCTAATAGGCCACAAGCAGCAGGATTAGCTTGTGCAGTCAATAGAAAACAAGCTGACGTTGCAACCAATGTGGTCGAAGGTACTATTCTTGTAGATAATAGACCTGCTGTAGCTTTGTTTGATCCGGGTTCTACCCATTCATTTGTAGCACCTACATTTGTTTGTACATACAAGACCGGATAGAACAATTAGCTTATGATTTTACTGTCTCTACTCCCTTAGGAAAGAGATTAGTTTGTGAATTATATCTTCCCCAATGCAATGTTAAAATTGGGGAAATGTCAATGCCAGTTGATCTGGTTGTACTAACAACTATGAGTGATTTCGATGTAATATTCGGTATGGATTGGCTTGCGAAGTCCAGGGCTTGTTTAGACTGTTTTCGCAAGATCATCACTTTCAAAGTGAATGAGACCAATGCCAGTGTACTCTTTGAAGGAGTCCAAAGGAAATATGACACCAGGCTTGTATCAGCACTAAAGGCTGAACGAATGATGCGTAGTGGCTGTGAGGGCTACATCGCATTCATTTCTGAAGAGAAGCCTGTACGGGAATTGAAGAACATTCCTGTAGTCTGTGAATTTCCAGACGTGTTTCCAAGTGAAGTGCCCGGTCTACCTCCAGCAAGGGAAGTGGACTTTACAATTGAACTTGTGCCTGGTACTGCACCAATCTCGAAAGCACCGTATCGAATGGCACCATCTGAATTGTATGAATTGAAGTAACAGATACAGGATTTGCTTGATAAAGATTTCATAAGACCTAGTGTCTCACCCTGGGGAGCACCTGTCTTGTTTGTAAAGAAGAAGGATGGCATCCTTCGTATGTGCATTGATTATAGGCAGATAAATCAAATGACGGTTAAGAACAAATATCCTATGCCTGGGATCGATGAGTTGTTTGACCAACTCCAAGGTGCAGCGTACTTTTCCAAGATTGATCTTCGATCTGGATATCATCAGATTCGAGTTAAAGATCAAGATGTACAGAAGACTGCATTCAAAGAGTACACTGGCATTGGTCTCATTCAAAGATGTACAGAAGACTGCATTCAAAGAGTACACCAGTTCAAGTCTATTTCCATTTGAGGAGTTGCAAAGCTTGGATTCAAGGAGTTTTTATCTCAAACTCAAGCCAATCACAAAGGGTTTTCTTCCATTTGTCTTCACTAGAGTCAAGTACTTACATGTTTTATGATTTGTGATGTTTTTAGAGTGGTTAGAATTCAAATGGACCAAAAACCAGAAATTTAGCTTCAAAAAATCTGAAGCTCGAAATTGAGCTTCTGGGTGTCTATCGGTCGACCGACGAGCTGACCGACAGGTTTGGAACCTATTTTCGATGAATTCCAGCTCTCTGAAATTCTGACTGACGCATGGTCGGTCGACCGATGACCTGACCGACAAAGCATGTCAGAGAATGAAATGGAATTCCAACTCTCTGGAATTTTGACCGACGTTATGTCGGTCAGTCGACCGACGACATGTAGGATTGATTCCGTGAATTCCAGCTCTCTGGAATTCTGACCGACGCGCCAGCCAACCTGAAGCTGTCGGTCGACCGACAGGCCGACCGACAAGCTGACCGACACTGTACATGAATGCATTAAATTGTCTGTTTTGAAGCCTAATGTATACAAGCTGAATTTTGTTAATGTCTAAGCCTTCATAGGTGTAAACTCAATTTTCCGAATACACAATGAAAATGATATTCATAAAAAATAGTACGTGTATTGGAAAATGAATGTTTCACTCATTTGATTGGCTTAGAAGTCTGACTAGAATTGGTTAACTTCCACATCATTATGGTCCTCATCTCATGAGTGAACTACACTGACATAATGTACTGTATCTTAATTGAATAAATGAAAAGAAATGGAGAGTTACTAAAGGTAACAACGAATTGAATTGAATTGAATTGGAATGAATTAATAAATCCTGCTGCAGCAGATATTTGGGGCATTTCGGAGCCTCGTGGACAGTTGGTGATCTCCGATCAAGACACTGACAAGTTCCACCATTTGACAAGTCATTAATCCTTGAGGCCTGGGTCATTGAATGGTGCGCTGTTCGACCCTGAGTCAATAAAGGACACAAGCCATGTAATAGAAATTAAATGTTGTTGTAAATGAATGTCTTAGTAGATATCAATTTACTGATATTACTTGACATATGGTATATATATATATATATATAAATTGTTGTCGTTCATATTGAACTATATAGAACTGTTAAGTCAAGAAATGACAGGTTCTCATTCTTGATAACTTCTACTATCATAGAATTGTATACTTGTTGAACCGTCGTGTTCATGGTACTATGAATGAATGTCACAGGCCCAGATGCCCGTGCCGGTCCTGCCGAGACCGCGCCGCCAGCGGAGAATGCCCGCCTGATACCTCCAGGAGGTTTAATCGAGTGGATTTGATTCCGGAGTGCGAATGGAATACTTTTGGAAACAAGTTGGAATTAGATTTTGTAAATAATTTTGGAGTGTAATTAGAAGTCCCCGTATTGTATTAAGTATACGGTGGTTGACTTCCTTAGTGAACATAGAACTGAACTTGTATATTGGACTTTACATTTTGTAAAGGACTTATATATTATGTTTTTGTCAATGTATATTTTCCGCAATTTTATACAGTTGACAGGTTATGTTGTGATCCCTTGTGAGTTTCGTTTTAGCTTTTGTTAATTCGGAATTTACGGGAGTAAGTATGCATTCGCGACTCGGGGTTTGTCCAAGTTAATCAGATCTCGGGACCGGGTTGTGACATGTATATATCCATTTTTTTAACCTATTGCCTCATTGGCAAGGGAGTAGTGTTCCAACCATGATAGAGGGATCAATCACAAGTCATCCCCATGAAAGTGAAATGCCGGGCCATTGAACCATCAGTGGGTCGGCGTGCCTTGTTTAACAAGATTTTCATATAAAATAGGCAAGATTCAGGAAAAAAAAAAGAGCTTTAGAGAGCAGACTATTATGAATGCAAGAAAAATCCCTGCGTAAAGAACTCGCAAGAGATATTACCTATTTGCACTGATCCAGCCCGATAAATCATTATCTATCCATTCATCCCTGACTTTCCCAAACAGATCGATTAGAGCATCCCTATTTTCATTCCACTCCTCCATAATGACCGGTTTCAGTTTTGACCAGTTCTCCAATATTCCTTCAACAGTGAGTCCAGCTGCGACCTTGCACATCAAACCTTCTTCATCAGATAATGTATTTTAAGTGGAAATATCTGATCAGCAAATGTATTGTTTGCCAAGATAGTAATCAGACTCATTTAGGAACCATTTAATTGATGATCTCATCCATTCATCAGATAGGACTAAAAATACATAGGCATACCCGCGAAAGGGTCCCAGATTAAAAGATCCTAAATTGAGCAGGCCAACTACAAAGAGAATGCTAACAGAATTGAATTATGGGGAAAAAAGAAAAAGGCCAAATATGTAGATGATTATGATCTTCCAATCAACAAGACTTCCGGGTATCCTCATCTATGGGGAAGCTTGTTATGTCAATGAGGCATGGAACCCTAAAAGTCCTCATATTTTCAAAATCTGTTAGTATAAATTTAAAATTCATAGGATGGTATTTATCAATTAGTACAAGAATTTACCACTTGAGCTTTTTGAAACCGCAATGAGTACAAACAAGAGTATAAGAGATCAAGATGCATGAAATTTCATTTCTAAATGGGGAAGTACTCACTGAGGACTTCCGAATTGATGGTATCTGAAGCTCCAACAACAACCTCACGAGCAACAAATTTTCGTATCCAGTTTCCACCACAGGTCGAACCTGTAGCAGTAGAAAATATCAATTAATTAAACTTTCTCTTATGCATTAGCAATTTTTGTAAATTTGAAACCAGTCACCTGCTTAGGATACTATCAATTTTACACTAGTCAAAGTTATATAACTACAAAAATAATGTGACACACAGGAAATGTCCAATATCACAATGTTCAATATTATCACTGCCAAATTACAATCACTTCTATTTGAAAAAATAATTACATGATTAAGCATGGCTCAACATAAGAACACAGAACCTACAAGAAAGAAGCTGAAAAACTACAAACAAACTGCAAACTAAATGACAAGAAGTCAAGCGGCAAGCATGCAAAACCAGCCCCTAAAGATGAAAACACAGCCACTCAAAGAACTAAATCAAGCTCCCCTCAATATAATCTAAACTTAGCTTCTGTTCCTTTCACTCGTTTGACAATGCAGTCCACTCCCCAATTGGCTTCTCCCCCAATAGGAACAAAATTAATGTCCAGCTCATCATCAAGCATCCCTATTGCACCAAATATGAAGCCCAATCTTAACGGGTAGTGTGTTGACTGAAGGCGAGACATTTTTCGAAACCCCTTTAATTTTGAGCCTTCCAAAGAGAGTCTTCAACATACGAATTACTTCTATGACTACCAAACTTTCAGCTCACAAAGCATCCTTCATCCCACAGAAAAGCAAATGAGCTAATGCCCTTGTCATCTCACCCCAGGAGCTATGATGCAGCTTCCTTCTAGACTGAAACATCAAAATGGAACTATGGAAGCGCGTTTTCAAGGAGCATGTAGATAGCTTCTATATAGCGGTACCAGTTTCAGTTTGTGGTTTTCGAAAATGATAAAGTACTCTCTCTCTCTCTATATATATATATGAGGAATAGTGACTTTAATCAATAAAGAAGCCTGAAAATATTTTATTTATATATATATATATATATATATAAAGAAAACCATAGATGCCCTATTTTTCTTATTATAGTAAAATCATAAATACTCTTAAAAGCAATAGTTAATTAATTGATAAATAGAAAATAATAAAAAAGAACTTTATGTATCCCCATCCCTTATGATCCAAACTGATGTCTGATGATCCCCACCATGCTTATTTATCTATTTATAAAGATGAACGCCATCAAGGTTAGATACTGGGTTGTTATGATAACGGTAACTTCGTTTAGGAAAAAGATATGGTACAGAGAAGCAGCTATGCGGCATTCCAGAAGATTATCATTTATCCCAGGTAGCCGTACGAACAACTGAACACAAAGACCAATCCAACACAAAGAACAGCCCCAGGGCTAAACACAAACTAGAGAAAGACATACACCATGCAAAACACAAACATTGTGATCACATTTCCAAACCCCAATATTCGTAGTGCGGCCCCCCCTGTTTTGCAAAACTGTCAGCAACATGTTCATCTTCTCATAACATGGGCAAAACACACCAGGCAGTCTCACAAAACCAAAGCAGTTGGCCCTTCATTCTTCTACAGTTACACTTCTGCCAGTAGTTTTTCTAATTGGGCCAAGCCCATGTCAAAATATTATTCTGAAGCTATCAAATTCTGAGAAAAAAAATGTCATGAAAATCTCCCACATAAATTTCCAACTCCACATTCTACAAAAAAATAGATTTCACAGCAATACAGATGATGAATTCCTTACAGTTACTCAACTATATATATTCATTAAGTTACCAAAAGTAACTGTTGGTTTCTAATTACTACATGAAAGAAATGTCAATCACAATTCTTAACTTTCAAATACAATATTGAGCACATTTTCCATCATATGTTTGTGTTTTTAAGTACAAAATCTTCTAATGCTCCCCACACACACACACAGAAATCATAACCACTTTCGCGGCTTCAATCCGCACAATTCCAAATGAAGAAAGAGGAAGACGCAGATCAAGTGAGACTTACAAAGTGCATCTGATCGAGGACCCATTGCTCCAGGGAGGAATCCACACCGTTGAAAAGGTGGGGCCATCTGATCTTAGCAGCCTAAAAGGGATTGGAGAAAGAGAGATTAGGGTTTATAGTAAGAATAGGAATGTGATTTTGGGGGGGATTAGGGTATACCTTGAGGGCAGAGCGGGAGCTCTCTCCGCAGCTGTCGCAGAGGACTCCATCAAAGTCCAAGGCGTACAGATCGCCCATTCCTGACCGTTGATCTTCTTCTCGCTTTCTCTCGTTCTGTCGTTATGAAGTGTATTTGGGAGAGAGAAGATGGTCGTCTCCGGCGCTATAACAGGAAGGTTTCCAATCAGTGGCCGACGCGTGGCACGCCGGCTAACGGCAGAAAGACTCAAGGTTGGAGATAGCGATGTAATGGGTCGGGTCAGGTCCGGTCGGTCGGTCCATGTTACACCCGGACCAGACCCGAATTACTGTTGTGGTAATCTCCAACGCCTACAAAATTGAACCCATGCCCCCCTATAAAGATGAGTAATGCCAAAAAGTATGTCCAAGTAGACTTCTTGCGTAAAGATACCCACGAAAACGGGAGTTTTTTTTCGTTATCTGAAGGTTTCCAACCCTTTGAGCTGGATTAATCCCTCTGAACTCAGAGGGTAGTTTCGAACGTACAACCTCCGGGGTGTAAACTATGGTTTTAGGCCAACTGAACTACCCCTTGGGGTTACCAAAAGGAAGAATTCTTTATCCTGCAAATCATCTATAGTCTAGTGGTTACAAAAGTATAATGCATGAGAGAATACTTGAAGTAAGCATTTTTTATTTTTATTTTTGTTTACAACGGAGGGTTCCACCCTGGACTTGGACTAATCCCTCTGGACCTAGAGAGAAGTTGGGTAAAATCTCTATAACCCCCAGGTGGTAGCAGTAATGGACTCAACATCCGATTCCTGAAAAGAGGAAAATTGAGAATCGATACCAGGACTCCTAGCTAGCTCTGAAAGAGAGAGGAACCATGGTCCCGACCACTCTACTTTCATAGAAAGTATAAATTTGTTAAGGGTCGGGTCAACTTACAAGGTGCAAAATCCCACACTACTTTCTCGAGGGATTCTTGTAGCCAGTGGTGGAGCCAGGATTTTCATTTGATGGGTGTGCACCCA
The DNA here is from genome assembly GCA_012931725.1 of Litsea cubeba. Taxonomy (NCBI): domain Eukaryota; kingdom Viridiplantae; phylum Streptophyta; class Magnoliopsida; order Laurales; family Lauraceae; genus Litsea; species Litsea cubeba. The sequence goes on from CM022944.1 coordinate 116,841,564, forward strand.
AATAGGTAATTTTGGTTTTGGGAATAAATCCAGGGTTTGAATGTGGATTTTAAGGGCGGATGTACAATTTTTAGGTAAATTTTAGAAGCAGAGTTAGAATCTTCATTATGATTTTAGAAGCGGACTGAGATTCAAGAAAATTACCCTACAGATCTTCTATAGTCCAGGGTACAATACATAAGAGAAGACTCCAAAATCCAAATAGTTCAAATTCTCTTCCATACCATAGAAAGTATAAACATGTCAAGGTTTGGATTAGGTAAGGGCCACCAAAATGTTAGAGTACATGGAGGGACCGGTGTTAGTTGGAGCGGGTTCACGTTTAGCCTAACCTATTTGCAATCTTTAACACTCCCTCTTGCGATAGCCATTAGTAGTCCAATAACCCGTGTTCCGCATGGTATCTCCCTGCACACTGCCCTCCAAAATAAATAATCATACATTAAAAAAATTATCTCTTTCCATAAGACAAGTTGGATAAAATAGAAATAGAGAATTTGGAGCAAAAAGGGTATAGTTACATTAGAACAACTGAAATATGAGTGGTTTGATGGAAAAATGAGTGGGTAGTTGCATGAGTAGTTACATAACTGTCGGTCAAACTTATAACCGATGATCAAAATCGAATCCAAAACTCCAAACTTAATATATTATAATTAGATTCCTACTTGTACCTGAATTTAAAGCTAATGATCTATACTAGACTTGAAAGCACGCTTCGCTGCTTATATAATAAAAACACGGATTTTTTTTATCATAATCGCTTTTTTCATAGAAAGTATAAATTTGTTAAGGATCGGGTCAACTTATAAGGTGCGAAATCCCACACTACTTTCTCGAGGGGTTCTTGTAGCTAGTGGTGGAGCCAAGATTTTCATTTGATGGGTGTGCACCCAAATAGGTAATTTTGGTTTTGGGAATAAATCCAGGGTTTGAATGTGGATTTTAAGGGTGGATGTACAATTTTTAGGTGAATTTTAGAAGCAGAGTTAGAATCTTCATTGTGATTTTAGAAGCGGACCGGGATTCAAGAAAATTACCCTACGGATCTTCTATAGTCCAGGGTATAATACATAAGAGAAGACTCCAAATAGTTCACATTCTCTTACATACCATAGAAAGTATAAACATGTCAAGGTTTGGATTAGGTAAGGGCCACCAAAATGTTATAGTAGTACATGGAGGAACAGGTGTTAGTTGGAGCGGGTTCAGGTTTAGCCTAACCTATTTGCAATCTTTAATACTCCCTCTTGCCATAGCCATTACTAGTCCAATAATCTGTGCTCCGCATGGTATCTTCCTGCACTGCACTCCAAAATAAATAATCATACATTAAAAAAATTATTTATTTTTATAAGACAAGTTGGATAAAATAAAAATAGAGAATTTGGAGCAGAAATGGTATAGTTACATTAGAACAACTGAAAAATGAGTGGTTTGATGGAAAAATGAGTGGAAAGTTGCATGAGTAAATACATAACCATCGGTCAAATTTATAACCGATGATCAAAATCGAATCCAAAACCTCCAATATTATAATTAGATTCTTGCTTGTACCTGAATTTAAAGCTAATGATCTATCCTAGACTTGAAAGGCTTCGCTGCTTATATAATAAAAAGGCGAAAAATTTGATCATAAATTGCTTTTTTCATACAATAGAGCATAATTTATAGGAATCCGAACTTCTATATGATGAGTAATCACAAATGAGATTTTATTTTGACTGGAGTGAATTCAACGGTAAATTGGGCAACTCTGATCGTATTGCCTTCTCTAATTGGATGTGATCAAATGGTTAGTATTTCTCGTGATGGAGTGAAAATTTTTATGCCCATCAATATCATGGATGAATTTTTTTTTTGGTACTCCAGTTATTCGGATACAAGTGATAACCCGCATACACACATGCAACCCACTCAAGTGAGAAAAAAGCTCGCACAAGCAAGAATAAAGCTCACACAATGGAAACAGAGGCCGTACAAGCGGGAAGAGGTGTAACGTACCCGGGATTCAAACTCCGGATAGCTAAGTAAAAACTGATACTCCTTACCACTTGGGCACCCATTCTTAACTATGGATGAAAGTTAGAATGGACATTTGGACATGCACAAGGCTTTTCCAACGTAGAAGTTTGGATATCTCCAAAGGAACTCTTATAGAGAGATTCAATCATTTTTTCTGATCAAAGTGAAACTTAAACCCTACAGGTAAACATGCACGGATGCATCTTTTGAACAGTTTAGATCTTCAGAAGGTGAGTTCAAAGTACATGTGTATAACTTAAGCTCGTTTGAACATGTCACATGGTGAAGTGAGCTCAATTAAACTTGTTGATACTTGCCACTTTTCAAAGATCTAAGCTGTTAATGTGATATTATATGACAGACCATGAACCAGCGTTACCAGCCATGCAAAGCCGTGGTGGGTTGGGTTGGGCAAATAGAATACTCTGACATAGAAGCCTAGGCCAAAGTATTGCATGCATCACCCCAGGCCAAGGCAAATGTGAGGCCCCACCCCCACCCCTGGTAGGCCCTCAATTTGAATTTGAATACTATATATTAGCCTAAGCATTTTAATTATACTAATTATGGGGTTTAGTAAAGGGTAATTATGTATTTTCCTAGGATTAGACTAGTTGTGTAATTAGTAGAGTCAATAGGGTGTCTTTTGTTAATTTTAGAGTTAGCTAGTTTGTTAGAAGCCCTAGCTAGAAATTTGTGTTTACTATAGGGGGTTTGCACCAGAGAATCTTCTAGAAACCCCACCTAAAGACCTAAGTACCTTCTACCCTATACCTAAGTACCTTCTACCCTAACCCTAATCCTATTCTAACCCCAAAAGCCCTAAAACCCAACCTATTTAAACTAAACTCTCCATGCCCAAGCAAATCACTGTTCATCTCCTCTCTCAATTTCCATCTATTTTTCTCTCCTTTTCTTCTTCCCCACTTCTCTCCAACGAGCACTCATCTTTTCCCCAATTCTCTCTATCTCTTTCTCTTCCCAGAATCCCCAATAGAAGAAAGACCCCAGCTAGAAACCCCAGGCTGATCAATGACAGAGGAGCCCCACTGCTAAAATCCCTTTTTACTGACTGTTATTCTATTATTCTCTATTTTCCTTCTACCTTCGATCAATCCAGGCAAGTGCTCTATGCTGCTAACTTAGAATGCATGACTTATCTTCCTCTTGATTCTGCAAATTTCAATTATGTTTATATATGTTTAGATCGATCTTTGAGCTTGTCTGTTGGTTTTTCTTTGGCCATTGATGGATGAGTCTACCTCATTTGGAAGATCAATGGTCTGGATTGATGGATGGCTGGGCATTGAAGTGTTTTGTGGTTCTGTTTGATTATTTGATGAAATGGCTGGATGGGAAATGGGTATGAGGAGAAATCCATGGATTGGGTGACCTGTAGTGATTTCTCGGATATAAACAGTGGAAAACCCACTTTATTGCGTCGAGACCGGGACCCATGTGGGCCACCTTGGAAATCAGGACCCCACATCTGATAGAGGGGCCCTGGGCGACCATAGTGGTGTGGCCTGATCGGAGTTTGATCACTGCGGGGACCACCATCTTTGGCTGTGGTGAAGCCTACGCGTTATGTGTGTTCTGTAACAGAACATAGGTTCCGTTACAGAACACGTTCTGTGTCAAGTAAAGAAGATAATGGGTGTTGGATGGTCCGAGGGTGCATTGGAAAAAGAGGTGATGGTGAGGGAGTATGGGAAACCATGGTCCAGTGGATTTGTGGGGCCCAGGTAGATCCTTAATTTCAGATCTGGTCCAGATATAGGATTATGAAAATTTCCTCAAACCCAGAGCTCAGCAATGGCCGAGCTCAGCACTGGCCGAGCTCAGCGATGGCCGATCTCAGCATTGGCAGAACTCAGTGATGGCCGAGCTCAGCACTGGCCGAGCTCAGCTATAGCCGGATTCAACACTGGCCGAACTTAGTGTTGACCAAATTCAGTGTTCTGCCGAGCACAATACTCAGGTCGAGATCCTCGTTAGGCCGAGCTCAGTGTCTTGGCCAAGCTCAGTTTTTTTTTTACCGAGCTCAGTGCCTGACCGTGCTCCGTGCTTGACCGAGCTCAGCGCTTGACCGACCTCAATGCTTGATCGAGCTCAATGCTTTACCGAACTTAGCTGGGTGACCGAACTGAGCTAGGTGCCTTGCCGAGCTTTGCTGGGTGACCGAGCCGAGTGTTCAATTGAGCTCATGTGCTTAGCCGAACTCCGAGCTGGATTCCAAAAAAGCGGGTTTCCAACAAAAAAGACTAGAACCTGGGACATTCCCTTTAGCCAGAGTTCTTAGTGTGCACAGCCAACTACCCAGGCCAGGGGGTTAGCCGAACTCACAGGAACTTCTGGGCAATCAGGCATTGCCTGCAGGGTGTTGGCTTCTCTGATTCTAGTGTGCCGAGCTGACCGCCCAGGCTAGGAGGTCGGCTAAGCACACTGTGTACATTGACACTTCCCAGATTCTAATTTCTATTGTTGTAATCATGTATGGGGCCCATTGACCATCCAAATAGACTTCCATCACTGTGCCAACCACGAGTCAATGGTGTGGCTTGACCTTGACTCGTGGGGTCCACTAATTAAAGTTTAGGTTATGTAATCTAAGATGATATGACCTTTATACGTTACTAGTGATGCACATAACTTCTGAGCACCAAACACAGTATTCCTTAGCATCTGTGATTTCACTTAAAGATCGAATTACCTGAGATAGACCTGAATCTGAAGTGGATCATTTACTTAGATTGGACTGTTGATATCTCCCATTGATCCTTGTACTTGGAGATTCATCTCCCTCATATTAGTACTGTCACTCTATTGTCCTTATTATTGCTTATACCTGTTAATTAAATGGAAAATGGATGACCTGAACCTAGGACTACTTAGAGGTGACCCGGTAATATGATTGGGTGAACATTGACCCGTGTCTGTGGCTAGGCGGGCCCTTTTATGGCCTAAGTTTGGATGTGGATTACCCTAGACGGGAGAGGTTAGATTGTATGGGCTTGTGACTCATCCTGGGTATAAATGGATCATATGTCATTGAAAATGGACTTGTGTCTTATTTGGATTGTTATAGACCAGGCCATGTATTTGGTGGGCCTTGGTATGGATCCAATGGTTGGACTTGGACTTGTACTATAATCCATATGTTGTATTGGGTACTTGGACCTCTTAGGGACTTTGTTAGGACCTTGTTCACGCAAGGCAAAGCCTAGACAGACACAGACCTTTATTGTTTCCTGAGTCGGCATAGACATTCACTCAGTCGATCTAAGCTCAGCCAGTTGGACTGATCATCACTGGTAGGAGCTATTAAGAGTGTTGTGTGGCTATCATGATGAGCATTGTTGGAGACGGACGGTGTGATACCGGGTCTGGTCTCAGTGTGTGTTGATGGATGATGTTATTCACGGGGCTAGATAATCCCCAGCACTGTGAGATTTCCCCGCCGCAACTGTGTTCAGTATGGGGAGGACCGCGACATAATATCCCGCGGTATCCAGCTTGTGTAAGTGTGCCATTTTGTATAGGTTTATTATTATGCTTATTCTGATTCTATATTGTTTATATTGCACAACTGCCTAGGATCTGTACCATTGCTATTCTCTTAACTTCATTACTGTCTCTACTCATTTTGATGCATGCATCCTCTATTATCTGCATACTGTGACTTGCCAGATCTTTAGATCTGATCCACTCTTGGTGCTTAGGTCCTGACCCCGAGTTCGAGGGCGATGCGTACGCACTCGTAGAGGCGCCCGTAGTTGGTGACTACTGATGGGGATAGGTCGACCATGAGGTCGAGCCTGAAGTTGGAGAGCCGGCATGTGGGGCATGAGAGTACATCTGTTTGTTTGGGTTTTTGAGAGATTTTGTAGTGAGCTGGATAGTTAGTCAAATATGTAATTAACTTTGATTTTTATCACTTGACGCTTTAGGCCGGACTTCAGCCCATTCACATTTGATATATATATGTTGATGCTTCCGCTATCTCTAATATTGCTTCCGCTGTAATCCTTATGCTTCCGCAAATTAACTATTATTATTATATTGATGAAAAAGTTTTAAATTGGACCTCACTGCGGACCTACGATATTGGAAGTTTTCGGATTTCCCGGGAAGTAACGCGCCAATTTCGGTACTTTGACAGTTTTCACGGTATTCGAAATTGGGGCGTTGCAGCAAATGCCTGGCTCCATTAGCAATTTGTACGTAGCATCATCTTTTCCAAACACTCTGACATTTGCCCACCTGATGCATTGGCTTAAAAGGCATGGACCACTTGAGGTTATGGGGCCACTAGGCACTAATCACTTCATAAAAATAATATGCAAGTATGAACAATTGGACAGGAGGAAAGAAAAATTAATTTGCAGAGACTCTGCTTAGAATACAAGGTTCAAAAGTGGGTTTTGCTGATCCTTTAAGACTGCACTTCTGATTACATAGAAGTAACCACATACATTGGATAGGAAGGGAGATCTCCCTCTCTCTCTACCTTAAAAAGGCATCATCTTAATTCCATTACTTTCTCCTCTTTGGCTTTCATCCCCTTTCCAGCCCTTGTACTTTCATAAGGTTAGAAAACATTCCACACTTTTCCCATTCAGAATTCCATGCTTTCAATTTTCTTTCATTTTTACTTCTTGTTTGTTTAAATATAATGAATTATATTGAATTTAAATTCCATTGTTTGGGTGTTTTCAGTCCTACGATTTAAATTGAAATGCCGAAAAAATTCAACATTTTTCGGAAAAGAGTCTTCAGATTCTGCAGAGGTATTTATTTTTCATTAATATTTTGATTGATTCACCTGCAAACCAGATTTTCTTCATTGCAAACCTGAAAACCTGGACCTATACTCAAATGTACCCGGATCCAATTAAACCTGAATTGCTAGTAGGATCCTAAAATCTGAACCTGAATTCCTTGAATTCTTTATATTGATCACTCCTTATCCCCTTCCCATCCTTCCTTGAGCTTATTTGACCATGAATAATGAATTTTTATATATTCAATTGCTATTTTTTTTCTTTTTATGACATTAGTTTCCTATTTATTGAATGCAAACAAATAGACCCTTAACAGTGGAGAGAGTTGAGATAAATTGCATTAAGGCTTTGACACTGCTTCATTTTGAAATGCTTTTCTTATTTATGTAGCATCCAAACCTTCAACAGAAAACCATGTGACCACACTGGACCTTCGTGAAGAATATGCCAATGCTTTTAGAACTGAGTCATATCTTGAGTTTTGGACTCGTGTTCTCGATCTCACGTCCGACGATGTCGCCACTCGTAATTCAATGGAATCCGCGGCGGCAGCGCGCCTCCCATCATACCGCCTTTTCGCCGAGTATAAGGGACTCTCTGGTTTTCGAGCTTGGAATTTTAGACAAGTTTGGGCTTGATGAATACATCATCCACTTCCTCTTTGATTTGGATAGTCTGGTAACTACCGATGGTGAATTTGATGAGCCTAAGGATGTCCCTTTAACATTTCCCCGGTTCTCTTAATCCTGCCAAACATGGTAAAGATTCTTTAACCCACCAGCTATTCCAACTTATTTTGCAACTGCTTCCTTTGTAAATTAAATTTGATTCTTGGAAGCAGTAGTAACTTGTGTGCATTTGATGGTCTTTTTTCCCCACCTTTTTTTCCCAGAGAAGTTGACAAGTCTCTAAATAACTAATATAAGGGAATCAGGAGAAGTATGTAATCGAATCACACATGCCCATTTGAATAATGGGGAACGGAAAGTAGCCTGCTAACACTGGTGATGTCCAGAGAGGATGGAAAATCAAAGCAGCTGAAAAATTGACAACGGAGAATGTCTTCTTTCTTCTCACTGCATTTCATCTGCTTCTCGACTGCCTATCAAATGCCGCATTTCATAGTTCCTTTCTTAATTCATTTTCTCAAGAAAGCCAATAATGTGCTTCACATATTGCATATTCTTTTGATGGTTCAATTTCCCGCTCTTTTTTTCTTTAAATTTGTTTCTCAAACTCATTTGAATACCTCTCAGACCTCTCACATTCCAACTTACTTTGTTGTCCAATTCAATTCAATTTTAATACTGGTATTAATAAAAAAATCATTTTGTATAAATTTCATCTTTCAATCATTTTAGTAACTATTACTGCAGTAAGGTCATGTATATGCACAACCATTTGCTATGGTTTTGCTTTCCACAATGATTTTGTTTTGTGTGGAAAGTGAGAATTGGCTTTCTACAATCTTAATTTTCATTATCTGATGTGGTAAAACATTTTTTTAATCTAATTCGAAGGAAATCACTTCTCTAGCACTTTCATTACAAGTTGTTTCCTGCAAAAAAGTTGTGAAAAACAAATCACATTGTGAAATGAAAACCATGGAAAAAGTCTGCAGGGGCAAAATAAAATTGCTTCTCTTTGGACATTATTTCCATTTTCCACAAAAAAAAATATATTTATGGCACAAACATCCCTGTTTTTTTTTTTTCACTTGCCTATGCAAATCACCAAGCTGTTGGTGCCTGTAGTCATGTTTCCTATTGAGGGGTGAAGAGACAAGTGAGGATAAAAACTTTTCTTAAGAGAAACCTTATTTTCTTCTGGTTGATCTCTTTAGAAGAGTTTATATTCTGCTGGTCTATCATTCCTCTCAATGTACACTTGTGCATGTTTTTTTTTTTTTTATTTTATTTACAGATTCAAGTAACCATTTGCTTACAGCCCTTGATCCAAGTAACCTATGTTTCACATATTTTGTCATCACCTTTTCATGCATTGATTTCAAATGACAAGCATTTCATATAATTAGAAATGATTTGCAGAAACTGAGAGTGTGAATCAACAATGATTTCAAATAATGCACACTGATTTCTGCATTTCAAATAATGCCTGCCATTTGAAATCAGTGTGAACTAGATTGGACTTTACACTTGTCAAATGCATTTGATATGCATACTAATGGACATGAACAACATTTCAATTACGAGTGAACCACACACTGATTTCAACCCAAGACATGTCAAATGACTTGCCCCTGGACATGAATGGCAGAAACTGATCTGCGCATGGGAGGAAACTGATCTGCACCATTTGATCTTAGCCAATTTTTGAACTGTAGAAACTGCTGCTTTTTTCATATCCCATCTTCCTCATTAATTTGATCTATGCCAACTTGTTAATATGCCCAAATTCACTTTGATTTTACCCAATTTTCAACCCAAGAAACCTTCTAAAAACTCCATGAGAACAAGATTACATCAAAGGAGAAAATATATGTTGCTTCTCTACCTCTCTAAAAAGATAGGAAACAGTGGAAACAGAGTGGTGAAGCAGACCCATTACATTTATCACTTTGTTGAGGATATTTTCTTTTTGGCTGACAAGGGGTATCCCCATGGTATTTGACCCAACATGAGTAATCCTTGGACACGCTCACACACCAGTTAAACTTGGGGTGTCGAAGACACTAAGTGGGGGAGCAAACCCACGCCTAATGCCAATGTACCAACACCAAGTTGGGACTTCATTGTGGAGATGAAAACTAAAAACTAAATTTGCAAATCCACAACCATGACTACAAATCCATTTAAATCTGCAAATCCCCACCCAGAAAAATACCATGAAAAAATTGCCCAAACCAAACACATGAAAAATCTGCAAATCCTCACCCATAACGTCAACCACATAATAGTGAAAATCCCAAAACTTCAACCACACCCACGATATTAGAACCACCAAAACTCCAACCACACCCATAAAAAAGACCTGCAAACCCTAACCGATAACCATGGCCTCTCTCAAACCAATCCAACTAGGAGAAAAAAAAAAAAACAAAGAAGACTCAATGTTCTGGGTTAAGGGAGGATTTCAATATTAAAGGATAAAGACATCTGAGATATTATTACATATTCAATTTAATTTTGAACATCACTAATAAATTTTGACTCTCATCTTCATTTCTCCATGGCACTAGTGGGCAACTGCTTAACTAAGCAATTAAATACATATAATTAATAATAAAAAGTGGTTAAAAATGAAGATTAAATGCGGATTTTAAAAAGGAGCATCAAATATGTTTTTTTTATGGAAATGAATATAAATAAGATAAAAAATGAACTACTAAGGTGATGGTTGATAGTTTATTTCACATCTTCTTCTTATTCTACTTCCCTGAAAGAAAAGATTGTTTGATGCTCGTTTTTAGGAATTCACTTTTGATCTTCATTTTTAACTCGTAATAATATGAATTATATGTATTCAATTCATATGTATTTTAATGTAAAGAAAAAAAAGCCCTAAATTTGATTTACTGGATGCATCCACTATTCGGATCGAATGAGGAACAACAATCACAACCCAAGCATCTTCAAAACCTAGTTCCGATGCCAAAACACAGGCAGTACATCTCCTTCTCTACTCAAATTCTCAGAATTAGGGTCTTGAGATCCTTTCAAATTTAGGATTTAATCCTACGAATCTCTTTTTTCATTTCCCATCATTAGGCAAAGCATCAATTTTAACTTTGGGGTCGAAACATGAGCAATCTATATCCCTTAGTCAAGGAAGTTTTTAATAATAAAAAAATACAAAATGTAGGGGCTTATTTGAGGTTGAGGTTGTCTGAAAGCATAGGAGCATTTTTGTCACAAAACTATTTTAGTAAAGACACAAAAGAGAGGTGCTAATGCCTCATCCAAAACTTCTTTTTCTACATCCCTTCTCTCTACACACACCACTTAAGTTAAAAAATTTCAAAGTTTCTCTTTACACGCCACTTTTTTTTTCCAAATAACCCAAACCCCTCCTCCACCCTCAATTTCTCTCTACACTCCCCTTCTCCCCCCTCACTCTCCCCATCCCTCCCTCTCCTTCTCCCCGTCTCTGTCCCTATTCTTGCTCGCCTCAGCCCATTCTCCCTCTTTCTCTCTCCCTCTCCCTCTCCCTCTTGCTCGCCTCAGCCCTCTCTCTCTCTCTCTCTTGCTCCGCGTCTCTCTCCCTCTCCCACCCTCTCAGTCCCTCTCTCCCTCTCCCCGTCCCAGTCCCTCTCCCCTTCCGACGGTGCTTCTAGAGGGGGTGGCGGTGGGTCACGTGGGTGAGTGTAAGGAAAAAAATTGGGTAAAATATGAAACGATGAATGATGTCCATTTTGATAATTTCACCCTAGGGTATATTGATCTTAAAATAAAAGGATGTGAAAAAAGAAGTTTTGAGTGTGGCATTAGTAGCTCTCACACAAAATACATGGCACTTTTCTAAGAGTTTGAGAAAAAATACAGGGGCCTTTTGTAAGAACACACTCCCTACACCAAAGAGTGGCAGATTCGTAATTCGGCTGAAACTCATTTTTCAAACAGTGTACGAGCTATTCGGCCGCGTACAAGTTTTCCCTCCTCTACTTTAAAAACGTCTCTCTCTATCTCTCTCTCTCTTCTTCTTCTTCTTCTTCTTCTACTTTTTCTAGGAAAACTCCAAAACCCCATAATTTGATTCCACATTTCCAACCCAACCCAACACACAATCTGTCGCAAAACCCCGAAAACCAGAAACTCTTGTTGTTGATTCGTCTCATTGGAATCAATGGCGGACGAATTGAAAGAGAAAATAGAGGAGCCGACATCGCTTTTTTGTTTTTCCAAGAACAGTGATTCTGAAATAGTGAGTTTGAAATCACCCCATTTTCCTGAATTCCTTCCTTGATTTCTCTAAATTGGTTTCTTCTTCAAGTTCCAATACCCTTTTCTCACTTCTTTTTTGGCAGTCTGAGGGTCTCGACGATGATGGGAATACGTGTTTCTTCGATGCCAAGAATAACGATATTGAAATGGTAAGTTTGCAATCACCCCATTTCCCTGAATTCTTTCCTTGGTTTCTCTACATGGGTTTCTTCTTCAAATCACAATTCCTTCTTCTCCCTCTTCTTTGGCAGCCTGCGGTTCTTGACAATCTGGAATTGGAAATCAGCCTGCGGATGTCGACAATCAGCCCCCGGGCCTTGATAATCTTCGGATTAGAATTCAGCCTGCGGGTCTCAAGAATCTTGGGAATACATGTTTTCTCAATACAGTTCTTCAGTGCTTAACGCACACGACTCCATTCGTTAGGAGACTTCGTGATTGCAATCACACCGAAGTATTTTGTTTGGGTAATTCCTCTCTCTCTCTAGCTTGTCTTATTACTTTGATTGCTTAATGCCCATTTGTTTTCAGGAATTGAGTTTCTAGGAGTTCTAAGAAATTTATTTTTAAAAGTGGTTAAATTTGAAGAAAGGAAGGGAAAGATTGATATATGAGCATTAAATGATAACCCCTTTAATGGAAAATGAATAATCCTTTGTTTAAGTAAGACCCATGTTACTTTGAGCTCCTATGGATTCAATCCCATGTGAACAAATGGGCATTAAATTGTTTTTCTTTTTCTTTTTTTTTTCCTTTTTGAGAATTAACACAAGCAATTCAAGACCATGCTAACAGACCCTTTATTGTTATTTTCTTTTCTTTCTTTCCTTTTTTCTTTTTTTTGGTGTGTGTGATAACACAAGCAGTTTAAGTCATGATTGGGAGTTTTGCAGGGAATAATTCTAATTTTTGCCTTCTTCGTGCACTGCGAGAACATGTGGATGCTTCAATGGATTTGTTAGGAGATACTTTCTCACCCAATACATTGGTGGCTAATTTGAGTTGTATCCTCCTCATCAAGGGATTTGTTTTTAAGAGATATTTTTATTGGTAGTTTCTTGGTTTAATGCAAGAGGACTATATATTCTATTTAATTATTGATTCCGTATTGATAAGAAATATCACGAATTCAGTAGTTTGCATGGAATTGGATTCATTTTATGTCAAAGTGAGATTATTTGACAGTCATTCATGAAAGTTCACCTTTGCTTCATCAATTTTAGCCACTTTTTAGGATATATTTATCAAAATTAATCGGAATTTAATTCCATAGAAACAAAAGAAGCCCTTAGTATTTGCAGATGGTTGATGCTTTAGTGATTAGAGTTAGACCTGCTTCCAATAGCAGCGTACTGTTGAAACTTTTGTTGGTCCTTGACTTAGTAATTGCTCAGGTTTATCCCCCTCCTTCCAAGGCTCCCAGCAACAAGATGCTCATGAGCTCCTTCGTTGCATGTTGAAGAGGCTTCAATGGGATGAGGGCGCAAGCTTTGTAAATGAGATATTTGGGGGGTGTCTCAGAAGCCAGGTATCTCTAGAATTGCTCTGCATTTATGAGTTGTGTTGTTTTTTTAGCCCATCTCAATATGATTGTTCTGTTTCTTTGTTTGTCATGAATTTCAGCTGCAATGCACCCACTGTCTTCGTGTTTCAGAAACTTTTGACCCTATTTTAGATCTTAGCTTGGCAATTGAAGGTCTCTGTGATCTCTCCGCTGCTTTGGAGTCATTCACTAGGGTAGAGATGAGGGATTTTGGACCCTGTGAAAAGTGTAAAGAGAAGTTCCCATTTGAAAGAAGGGTTACAATAGATCAGGCTCCTGAAGTTGCTGTGCTGCACCTCATGCGATCTACGAGCGAAAATAAGAAGATCAATAATTTCGTGAAGTATCCTTTGGAACTGGACTTGCAACATTTCCTCAGTAAACCAAGTGGTGACGACAATGTAAGTAGATAGTCCTATTTCAATCATCCAACAGAAGAAGAGTATTTGCCTGTCTTTATTCAATAAAATGTCTAATTGTTTTAATTTAATTTCTTTCCACAGGGGGAGTCAAAATATGATCTATATGCTGTCTTGGTGCATCATGGGACTTCATCTCATTTTGGACATTACTTCTGCTTTATTCCGTTCCTCCCTGGGTTCATGGTACATTTTAGATGATTCAGAGGTAATCAGTTGGAATTAATAAATTAGTTTTCCCCTCCTCCAATCAACATGTTCTATGAAGATTATGTGATTTTATCCAGAACAAACAATTTGATTAAACAGATGAATACAGAAAATTAGAGCTGTATTGTACTAAACTCTTTTTACTCTAATTTCCCGATATCAATACTTGTCGTGTTTCAGATTAATGCAGTTCTGTCCAAGCCATATGAAACATGACAAACAATAATTAGGATAGAAAACCTCCCACCCAGTATATTCAAATGACCCTAGAATCATAATGAAATGTGGTAAATATTGATTTTCTATGAGCTATCAATTAACAGCAGATGGTCCTGACTCCTGACTGATCTAGATGATGTTTAGTGATGAGGACTTGACATCTATTGACTATGTTACTGAAATCATGGGGCACACATACGAAACTAGGGCTGTCAACAAGCCGAGGCAGCCTAGGCTTGACTTAGCTCAACTCATAAACTAATTGAACAAAGCACGAGTTAGGGCCTGTTCAGCTCGAACTCAAGCTCAGCTCAATTAACTTCACATTTATATGAGCCCAAGCTTCGCTCGTTGCATAGACATACCTACAGGTAAGGTAAGCTGATGCCAAGCCCAAGCTTGATCTTGGTTTATTTGTCATTGAACTCAAGCTCGACTCTTGACTCGAGCTGTAGCAATATGTATGAGGCAATCGAGCTTGAGCTCAAGCCTGGCCTGGATCGGCTCGTTGCAGCTCACAACCCCAACCCCCTACACCCTCCAAACAACTATACTTCAATTTCATTATTTATGCAATTGTTCATGGCCAGTGACAAATACAGATGGTAACATCCTTTGGGTGTTTGTTCAAGTACATTGGTAATGGTGTTTTAAAATCTGTTATATTAGTGATGCCGGGTTTTTTTTTTTTTTTTTTGTTTTTTTGTTTTTTTGGGTATAGGTGATGCCAGTTGCTGAATACGAAGTGCTTAATCAGGGAGGCCTACATCCTCTGCTACAGAAGGCAAGAGTCACCTTGGTTTTCAAGCTTGGTAGAAGCATAGACAGTAAGCCCGGGCTTGATGTGGATGAATTCATCATCCACTTCCTCTGTATCAGATTCAGATGATCTAGTCACTGTCCCTGTTCAATTCCAGAGCTCTCTCAATGGTGATTTTGATGAGCATACAGATGCCGCTTCAGCATACACCCCCAAACCTCCTATAAGTCCTGGCAAACATGGTAAAAGATTCTTTAACCCACCAGCTATTCCAACTCCTTTGTGCAACTGCTTCCTTTGTTAATTAAATTTGATTATTTGTAGTAGTAACTAGTATAGATTTAATGCTCCTTTTTTTTTCTCAGCATTAGCAGTTAATCAGTCTCCTATATAACTAACACAGTGGAATCAGGCCAAGTATGTAAGCGAATCCCACACGCCCATTCGAGTAATGGAGAAGAGAGGAAGAAGCCTGCTACCAACAATGATGATGGTGATGATGTCCAGGAGGATGGAAAAGCAAAAAAGCAGAAGAAAAATAAAGTACAGAGGATGTCTTGTTTCTACTCACTCTTTTCATGTGCTTCTGAAGTGCCTAACCAATGCCTAGTGCATACACACTTTTGGCAGCACACATTTTTTTTTTTAACGCTGAGTCATTTCTGTTAGTATTCTTGACCAATTGACTCTGATGCCATATTAAATCTTTTTAGCTAATCATTCCTACAAAAATCTCGAAGCGTTAGTAGAGGTAGTATAAATAATTTTCAATACTGGCCAGATCGGGATGGTCGCTGTGAGAAAATACATTAGGCTCATTTCAGCAAGAAGCTACTGATGAGAATATATGTTTGGGTGACAATATAGAAATGGTTTAAAAGACTCATACAATAGTTCAAAACAAAATCGTAAGTGATACAATTCAATATTATGAAGTTAGAGCATGAAATCAGAAGTCCATGTTAAATAAAAAATAGGTGATAGTTGATGGCATGATAGGATACTACTATCTTCAATAGATATAAGAATGGAAAATCTATACTTGGTATTATTCTTAAGTTGGAATCGAGGTGAAGATAAAGGAGGAATGCAAGAGAGAGGTTTGAATAAAACTGTGGTGATTGCTAAAGAAGACAAGTGTGTTTGAATATGTAACGCTGACAGAAAGATGATATGCTTTGATTAGCAAAAAAAGTCTGAGAAAAGGTAGCTTCTTTTAGTACTATATCAAAAACAGGTCAACTGCATATGTGTTTGAAGCACGCCACTACGCCAGTCATGACGCATGAAGGGAGGAGGATCCCAACCCCACCGGACCACTCATCCCAAATCCCAGCGGGAACCATGTTGGGCTCACTAACTTGTAAAGATCACGCAAAATGGTTACTGTTATTGATATTGAGCAAAGTATATATAGTACATTGGCTATCCCTAGCGTATCATACAAGCTGTCAAATCTTCTATTTTTAGGAAACAATATCTTCCATCTTTAGGAAACAATCCTAAAGATACATCATATCTTAGTATTCCATAGGAAACAATCCTAATATACATCATATCTTGGTATTCCATAAATCACTACTAATATATCGTAACACAACTTCACCTTCTTTTGGCTTCTAGAGTGGGTTATCCTCATCCCCAGCCCAATCAAAACAAAACAAAATCATTCAAAGAAAAAAACTACTCGATCCAAATTCAAAGCATGACGACCCGGGAGCCCATTTAGGCAGGTTGGCTTTACGCGCCTGTCTTCCGAAAGGTGATGTGGTGCCTGGGCGGATCACACTCGTATTTCTTTGTCGAAACCGATCAGGGGCAGGAGTGGGATTGCACTCCAGCTTTCCACGCAACTGCTGACCCGAACCGCAGACGGGAGGTTTTGCAGCCATTGCTACCCGAAAACCTTCCGGCGGTGTTGGAAGCGCTGCAGCGGGCTTTTCTGCCCGACAATGATGACGACCGCAACAAGCTGATCGACAAGGTCATGGCCACCCGGACCGCTTATCGTGGTTCAGACGATGAGTTTGAGGTGGAATTGCAAAAGCGCCTGAAAGTGTTCGACTGGATCCGCATTCTCAAAGCGGTCCCGGCTGATGCAAAGGACATGCTGGCCGCCTGGAACTGCCTGGAGCGTGATGCGGTGTATCGCGAGATTGAGATTGGTGAGGTTAATGTTATTGAACTTCCCGCCACGGCTCGCTGGTATATCAATCAAAACGTCAGGGCGATCGCGCGACAGGAGGACCGTTGGCGCAACGGTGTTTCCATGGGCTGGTGCGAACGGCTTCTGTTCTGGCTCTGGAACGTCTTGATGTTGCTCGGGGTGATCATCCCAGACATGATCAATTTCTCTCTTGGGGCGTTGTTGGCCGTGGTCTACTCGCTACCGACGAGACCGCAAGCCTTGGTCATGGCCGGCGCCATCTACGACTTTCGTTTGGCGGATGAAAGGCTTGCGCGCCTTATGCTGTTTCAACGGTTCCTCCTTCCCTTCGACGGTGGTGCTCATCATCAACCTCGGTTGGTGGATAGCAAAGTGAACGGGGCCGTTTCAAAGTGTCGATGATTATCGTTTCGGGATTATGCTTGTGGCTTTGTTTGTCACCAGCCTCTATCCCAGGTTTTGGGGCGAAATGTTCAAGAAAGCCGGTTTGTGGTTGAGAGGCAGGTTCACAAAAAGGACCCAGTCTGCCGACATAGAGCTTAGCGAGCATTAGAGTGCCGTGAAGTGGGATGAAGAATGTTGGGCGTTCATGGCTATCATTTTGTAATTGCGCTCTCCACTCCGTAAACCAAACCAAACCAAACCAAACCAAGCCTTTTCCCACTAGGTGGGGTCGGCTATATGGATTTGACGACGCCAATCAAATCTGTTTAGGGCCATGTCCTCCGTTAGATCCATGTAGGCAAGATCATGTTTAATAGTTTCTTTCCAACTTCTCTTGGGTCTCCCTCTCCCTCTCCTACTCTTGGCAAACTCCATGCTTTCACACCTTTTAACAGGTGCCTCTGTTGGACGCCTTCTAACATGGCCGAACCATCTCAGTCGATTTTCTCTCATTTTATCTCCAATCGGTGTTATTCCTACTATGCCCCTGATCTCCTCATTCCTAATCCTATCTCTCCTTGTGATCCCGCACATCCATCTTAGCATTCTCATCTCCGCAACTTCCATTTTCTTGACATAATTATGCTTTACTGCCCAACACTCTGATCCATATAACAATGCTGGTCGTACCACCATCTGATAATACTTTCCTTTAATTTTGAGGGGACTTTCCGTTCACACAAGACCCCGAAGCACTCCTCAATTTGGTACACCCGGCTTAAATCCTGTGACTTACATCAGTATCAATCCCTCCATCCTGTTGCACCATATATCCAAGGTACCTAAAGTTTTATTTCTCTACAATCTTTTGTGTGCCCAAACTTACTTCTATGTTACCAGGTGTCCTACTTTGGCTAAACTTGCATTCCATATATTCCGTTTTGCATCGACTTAGCCTAAACCCTTTTGTCTCTAATGTTTTCCGCCACAATTCAAGTTTAGCATTCACTCCTTCTCTCGTCTCATCCACTAAAACAATGTCATCTGCAAATAGCATACACCACGGCACCTCATCCTGGATATGTCTTGTAATCTCATCCATAACTAGGGCAAACAAGTACGGGCTTAACGCTGAGCCTTGGTGTAGACCAATCGTGATAGGAAACTCCTTAGTTTCGCCGCCAGTCGTCCTTATAGATGTCACGACTCTATCATACATATCCTTTATCGCCTCAATATAAGCGACACAAACTCTTTTCTTTTTCAGAACTTTCCAAAGAATCTCCCTAGGAACCCGGTCATAGGCCTTCTCCAAGTCAATGAACACCATATGTAAATCTCTCTTACCTTCTCTATACTGTTCCATTAACCTCCTCAGGAGAAAGATAGCCTCCATGGTTGATCTCCCAGGCATGAAACCAAATTGATTCTCTGAAATATTTGTTGTTCTTCTTAGTCTTCTCTCAATAACTCTCTCCCATAATTTCATCGTATGGCTCATCAATTTAATCCCGCGGTAGTTCGCACAGTTCTGAATATCTCCTTTGTTCTTGTATATGGGTATAAGAATACTTTTCCTCCATGCATTAGGCATCTTCTTGCTCTTTGGCACTACATTAAAAAGCTTTGTCAACCAACTAATACCATCCTCCCCCAAGCACCTCCAGACCTCAATAGGGATACCATCTGGCCCAACCGCTTTCCCATTCTTCATTCTTTTCAATACTTCTTTAACTTCTTCCCTACTGATTCTCCTATAGAACATATGATTCGCTTCTTCTCTAGAAATGGTAAGCTGCCCCAATTGTATGTCACTACTACTGCTTTCGTTAAATAACTTGTAGAAGTAGCTCTTCCAACGCTCCTTTATCTCATCTTCCTTTACTAATACATTTTCATCCTCATCCTTAATGCATTTAACTTGGTTTAAGTCCTTGGTCCGCCGATCTCTAGTTTTAGCAAGCTTGAATATCTCTCTTTCGCCTTCCTTTGTGTCAAGTCGCCTATATAGCTCCTCAAATGCCTTTGCCTTGGCCTCACTAACTGCCTTTTTGGTTTCTCTTTTTGCTTCTTTATACCTCTCCAAGTTCGCTTCAATTCGATCCTTTTGCCAAGTTTTAAAGCACTCTCTTTTAACTCTTATCTTGTCTTGGACGGCTTCGCTCCACCACCATGCCTCTTTCTGTACCGGAGCACCCCCTTTAGATTCTCCTAAGACTTCTTTCCCTACCCTCCTAATACACTCTGCTACCTTATCCCACATATTATTTGCACTCTCTTCTGTCGCCCAAACGTCTTCCTCTAGTACTCTTTCCCTTAAAGCTAGTTGCTTATCACCTTTCAGGTTCCACCATTTAGTCCTTGAGCATCTATACAACTTCTTTTTTCTAGTCCACCTTTGTAACTGCACATCTATGATCAACAACCTATGTTGGGAAGTCAAGCTCTCCCCCGGTATAACCTTACAATCTTTACAAGCTAAACGGTCTCTTTTCCTAGTTAAGAAGAAGTCAATTTGTGTCCTCGATGAGCCACTCTTATAAGTCACCAAATGCTCCTCTCTCTTTCTAAAAAATGTGTTAGTTACCATGAGATCATAAGCCACTGAAAACTCCAAGATATCCTTCCCTTCTTCATTTCTATTACCGTACCCATGTCCCCCGTGTACTCCTATGTATCCATCTACGTCACGTCCTACATGACCGTTCAAATCACCTCCTATGAAGACCATCTCTCCTTGAGGTATCTCTAGTAGCACTCCTTCCAAGTCTTCCCAAAACTTCTCCTTATGTCCATCTCCTAAGCCCACCTGGGGGGCATAAGCACTAAATACGTTCACTATCTCTTCTCCTAACACTAACTTAATTGCAATA
This sequence comes from Litsea cubeba, assembly GCA_012931725.1. Classification (NCBI taxonomy): domain Eukaryota; kingdom Viridiplantae; phylum Streptophyta; class Magnoliopsida; order Laurales; family Lauraceae; genus Litsea; species Litsea cubeba. The sequence goes on from CM022944.1 coordinate 116,861,849, forward strand.
ATCCTATCTCCATAGCGCTTTACATTCAGTACATCTTCCTTTAAGTCCTTGTTTACCACTATGCCGACCCCATTCCTCGATCTATTAAGTCCCGTATACCATAACTTATACCCGGTCCTCTCAATCTCTTTAGCTTTGTGTCCCACCCATCTTGTCTCTTGCAAGCAAGCAATTGCGATTCGTCTCCTTTCCATTGTATCCACCACTTCCATAAGTTTCCCAGTTAGGCTCCCAATGTTCCAAGTGCCCAATCTCAGCCTTTTATTTTGGACTAGCTTCCTTACCCCCCACACTCGTCTCCACTCCGTAAAATAAAAGAAAATAAAAAATGGTGTTTGGGTGCCTGAATAGGGCAAAAACTCTCTTTCCTCCTCTTATAGTATCAAGTGAATGTCGATCGCGTTGGTACTGTTCCTTTCAAGGGATAATTGGTTTGTGCAGGAGATTTCATCTGATCTCCAAATGGGATTGTAATGCCCTAAAGTCGGGCTAACCTCAGGACCCAAAATCCAATTCCGAGATTGTCAAGACCCGCAGGCTGCGAAAGAAGAGGGAGAAGAAGGAATTGTGATTTGAAGAAGAAACCCATGTAGAGAAACCAAGGAAAGAATTCAGGGAAATGGGGTGATTGCAAACTTACCATTTCAGTAACGATATTCTTGGCATCGAAGAAACACGTATTCCCATCATCGTCGAGACCCTCAGACTGCCAAAAAAGAAGTGAGAAAAGGGTATTGGAACTTGAAGAAGAAACCAATTTAGAGAAATCAAGGAAGGAATTCAGGAAAATGGGGTGATTTCAAACTCACCATTTCAGAATCACTGTTCTTGGAAAAACAAAGAAGCGATGTCGGCTCCTCTATTTTCTCTTTCAATTCGTCTGCCATTGATTCCAATGGGACGAATCAACAATAAGAGTTTCTGGTTTTCGGGTTTTTACGACAGATTGTGTGTTGGAATGGGTTGGAAATGTGGAATCAAATTATGGGGTTTTGGAGTTTTCTTAGAAGAAGTAGAAGAAGAGAGAGAGAGAGAGAGAGAGAGAGAGAGAGAGAGAGAGAGAGAGAGAGAGAGAGAGAGAGAGAGACGTTTTTAAAGTAGAGGAGGGAAAACTTGTACACGGCCGAATAGCTCGTACGCTGTTTGAAAAATGAGTTTCAGCCGAATTACGAATCTGCCGTGTGTTCTTACAAAAGGCCCCTGTATTTTTTCTCAAACTCTTAGAAAAGTGCCATGTATTTTGTGTGAGAGCTACTAATGCCACACTCAAAACTTCTTTTTCCACATCCTTTTATTTTAAGATCAATATACCCTAGGGTGAAATTATCAAAATGGACATCATTCATCATTTCATATCTTACCAAATTTTTTTCCTTACACTCACCCACGTGACCCACTGCCACCCCCTCTGGAAGCACCGTCGGAGGGGGGGAGGGACTGGGACGGGGAGAGGGAGAGAGGGACTGAGAGGGTGGGAGAGCGAGAGAGACGTGGAGAGAGAGAGAGAGGGCGAATGGGCTGAGGGAGAGAGAAAGAGAAAGAGAAAGAATGGGAGAGGGAGAGGGACAGAGAAAGAGAAAGAGGGAGAATGGGCTGAGGCGAGTAAGAATAGGGACAGAGACGAGGAGAAGGAGAGGGAGGGATGGGGAGAGTGAGGGGGGAGAAGGGGAGTGTAGAGAGAAATTGAGGGTGGAGGAGGGGTTTGAGTTATTTGGAAAAAGAAAGTGGCGTGTAAACAGAAACTTTGAAATTTTCTAACTTAAGTGGTGTGTGCAGAGAGAAGGGATGTAGAAAAAGAAGTTTTGGATGTGGCATTAGCACCTCTCTTTTGTGTCTTTACTAAAATAGTTTTGTGAAAAAAATGCTCCTATGCTTTCAGACAACCTCAACCTCAAATAAGCCCTACATTTTGTATTTTTTTTATTATTAAAAACTTCATTGACTAAGGGATATAGATTGCTCATGTTTTGACCCCAAAGTTAAAATTGATGCTTTGCCTAATGATGGGAAATGAAAAAAGAGATTCGTCGGATTAAATCCAAAATTTGAAAGGATCTCAAAACCCTAATTTTGAGAATTTGAGTAGAGAAGGAGATATACTGCCTGTGTTTTGGCCTTGGGTTGTGATTGTTGTTCCTCATTCGATCCGAATAGTGGATGCATCCAGTAAATCAAATTTAGGGCTTTTTTTTCTTTACATTAAAATACATAGGAATTGAATACATATAATTCATATTATTACGAGTTAAAAATGAAGATCAAAAGTGAATTCCTAAAAACGAGCATCAAACAATCTTTTCTTTCAGGGAAGTAGAATAAGAAGAAGATGTGAAATAAACTATCAACCATCACCTTAGTAGTTCATTTTTTATCTTATTTTCATTCATTTCCATAAAAAAAACATATTTGATGCTCCTTTTTAAAATCCGCATTTAATCTTCATTTTTAACCACTTTTATTATTAATTATATGTATTCAATTGCTTAGTTAAGCAGTTGCCCACTAGTGCCATTGAGAAATGAAGATGAGAGTCAAAATTAATTAGTGATGGTCAAAATTAAATTGAATATGTAATAATATCTTAGAATTCTTTATCCTTTAATTTTGAAATCCTCCCTTAACCTAGAACATTGAGTCTTCTTTGTTTTTTGTTTCTCCTAGTTGGATTGGTTTGAGAGAGACCATGGTTATCGTTTAGGGTTTGCAGGTCTTTTTTATGGGGGTGGTTGGAGTTTTAGTGGTTCTAATATTGTGGGTGTGGTTGAAGTTTTGGGATTTTCACTATTATGTGGTTGACGTTATGGGTGAGGATTTGCAGATTTTTCATGTGTTTGGTTTGGGCAATTTTTTCATGGTATTTTTCTGGGTGGGGATTTGCAGATTTAAATGGATTTGTAGTCATGGTTGTGGATTTGCAAATTTAGTTTTTAGTTTTCATCTCCGCAATGAAGTCCCAACTTGGTGTTGGTACATTGGCATTAGGCGTGGGTTTGCTCCCCCACTTAGTGTCTTCGACACCCCAAGTTTAACTGGTGTGTGAGCGTGTCCAAGGATTACTCATGTTGGGTCAAATACCACAGGGATACCCCCTGTCAGCCAAAAAGAAAATATCCTCAACAAAGTGATAAATGTAATGGGTCTGCTTCTCCACTCTGTTTCCACTGTTTCCTATCTTTTTAGAGAGGTAGAGAAGCAACATATATTTTCTCCTTTGATGTAATCATTTTCTCATGGAGTTTTTAGAAGGTTTCTTGGGTTGAAAATTGGGTAAAATCAAAGTGAATTTGGGCATATTAACAAGTTGGCATAGATCAAATTAATGAGGAAGATGGGATATGAAAAAGCAGCAGTTTCTACAGTTCAAAAATTGGCTAAGATCAAATGGTGCAGATCAGTTTCCTCCCATGCGCAGATCAGTTTCTGCCATTCATGTCCAGGGGCAAGTCATTTGACATGTCTTGGGTTGAAATCAGTGTGTGGTTCACTCGTAATTGAAATGTTGTTCATGTCCATTAGTATGCATATCAAATGCATTTGACAAGCGTAAAGTCCAATCTAGTTCACACTGATTTCAAATGGCAGGCATTATTTGAAATGCAGAAATCAGTGTGAATTATTTGAAATCATTGTTGATTCACACTCTCAGTTTCTGCAAATCATTTCTGATTATATGAAATGCTTGTCATTTGAAATCAATGCATGAAAAGGTGATGACAGTACTTTGACCCTGGGCAAGTCATTTAAATATGTGAAACATAGGTTACTTGGATCAAGGGCTGTAAGCAAATGGTTACTTGAATCTGTAAATAAATAAAAAAAAAACATGCACAAGTGTACATAAGAGAGGAATGATAGACCAGCAGAATATAAACTCTTCTAAAGAGATCAACCAGAAGAAAATAAGATTTCTCTTAAGAAAAGTTTTTATCCTCATTTGTCTCTTCACCCCTCAATAGGAAACATGACTACAGGCACCAACAGCTTGGTGATTTGCATAGGCAAGTGAAAAAAAAAACAGGGATGTTTGTGCCATTAATATATATTCTTTTGTGGAAAACGGAAATAATGTCCAAAGAGAAGCAATTTTATTTTGCCCCTGCAGACTTTTTCCATGGTTTTCATTTCACAATGTGATTTGTTTTTCACAACTTTTTGCAGGAAACAACTTGTAATGAAAGTGCTAGAGAAGTGATTTCCTTCGAATTAGATTAAAAAAATGTTTTACCACATCAGATAATGAAAATTAAGATTGTAGAAAGCCAATTCTCACTTTCCACACAAAACAAAATCATTGTGGAAAGCAAAACCACAGAAAATGGTTGTGCATATACATGACCTTACTGTAGTAATAGTTACTAAAATGACTGAAAGATGAAATTTATACGAAATGATTTTTTTATTAATACCAGTATTAAAATTGAATTGAATTGGACCACAAAGTAAGTTGGAATGTGAGAGGTCTGAGAGGTATTCAAATAAGTTTGAGAAGCAAATTTGAAGAAAAAAAGAGCGGGAAATTGAACCATCAAAAGAATGTGCAATATGTGAAGCACATTATTGGCTTTCTTGAGAAAATGAATTAAGAAAGGAACTATGAAATGCGGTATTTGATAGGCAGTCAAGAAGCAGATGAAATGCAGTGAGAAGAAAGAAGACATTCTCCGTTGTCAATTTTTCTGCTGCTTTGCTTTTCCATCCTCTCTGGACATCACCAGTGTTAGCAAGCTACTTTCCGTTCCCCATTATTCAAATGGGCATGTGTGATTCGATTACAGACTTCTCCTGATTCCCTTATATTAGTTATTTAGAGACTTGTCAACTTCTCTGGAAAAAAAAGTGGGGAAAAAAGACCATCAAATGCACACAAGTTACTACTGCTTCCAAGAATCAAATTTAATTTACAAAGGAAGCAGTTGCAAAATAAGTTGGAATAGCTGGTGGGTTAAAGAATCTTTACCATATTTGGCAGGATTAAGAGAACCGGGGAAATGTTGAAGGGACATCCTTAGGCTCATCAAATTCACCATCGGTAGTTACCAGACTATCCAAATCAAAGAGGAAGTGGATGATGTATTCATCAAGCCCAAACTTGTCTAAAATTCCAAGCTCGAAAACCAGAGAGTCCCTTTCCTTTTGTAGAAGTGGATGTAGGCAACCTGAGGGTTTGCCCGACTTTAGGGCATTACAATCCCATTTGGAGATCAATTATCCCTTGAAAGGAACAGTACCAACGCGATCGACATTCACTTGATACTATAAGAGGAGGAAAGAGTGTTTTTGCCCTATTCAGGCACCCAAACACCATTTTTTATTTTCTTTTATTTTACGGAGTGGAGAGCGCAATTACAAAATGATAGCCATGAACGCCCGACATTCTTCATCCCACTTCACGGCACTCTAACGCTCGCTAAGCTCTATGTCGGCAGACCGGGTCCTTTTTGCGAACCTGCCTCTCAACCACAAACCGGCTTTCTTGAACATTTCGCCCCAAAACCTGGGATAGAGGCTGGCGACAAACAAAGCAGCAAGCGTAATCCCGAAACGATAATCATCAACACTTTGAAACAGCCCCGTTCGCTTTGCTATCCACCAACCGAGGTTGATGATGAGCACCACCGTCGAAGGGAAGGTAGGGCCAACAGTTGCTGTAAAAAAGCGAAGAACATCGTCGTAGCTCTGAGGTGGCTCCCAAACGTCCAAACCCATTTTGAGCATGATGTTGCCATAGTAGGCCAACGTGATGAGACCCGCATAGGCATCAACAGGGAAGGTCGACGCGCAGATGAGAATACCGATCGCGGTTGTGGCAACCCATGTGGAGAATTTACTGAACAAATCGTCGCTCGCAATGCTATGGCGCTTCAACCTGGCAGCCCACGCCAAAACACTCACCGCGTCTCCTTGATCTTGCTTGTAATAGCTTACCTGAGCCCAGAAGAGATTGCCTTGATCATAGGTATCAAACCAGGCAAAGTCATAAGCATTGCAGATATCCAGCTTCTCGATTTTTTCCTTGATCAGGTTGACTTGTGCGTTAGACAGGCGCCTGCGCCGGATTAACATCCATAAAAAAATATAAATATCGACAACGTTTTTCCAGTTTTGCATGGGGATCTGCCACGAGACGGCAGGCAGCCCCTTCAACCACAGATTTCCAAATGCACGAAAAGTAGTGCTGTGAAATTTCGGGTCGAAAGTAGCCTTGATACCGAAGATGATAGTGACCAGCGCACCGAGGAACCGTTGAAACAGCGTAAGGCGCGCAAGCCTTTCATCTGCGAAATGAAATTCGTAGATGGCGCCGGCCATGACCAGGCCTTGCGGTCGCGTCGGTAGCGAGCGGACCACGGCCAACAACGCCCCAAGAGGGAAATTGATCATGTCCGGGATGATCACCCCGAGCAATATCAAGACGTTCCAGAGCTAAAACAGAAGCCGTTCGCACCAGCCCATGGAAACACCGTTGCGCCAACGGTCCTCCTGTCGCGCGATTGCCCTGACGTTTTGATTGATATACCAGCGAGCAGTGGCGGGAAGTTCTCGCGATACACCGCATCACGCTCCGTCAGGCGGCCAGCGTGTCCTTCGCATCAGCCGGGACCGCTTTGAGAATGCGGATCCAGTTGAACACTTTCAGGCGCTTTTGCAATTCCGCCTCAAACTCATCGTCTGAACCACGATAAGCGGTCCGGGTGGCCATGACCTTCTCGATCAGCTTGTTGCAGTCGTCATCATTGTCGGGCGGAAAAGCCCGCTGCAGCACTTCCAGTGCCGCCGGAAAGTTTTCGGGTAGCAATGGCTGCAAAACCTCCCGTCTGCGGTTCGAGTCAGCAGTTGCGTGGAAAGCTTGAGTGCAATCCCAATCCTGCCCTGGATCGGTTTCGATAAAGAAATACGAGTGCGATCCGCCCAGGCACCACATCACCTTTCGGAAGACAGGCGTGTAAAGCCAGCCTCTGCCTGCCTGAATGGGCTCGCGGCGCTTCCGGGTCGTCATGCTTTGAATTTGGATCGAGTAGATTTTTGAGTCCCCCATGCACCCACTCCTTATCTCCACCCACTTTTATAGCAAACAACAAAACCAGAACTTTCCTTTCCCTTTCTCTGTTTCTTCATAAAATTCAAAACAGAGAGATTTATATTATTTGATTCTTCTTCACACGCATTCTCGATCAAGCGAGTAGAAAGAATTGCAGGTGAGTCTCCCGCTAGCTTCTATTCTCATCTTCCCTTTTTTCAATCTTCATTAAAGATGCGGTTATTTGATGATCATTTTTGGATACTCAGCTTGGGTTCTTATTTTTTAACCACTTATAGAAGCACAATCATCGGAATTCCATTACATGAAATAAAAATTCACTTCCAACCAAATTATGATAAATTCTTTTCGAGCAACGTTTAATGGTCTATTTCTTATATAGACTAATGTTTTGTTTCCTTGTTACTTATGGCAATCTGGCCATGCTGCCTTTGTATATTATAAAAAAAAAAAGAAACTAAAAAAGACTAGTTTGGCAGCCTGCAGGATGCCATTGTGAGATTGGGAGAATTTGGTTATTACAAAAAGATGGACTATTGTTCTTCAATTGGGAACCTTGTATTACATGGGCATGTTCCCCTGTTTCTGCAATGGGTTCCATATTATGCATGGGCATAATTTGGAGGCCCAAGGATTGGAAGAAAAGTGATAACATTCAGATGAATTAAATATTGTACCGCCTCTTGGAAGAAAAAACAAATAAATATGTCCATTATTACTAATTACAAAGTGAGTTTAATGTCTGGATAAATCATCTTAACTATCTCTAGATTTTTTTTTAGTTAGAACTAGGACAATAACCCGTGTTAAGCACGGGCATGACCCATGTGGCTGGAGAGTAAAGTCCTCATTCTATCTACTTACTTTTGATGTTTTTTTTTTCATAAAAATCATATATAAGTATTGTGTGATGTATTAGTTTGGCTGGTTTTGTTTAAAAAGCTAGAAGTCATGAGTTCAAATCTATTAACCTATACTTTTTTTTTGCTTTCTTTAATTTCTCAATAAAAAAAATCAAAATTGAAAGAAATCTGGTCAAAATTGAATCCAAAACCCTCATATTAAATATATTATAATTGTAGGAGATATTTGCAGTGGATGTGAATATTTATTTGTTGGGAGTCTGAAAAAAAATGTGGCCATGAAATGGAACACCAACAAGCCAACAAAATGGGTATAGGATGAGATATTGGAGTGCTTGATAAATCTTATAGTGAGCTATAAAACGAGGTCTGATTGAAAGGTTGCTACCAATAAAAAACAGGAAATATCAGATGAATACTGAAAAGGGTCATCATGCTTTGAATTTGGATTGAGTAGTTTTTTTCTTTGAATGATTTTGTATTGATTTTGCAGAAAGTGTCGGAAAAGAAAGACCTCAATGCGCCACGCTGACGCGTCATGGCCCATTTAACTATTGTGCTGGGGATGAGGATAACCCACTCTAGAAGCCAAAAGAAGGTGAAGTTGTGTTAGGATATATTAGGAGAGATTTATGGAATACCAAGATATGATGTATATTCGGATTGTTTCCTATGGAATACCAAGATATGATGTATCTTTAGGATTGTTTCCTAAAGATAGAAGATATTGTTTCCTAAAAATAGAAGATATGACAGCTTGTATGATACGCTAGGGATAGCCAATGTACTATATATACTTTGCTCAATATCAATAACAGTAATCCTTTTGCGTGATCTTTACAAGTTGGTGAGCCTAACATGGTTCCCGCTGGGATTTGGGATGAGTGGTCCGGTGGGGTTGGGATCCTCCTCCCCTCATGCGTCATGACTGGCGTAGTGGCGTGCTTCAAACACATATGCAGTTGACCTGTTTTTGATATAGTACTAAAAGAAGCTACCTTTTCTCAGACTTTTTTTGCTAATCAAAGCATATCATCTTTCTGTCAGCGTTACATATTCAAACACACTTGTCTTCTTTAGCAATCACCACAGTTTTATTCAAGCCTCTCTCTTGCATTTTCTTTATCTTCACCTCGATTCCAACTTAAGAATAATACCAAGTATAGATTTTCCATTCTTATATCTATTGAAGATAGTAGTATCCTATCATGCCATCAACTATCACCTATTTTTTATTTAACATGGACTTTTGATTTCATGCTCTAACTTCATAATATTGAATTGTATCACTTACGATTTTGTTTTGAACTATTGTATGAGTCTTTTAACCATTTCTATATGTCACGCAAACATATATTCTCATCAGTACCTTCTTGTTGAATGAGCCTAATGTATTTTCTCAAGCCACCATCCCGATCTGGCCATTGAATAGTAGATAATCAGTGCCATTCGTCACACGAGAGCCGGTGGAATTCACCCGTTGAAAAGTGGGCTCCACCTGAGAAGAAAGTATTGAAAATTATTTATACTACTTCTACTAACGCCTCGAGATTTTTGTAGGAATGATTAGCTAAAAAGATTTAATATGGCATCAGAGTCAATTGGTCACGAATACTAACAGAAATGACTTAGCATTAAAAAAAATGTGTGCTGCCAAAATTGTGTATGCACTAGGCATTGGTTAGGCACTTCAGAAGCACATGAAAAGAGTGAGTAGAAACAAGACATCCTCTATACTTTATTTTTCTTCTGCTTTTCTGCTTTCCATCTCTGGACATCATCACCATCATCATTGTTGGTAGCAGGCTTTTTCCTCTCTTCTCCATTACTCGAATGGGCGTGTGGGATACGCTTACATATTGCTATATTGTTGGTAGGGGGTTGGGGTTGTGAGCTGTAACGAGCCGATCTAGGCCAGGCTTGAGCTCAAGCTCGACTGCCTAATACATATTGCTACAGCTCGAGTCAAGAGTCGAGCTTGAGTTCAATGACAAATAAACCAAGATCAAGCTTGGGCTTGGCATCAAGCTTGCCTTACCTGTAGGTGTCTATGCAACGAGCGAAGCTTGGGCTCATATAAATGTGAAGTTAATTGAGCTGAGCTTGAGTTCGAGCTGAACAGGCCCTAACTCGTGCTTTGTTCAATTAGTTTATGAGTTGAGCTAAGTCAAGCCTAGGCTGCCTCGGCTGTTGATAGCCCTAGTTTCGTATGTGTGCCCCATGATTTCAGTAACATAGTCAATAGATGTCAAGTCCTCATCACTAAACATCATCTAGATCAGTCAGGAGTCAGGACCATCTGCTGTTAATTGATAGCTCATAGAAAATCAATATTTACCACATTTCATTATGATTCTAGGGTCATTTGAATATACTAGGTGGGAGGTTTTCTATCCTAGTTATTGTCTGTCATGTTTCATATGGCTTGGACAGAACTGCATTAATCTGAAACACGACAAATATTGATATCGGGAAATTAGAGTAAAAAGAGTTTAGTACAATATAGTTCTAATTTTCTGTATTCATTTGTTTAATCAAATTGTTTGTTCTGTATAAAATCACATAATCTTCATAGAACATGTTAATTGGAGGAGGGGAAAACTAATTTATTAATTCCAACTGATTACCTCTGAATCATCTAAAATGTACCATGAACCCAGGGAGGAACGGATAAAGCAGAAGTAATGTCCAAAATGAGATGAAGTCCCATGATGCACTAAGATAGCATATAGATCATATTTTGACTCCCCCTGTGGAAAGAAATTAAATTAAAACAATTAGACAATTTTATTGAATAAAGACAGGCAAATACTCTTCTTCTGTTGGATGATTGAAATAGGACTATCTACTTACATTGTCGTCGCCACTTGGTTTACTGAGGAAATGTTGCAAGTCCCGTTCCAAAGGATACTTCACGAAATTATTGATCTTCTTATTTTCGCTCGTAGATCGCATGAGGTGCAGCACAGCAACTTCAGGAGCCTAATCTATTGTAACCCTTCTTTCAAATGTGAACTTCTCTTTATACTTTTCACAGGGTCCAAAATCCCTCATCTCTACCCTAGTGAATGACTCCAAAGCAGAGGAGAGATCACAGAGACCTTCAATTGCCAAGCTAATATCTAAAATGGGGTCAAAAGTTTCTGAAACATGAAGACAGTGGGTGCATTGCAGCTGAAATTCATGACAAACAAAGAAACAGAACAATCATATTGAGATGGGCTAAAAAAACAACACAACTCATAAATGCAGAACAATTCTAGAGATACCTGGCTTCTGAGACACCCCCCAAATATCTCATTTACAAAGCTTGCTCCCTCATCCCATTGAAGCCTCTTCAACATGCAACGGAGGAGCTCATGAGCATCTTGTTGCTGGGAGCCTTGGAAGGAGGGGGATAAACCTGAGCAATTACTAAGTCAAGGACCAACAAAAGTTTCAACAGTACGCTGCTATTGGAAGCAGGTCTAACTCTAATCACTAAAGCATCAACCATCTGCAAATACTAAGGGCTTCTTTTGTTTCTATGGAATTAAATTCCGATTAATTTTGATAAATATATTCCTAAAAAGTGGCTAAAATTGATGAAGCAAAGGTGAACTTTCATGAATGACTGTAAAATAATCTCACTTTGATATAAAATGAATCCAATTCCATGCAAACTACTAAATTCGTGATATTTCTTATCAATACGGAATCAATAATTAAATAGAATATATAGTCCTTGTTGACACCAAAAATGTCACTTTACCTCTTCAAGATCCAAAGAGCTATATGAAGTCGCAACCTGCCATAAATAGGCAATGCTACTTCCAAAAATCAAATCTTGTCAGAATCAAACAAAAACTGCAAGATCCTTCAAGACAGCCAAAAGAGGAGTACACAAGAAGTTTCGAGCCATTTCAAAATCATTTGGCCTAACTTCGCTTCTCCGGCAGCTGAAAAGGAGCTCCCGGCGGCGAAAGCATCGGAGACATCAAATCTTCGATCAGAGCCGATGGATGGTCTCCAAATACTTCCAAAAGGCTCCACGTCAAGTTCCGAGTCAAACTGGCAACGTTTGACCATACATCAACCCTCGAACAGCTAAATCAAGCCTCTCAGCGGCGAGAACCACTGAGACCATCTCTCATCAGATAGAGCACATGGACGGCTTCAAAATGCTTACAAAGGGCTACACGTCAAATTTCAGGTCATTTCGACAACATTTGACCATAGTTTGACGCTCGGAAGCCAAATCAGGCCTCTCGGCGGCAAAGCTCCCTGGGACCATGGTTTCCAAGACAGAGCATATGGATCATCTTAAAATGACTCCAATAGGTTTCTTGTTAAATTTCAAGTCAATCGGACATCGGTTGACCGCACATCAAACCGCGACATCTTCATCGCGACAAAAGCGAGTCTACTGGTGATAGGATCCAAAATGGCTTCAAAACTCGAACAAAAGCCTATGGTTGGTCTTATTTATTGCTCAGGAGGCTTCACACCAAATTTCAGGTCATTCCGACATCGTTTGACCCAGTTTCAGCTTCTGACGGAAAATCGGCAGCTCTGCGCGACAAAGTCTTCGGCTTTCTCGGAAAATTAGAAACTTTGCAAACCAAAATGCAAGGATTCTTATTAGGTTTTCTATAGGGAAATCAGGCCAATAAATGGTCAAAATGTCAAGGAAAAATACAGAAGAAAAAAGAATCGAAAAACAGCAAAAACGGACACAAAACGGGACAAAAGGGGAGAAAACCCGGCCTGCGACCCTGGAGCCCGGGATCGCCGGGAAGGCCTCGGTAACCCCGGTTTTCGCCGTTTTTTTGCGATTTGAAGCGTCCGGCCTCTGGTATTTTCCAAAATTCATACTTTTGAGACACCAAATCCTCTGACATCCGTCAAAAACATGGGTTAATCATCAAGAGTATCGAAAATAACATCGATCGCCACCCGGTCAACCAAAAAAAGTGTGCTTTCTACCCGACCGATCGAGAAATCGACAGGACAGATGGTACCGACCCGCTGTTGGCAACAAACACGTGAAGTTACATGGTCATCCGATGTCGATCTACGTGAAGATCCATCGATGATCATCACCAGAAGAATCCCAAAAGATGCGGCACGGCCCGCGACTCTTCAACTGCTCGGCGACCATTTAATGCGATTAATTGACTAGCTTTATTACGGTCATTAATCCATTTCTTTGGACGGACCAATCAGAAGCAAGCATCCGTGAGTTACAAGTCAAGAGATTCATGGCATTTAACCCATGAAACTCCTCCCATCATGGCGATTAAAGGCGATTAAATGCCCTCAATCTCCTCCGGCCAATCAGAAGCCAAGAAAAAGAAGTTACAAAATAAGGAATTCAATCTTGTAACTCCTCCCTTTATGTAGCTTTATGACAATTAAGGCTCATAAACCCTCCTAAATGGCTACCTAAAATCCTATAAATAGGAGAGCTCTCCAAGAAGAAAAGGACAAACACAACAGGAAACACACAGACAACAGACTGCAGAAAATCCAGAAATTCAGACAGAAAAAGGCATCAGAAATCTAAGAGAGAAAACTCTGCGGAAATCCTACACCGACCACCGCTACAAGGTGACAAAAGTCCCTTGGGGGGTACCCCCCCAAGGTCCTTGCCCTCTCCTTCTGCCGCCAATGGTTTAGACATGGCTTTTCAGCCCGTCTACTCGGCTTTTTATTGGACATAGGACCTTCTTTTTTGTCTTTGTTCTCTAAAAACCTAAGGTTATAGCCAAGCCAAGCGAATCAATAGCATCCTCTGTTCTCATCTGCATGGATGATGGTGAAGTCCACATATGGCTTGCGACTGTCAATCTGAACGGGTCCCCCACAATCTCCTGAGAAGTTAGATCCTCCTTTTCTTGCTTTTCATTGTAGTTTGTATTTTTTCAAAAGAGACAAAAATCACAACTCTTGTCTTTCATTATTGATAAGGATTGTAAAATGGCTATAAACGCCAAAATCGGCTATAAACGCCAAAAATCGGCTATAAATGCCAAAATCGGCTATAAATGCCAAAAAAATCGCCTTTCACGGCAAATAAAGAAAAATGTCTCTTTTCTTAAATATATGTGCAATGGAAAACTTGAAAGAAGTTGATTTCTTTTTTACTTGCGAAGGTTGATCTCCGGATCACCACTTGCAATTCCAAGTAAAACAGAAAATCTGGCACACCCACACAAAAGAAATGTTGACCCACGCCCCATGCCCCCTACGAAAGGGTCGGACCCAACTGACTCCCACGTCCGCCGACCTCGGTAGGACCAGGCGCCAGGAGCGCGGTCCATCAAGTTGGCACACCCGGTGGGACCCGTTCATTTGAGAACACGATGCTAGAAATGAAATATTTGCATATCATATATTTTGCTCTATGCTTATATTTCTTTTCTCGATTCCTTAGTTACGTTCTAATTGGTGGCCTATGTTGGATTCTCTGCATCTAAAAAAAAATGAGATTGAAGATTTTTTGGAAATTTCTAATTCTTTGAATTTATTTCACTCTTTCTCTTTTCAAAAAAATAAAAAAAAAACAAAAATCTGATTTTTCATTTTGGATTCAAAATTGAAAAACCTTGATACGTTCCTATGTTCATCGCGCTTGCAGAATGTTGAGCCTGTTCGACAGGTGCACTCTTTCTTTTCAAAAAAAAATAAAAAAAACAAAAAATCAGATTTTTCATTTTGGATTCAAAATTGAGAAACCTTGATCCGTTCCTATCGTTCATCGCGCTTGCAGAAATGTTGAGTTTGTTCGACTAAGGTTTTGGGCCATCGTTTCTCTTCGATGAGTTCATTAAAGATCTAAAAAAAATGAGGTGAGATTTTTTGGAAATTTCTAATTCTTTGAATCTATTTCCACTCTTTCTCTTTTTAAAAAAAAAACAAAAAATCAGATTTTGCATTTTGGATTCAAAATTGAGAAACCTTGATCCGTTCCTATCGTTCATCGCGCTTGCAGAAATGTTGAGCCTGTTCGACTAAGGTTTTGGGCCATTGTTTCTCTTCGATGAGTTCATTAAAGATCTAAATAATAATAATAATAAAAAACAGATTTCTCATTTTGAATTCAAAATTGAGAAACCTTGATCCATTCCTATCGTTCATCGCGCTTGCAGAAATGTTGAGCCTGTTCGACTAAGGTTTTGGGCCATCGTTTCTCTTCGATGAGTTCATTAAAAAAAAATAATAATAATAATAAAAAAAGACATAGACCACTAAGGTTAAACCAACTGCGTTCTTTGATCATGGTTGATTCAAGAAAAGCCTTGTCCAGAGTGTGGAGACAGCTTGACTGTTCTAGGCAAGGGTCCTCCAAACGGGTTCATTAAGTAATCCTACCCTTACCTGGGGGCAATTCTATCAATCAAGATTTCATAAGACCGGGTTAGGAGGCCTATGTGTACTCTCTCGTCTTTTAAATAAATTTTTTTCAAAAATAAAATTTTTAAAAATAAAAATTTTAAAATAAAAATATAAAATATAAAAAAATTTTCAAAAAAAAATCTTCAAAAAAAAAATAATAAATTTTTTTTAAAAAAAGATTTTTTTTAATAAAAATTCTTCAAAAAAAAACTTCCGTCATTTTGGGTTTAGATTGGAGAAATCTTGGTCTTCTCCTTTCTGAGCACTGGCACTCGCGGAAATCGCTGAGCCCGTGTTCAGATTGGAGTGCCTTTTACTCTCTTTGATGAACCCGATATTGGCCTTTCAAAAAAAAAAAATCGTCAGTTTTAGATTCAGATCCGAGAAATTATGGTTCATTTCTTTTTGAGCACTGGCGTTCGCGGAAATCGCTGAGCCCGTGTTCAGATTGGAATACTATCTGCTCTCTTTGATGAATCCAATCTTGACCTTTCAAAACAGAGAATCTCATCTCATGGATGCGGTCTCAAAACATTTGTGTCTAGCGGTACTAGTACGCCCTTCAAGGTTTTCTGTATTGTGACCGGCACATATGTAACTCCAACTTTATATTCTTCTTATCTCGAGCAAGCTCTGCTTCTCGATAAGTCGAATTTAAGTTCACAATTGCTTCTAGCAGTCACTGGGACGCTCATTCTGGGCTTACCATACATGCGATCAGAACAATTGTACCCTCTATGGCATTTTGCTTTCCTCATATTGCTTGGGTCATCTCCCTCGAGCAATTTGAAAAGATGAAACCATAGAACTTCCCATTTATGATCATTATATTCTTGTGATTACTAATGGATGCAGTCTTGTTTCAGAAATTTTCGAAAAAAACTAACAATGGCAGCATCGCTTACCATTACCTTCGATGAGAACAAGCACCAAATCATGCTTCAACAGAAGCAAACTACGTGCACCTATAAGTGCCCCATCAGCTGCCGAAGTGTCAACTCCCTCGGCAACTCTCTGAACTCCGGGTCGACCTCGACTCCCCGGACTATCGTCTTTGGGACGCTGGGACCATTCCCACTTCCCGAGGAACAAACTGCTTCCTCCAAGAAGCAGAAACTCGCCTCTCAACGTGTCACTACCGTGACACCAAAGGCGAGCACCAGAAGGCCCGAAGCCCATGACAGCCCCACGAAGCCTCGACCAGCAAACGACCAGGTCTATCCCAAGACTTGGTCCCCAAGACCTTCACCAAAACAGAGAAGGTCCCAAACATCCACTAAGCCAGCATTCCTGGCCCCACTTAAGGAGAACCAGTTCTACCCTCTTGCCTAAATGAAAGAGGAGAGACCCATCTCCAACTTGACTCCGAAGTCAAACCAGCATGAGCCGGCTTGTTCCTACAAGCCCAAAATCAGATCATGCATCACAAGGCTTCTGCAAGCACCTGCTAAGGCCTACAAACCTGCAGTTCGACCCTTCATCTCTACAGGGGCCGAACTCCAAAAATTCAACGCTTTGCTGCAACAGGTGAATGACAGGGTTCGCATCCTGTCCTTGCCCAGCTATAAAGAAGACAGGCTTGGCTGCTGCGCCCAAGGGAGCACATCCTTCATCATCAAAGCCCAGCCAGAGCTGACCGAAGCTCAAATTGCTCGTTGTATACGCCGCCGCACGTCATATCGGCAAAAGGGAATAGAGAAGCAAAGGACCCAGCCTCCTACACTTCAAGTCTCACCCAAATGGGTAAAAAAAGAAAGACCCAACCAAGTTGATGCCGTCCATATGGTTGGAAAAACCAGAAGGCGCCAAAAGTCAGCAGCAAAAATCCATGTCCGACGTCCGATGACCCGCAGCGTCTCCAGGACAAGAAGACATTCAGAAGAATCCCCTGCTCCTTCAAGCAAAGGATGGTAGAGTGATCCTTCCTCAAGCTCTTCTTTAAAAAGAATGAGCCCCAGCTCAGTCACCAAGACCGTTTCTTCGTTCGAATCACGAAGGATGAATGTCTTGGCTACAAATTCTGAGCCACCACCCCACAACCCACCTCTAGATGATGCGATCACCCGCATCCAGCAGTTGGAACAAGGCCAGCAGAGGATTGAAACTCTGATGGAAAACCTTCTCCTCACCTTCCAAAATCAGGCGAACAATGAACCTCCTCCGAATCATCAAGACGATGAGGTAAATGGAGAAGAAAATGAGTTGCGCACCCTTACCAAAAAGGACGTAGACAGTATCCTCGCCATAGCAAAAGAAGAGGATATACTCAAGGAGCATGGGATCAAGCCACCATATCCCTTATGGATGGACTCGGTCCCGTTCCCCACAAAATTCCAGCATCCTACTCTCAAAACATATACGGGAAAAGGATCAGCCAGACAGCACGTCATCCACTTCAAGATCTTGACGGGAGCTATCGCGGATCAAGATGCACTCAAGATCCGCCTCTTTGCAAGTACCCTAAAAGGTACGGCCTTCGATTGGTACTCCACTCTGCCGGAGGACTTGATCCAAAACTGGGCAATGCTAGAGACACGCTTCCTGACTCACTTTAAAGGTGAGGATCATCCCGCTACTATGGCTCAGCTGTGCAGCCTAAAACAGGGGGAGAATGAATCAACATATGACTTCATTCATAAGTGGAAAGCAATGGCGTACAAATGCTCTGATGTACTGCCACAAGCGTCGCTAGTCGACATTTGCCGAAACAACATGAGAGCCAGAATCCGCTCCATGATCATCGGCAACAAATCAAAAAACCTGGGAGAACTCCTAGAAGCTTCCATGGAAGCTGAAATGGTGATTAAAGACCTCAACAGTCAGAAATCATCAAGAAAAGAGCCGACCGCCATTGCAACCTCTAAACCAAAGAAAAAAGAGGTCCTCAATGTGCAGACCAAGTCAGCTCCTCAGCCACCAAAGAAAGCTGAAAACAAAGCTGCGGGTAAGAGACCTGAACTCTCAGATGCCTTCAAAGAACGAGTAGAGAAGAAATACCCGTTTGATGAAGCTGTTGATGAAATCTTCGGGGCTCTTGTGGCAAACGGCAAGCTCACCTTGCCTGAACCAAAAAGACCGGGTGATGTTGGCAAAACCAACGATCCTTGGTACTGTCCATACCACCAGATGATCTCGCATCCTCTCAATCAATGCTTTGTTGTTAGGGAGAAAATAAACGAGATGTGGAAAAACGGAGTTATCACCTTTGACAAAAACTATGGGTCTGCCTCCGTCAACATGGTGACATGTGGACAAACATCAAAATCACCGAAGAAGATCACTACTTCCTTCAAGGTGATAAACTCAATCCAAGCATCCGAGGAACTGGTTCCTTACCCGACACCAGACGGACAACCCATATGGGTACATCCCGATCTCCTGGAAGATGAAAATTGGGAGGTCGTGAAAACAAAGCCTACAGCTCAACAGCGAAGGCAGGCTAGGAAACATCTCCTCAAGCTCAAACGGCAAGAGAAGACCCAGCCAAAGCAAGAAGTCAAAGAAAAGGCAGAGGCTTCCTCTACCGTTTCACTGGAGGCGACAAAAACATCCCTTCCAAAGACTTCAAAGGGGGTAAGAAAATTCACTCTCAGTGATTTTATGCCACCTCAATTCAAAGAAGTCATGAAGGAGGCATCATACTCTTGCAATTCGGTAGTTGGATTCTCCATTGATGGATATGAGTCCAGCGACATCGATGATGGATTCGAATCCAACTACACAGACGAGTGGGAGGAGTCCCTTGAAACAGGAGAATATCTCTCCGATGAAGAATGGGTTCCTGAGACTCATCTTATGCCAGTAATCTGGTATAACCCTCTACAGCCACAAGGATCCTGGTCTGATGATGAAGAAGACCAAGAGGCTATATAAGAAAATGCTGCTGACCCAGCACCTCTCATTACTCCAGTGGAAACCAACCATGTTGAGCCACAAAGAGTTGATGAAGAAGAAGATTTGGCTCCCATGCCTGATCTTGAAGAATATGCAAGGATCTTGCAGCGTCTCGCTCTAGAACAAGAGCAAGACCGCGTCAACGAGCCTCCTCGCAATCCAGAGCCTGAAGTCCCTGAAGACCATCAGGTACATCCTCCCTTAACTCCTGGAAATGGAGAAAATTGCTGGATAGACGATCCTCTTACATCCGAGGATGAGTCTGACTCCGATCAGGCAACGTCTCCCGTCAGAGCTTCCTGTAATGTGATAATTCGGGATTATAGCTCTTCCGAAGCATCTGATGAGAGCATTTACACTTCGGCGACACCTAGCAATGTATCATCTGGAGCAACCTCGTCTCACGTGACTTTCACTGAGATGACACCCTCTCAGGTTTCTTCTCCTGAGACTGTGACTTCAAAGTTCACACCCTTCCTGACTGAAGAATTCCCAGCTATTGATGCTTGGGACGATGAATTAATCAACGAAGAATAAAGGTTGCTGGATGCTGTTCAGGACTTGTTCCCGGAAAATGCTTCGTGCAACACAATCACTGAGGATGACAACTCTGCTACTGATACATCCTCAGCAAATGAAAAACGACAGCCTCTTGATTCTGAAGACAATCTTCCAAACGAAGACCCTTCTCAAGAAGCTCTCGAAGTTGGTAAAGGCACCCGCTCTGGCCGGGACTACCATAAAAATTACAACCAATCTTCCTTTACATATGTAAATCCTTCGGGAAAAGATGTTGTAAGCGCCCCTAGTGGCAACAATGATGAACATGCAGGCCCTAAGGAGGCTTTCAAGTATGACTTGATTGAACACTTCAAGCACATACCTGCACGTCTGCACATCCTAGATTTGTTGCGAATGTCTCCGCACACTCATGATAATCTCATCTCAGAATTACAAAAGCTGAATGAGGATATCGACAAACATGCCCCGCAAGTCCTCCAAATTGAAATGGATTACCGGGTCAAAAACTCAGAAGCCTCCTCAAAGGGAGAAAAGAAGAAAACTGAGGGATCATGCATTGAATGCCTCTCGGTTAAAAAAGCAGCCAGTGCAACCATCGCTTTCACAAAGGACGACCTCCTACTTGGCGAAACCAGGCATAACCGACCCCTGTACTTCACAGGGTACATCAAGGAAATGCTTATGCACAGAGTTCAGATCGACCCAGGTTCTGCACTCAACCTCATCTCCACATCGGCTCTCGAAGAGTTGGGCATCCCACCCAGCAAACTGAGCCACACATCTGTATCTATCTTTGGATACGATGGGAGTACTCAAAGGCCTATCGGCAAAATCAGGTTCAAGTTACAGATTGGTGATCTTATCTCTGAGGTCACTGTGTATGCAATAAAAACCCCTTCATGCTATAACATCCTTCTCGGACGCCCTTGGATCCACGAGAATGGTGTTGTCCCTTCAACTCTACATCAATGCATCAAGTTTGTTGGCAACGATGGCATGATACATCGAGTCTTTGCAGACAAAAAACCCTTCAAAGGTAAAGAAGTCCACTTTGCAGACTCACAGATGTATGAAGGTGAAAAAGAAGAAGAGGAGAAGCACATAGCACCCTTTGCCGAAAATCCCCAGAAAGATAAAAGCAAGGCTCCTCAACAAGCACCGGAAGAAAACAAACCATCCGGTAAATCCGAAGAGAGCATTCAAACTCCCTTCATCATCTCCCTCAAACCTTCAAAGCCTTTGGTCATCACAACTAAAGTGAAGAAGGCAAAGCAAAGGCCTGTGGGCAAATTTGTTGTCTCTTTCGTGTCTATCATGCAAGACATGGACTCGGATTCAGAGCCAGAAAATGACACATCGTTAAGCCAAGCTGACACTCAGCAAGTTCAGGCTGCTCTCACTCCAATGGAGATAACTTCTGACGTAGAAGATCCTACGTCAGCTTCCTTCGTTGTTCCAGTAACTTCAGCAAAGGAAAAGCCGATCTTCTTCCATAGATCGGATGCTTCTTCATCAAACTCCATGCTTGAACCTTTCCAAAATGAAGGTATGCCTCAACTATCCTTATATAGTTCTGTGGCACAAGCTATTATGAAGAAAATGGGCTATGACGCTCAAAACCCAGTCGGTTTGGGAGAAGGACGCGGTATTCTCACGCCATTGGGGCCCGTCTTGACCAAAAGCCAGCTGGAAGATTGGAGACTCTACGGCTATGTAGAAAAGTCTTCACAGTTTCACACGGGTTAGGGTATGATCCTGACACTCCCCTGAGACAGTTGACACAAAGGCTTAAAAGTCAATATACTGACCAAGAGTCAACATTTCAAGTCCATGAAGACATCGATCTCCCTGGATATCTCTTTGATGAGTCACCTGACAAAGATCCAGGAAGCTCATCCAATTGGCACGATTTCTCCGAAAATGAAGAGGAGTTGTCCGATGGCACAGACGTGTGGTCTTCTGACCCAGAAGAACCCTCATTTCCAAAAGAAGTAGCCTACTTAAATCCGGTTTCAATAGGCAATTGGGATTATCTCATAGCAAGCCTTGGGAAAATTACCGATCAAGAAGACCCGTGGAAAGGAACAAAACCTTGGTCTGGAAATGCCTTTGAAACCCCAAAAGGTTTCGTTGAGCTGGAAGCCTTCGAAAATATTGTGGAGGAACCACCTTCGAACCTTCAAACAGAAGATCCTGTTCAAAAGATAGACTTGGGAACACCAGATAACCCACGTCCTGTATTCATAAGCAAGAATATAAAGGATGATGAGTTACCCGAGTATATCGCCTTTCTTCGTGAGTTCGTTGATTGCTTTGCATGGTCTTACGCTGAAATGCCAGGCTTAGACCCCAAAATAGTGGTTCACAAACTCAATCTTCAAGAAGACTCAAGCCTGTCAAGCAAGGCTAAAGAAGATTCCGTCCAGATGTGATGGATAAAATTGAACAAGAAGTTCAAAAACTGAAAAGTGTCGGCTTCATCCGTGAGGAACAACATCCTGAATGGTTGGCCAACATTGTCCCCGTGACAAAGAAAAACGGGCAGATCAGGGTCTGTATTGACTATAGAAACCTGAATGGCGCATGCCCAAAAGATGAATTTTCGCTCCCCATACCAGAGGTAATGATCGATAATACCAGTGGATTCGAGCGAATGACATTCATGGATGGTTTCTCTGGCTACAATTAGATAAAGATGCATCCCGAAGATGAAAAACATACATCTTTTTGGACCTCATTTGGCATATATTGCTATACTGTCATGCCATTTGGACTGAAAAATGCTGGTGCCACATATCAGAGGGCTATGATGAAAATATTCCAAGATATGCAGCACAAGACGGTTGAGTGTTACGTTGATGACCTCGCCGTCAAAAGCAAAAGAAAAGAAGATCACCTCGAAGACCTTCGAGAAGTCTTCCTCCGGCTTCGCAAACACAAACTGCGGATGAATCCTTTGAAATGCTTTTTCGGTGTCTCGTCGGGTAAGTTCCTCGGATTCTTAGTTCGGAAAGCTGGAATAGAGCTTGACCCTATAAAAGTCAAAGCCATTCTAGAAATGCCCTCTCCAAGAACCTTGAGAGAACTCAAAGGGCTTCAAGGGAGATTGGCCTACATTAGACGGTTCATCTCCAATCTTTCGGGGAAATGCCGTCCATTCTCCCGGTTGATGAAAAAAGGTGTAAACTTTGTCTGGGATGCTGATTGTGAAGCTGCTTTCCAAGACATCAAGTCATACCTGACAAAACCTCTAGTGTTAGCTGCTCTTACCACTAGAAAACCATTCATCTTGTACACAAGAGCCCTTGATCACTCTTTAGGAGCTCTGCTTGCACAAGAAAATGATCAAAGAAAAGAAGCTGCTCTATATTACCTCAGCCGCATGCTAGCAGGTGCAGAGCATCGTTACTCTCCAGTCGAAAAAGAATGTCTTGCAGTGATGTTCGCCGTACAAAAGCTACATCACTACTTGCTTTCCAACACAGTATACCTGGTCTCTAGGGTCAACCTCTTGAAGGTCCTTGTCACAAACGCAGGTTCTCTCAATGCTCGACTAGCAAAATGGTCCATCCTTCTGTCACAATTTGATATTAGGTATGTACCACAAAAGGCAATCAAAGGGCAAGCTCTAGCGGACTTCCTCGCAGAGCATCCATTGCCTAAAGATTCTCCGCTCAGAGATGATCTCCCAGATGAACCAGTTTACAATGTGGAGACTTTCTCGCAAAGTGCCTCCTGGGACATGTACTTTGACGGTGCAACCAGGACAAATGAAACAAGACAGCTGATCTCGAGAGTTGGCATCCTCTTTGTTAGCCCCGACAAATACATGATTCCACACGCTTTCTCGGTACTGGAACCATGCATAAACAATACAGCTGAATATCAAGCTCTAATCCTAGGATTGGAACTCGCCATCGAATCCAGTATCACCATGCTGGAAGTCTTTGGAGACTGTCAACTGATCGTCAACCAGATGAATCAGAAATTTGAAGTCAGGAAGCCAGATTTACTGCCTTACTACAACAAGGCACAATCACTTCTGCAAAAGTTTGACATCTGTCACATCACCCACATTCGTAGAGGTGAAAACATACGTGCAGATGCCCTAGCTGGACTTGCCGCATCTATGGCAATCCAGGAAGGGGAAAACATGCAAATCACAGTGTGTGAAAAAAGAATCCTTCCTCCTCTTAACACACACCAAGCAGTTGCTGAATGCCACCAAGTGGTCGGAAGTCAGATTTCAATCCTTCAAACTTCAATCAGCGACTGGAGGGATCCGTTCATTGATTACATTATGTTCGGGATCCTACCTGAAGATCCAAAAGAACGGGTAAGCATCCAAAGGCGAACCCCAAGCTTTCATTTGGATATTCCTTCAAAAATCCTTTACAGGAAATCCTTCAACGGAGTACTTCTACGCTGCTTGTCACAACAAGAGGCTGAGGAAACACTCAAAGAAGTTCATGCTGGTCTTTGCGGAGCTCATCAGGCTGGTCCCAAGCTCTATGATCAGATAAAAAGGTTAGGATATTACTGGCCTACTATAGTAGCTGACGCAATGCAATTTGCTAAGCGCTGTCAACAATGCCAAGTTCATGGAGATTACATTCACATGCCTCCAGAATGGCTGCATCCTACAACGATTTCATGGCCTTTCGAAGCCTGGGGTATAGACATCATAGGTCATAGGTCATATTTCTCCCCCTTCGAGCAAAGGTCATCGCTTCATCTTCGCCGCTACGGATTATTTCTCCAAGTGGTCAGAAGCATTTGCGTTCAACGAAATGAAGACCTCATCAGTCCTTTAGTTCCTGCGCACCAACATCATTTGTCGTTTCGGCATACCCAAAAGATTTGTCCATGATAATGGGCCACAATTCTGGGATCATCGATTCTACAGGTTCTGCAACAAATACAAAATCCAAAGCTGTCCTTCAACTCCATACAATCCGGCAAGCAAATGGGTTAGCAGAAGCTTTCAACAAGACACTCTGCAAAATCCTAAAAAAAATGGTCTCTAGTCACAAAAGAGACTGGAGCGGCAAAATGTCTGAAGCTTTGTGGGCCTATCGAACCACCGTTGGAGGACCAACCCATAGCACACCATTCTCCTTGGTCTATGGATGCGAAGCTGTCGTGCCCTTGGAAGTACAAATTCCTTCCTTGAGGGTATCCTTGCAAAATGACATGACTCAAGAAAGCAATGTCAAATTGCGACTCCATGAGCTGGACAATCTCGATGAGAGTCGGCTCGAAGCTCAACAAAGCATTGAACTTTACCAAGCACGCATGGCAGGATCTTTCGAATAAAAAGGTCAGGCAACGCGCCTACAAAAAGGGTGACTTGGTTCTTGCGGTAAAAAGGCCAATGGTCTTCGCTCATAAGTCCAAAGGCAAATTTGAGCCAAAATGGGAGGGACCCTACGTCATCAATAAGGTTTTCTCCAACGGCGCATACGCACTCCTAAACATGGAAGGTGACAGATGTATGCTGCCCATCAATGGTAAGTTTTTAAAGCGGTACTACCCTTGAAGACTTACCCAACTGGGTAAGAGCAATGCCTGTACGGCCAAAACTGGTTTCCAGGTACACGCTCGCTAAACCCACCTTCTTTTAGAATTTTCATATCAAATGTTGAAATTTCTAGAAATTTAAAACAATGCTTACTTTCATCGTTTCATTGTTCAAAAAAGAAAAATTCCAAGTTTAGGAATCTTTCCCTGACTTGACCAAAATTTTCAACCCTTGAACCCAAAATCCATGGTTTGAAACAAAATCCGGATTCAGGGATTTCCACCCTAGTCCACCCTGCCTTTTACCGCCAAAATGGTTTTAGGTCAAAACTTATGACCCTCGTGTCTTTAAACAAAAAAAAAATGGTTTTTCAAAAAACCGCGGGGAAGCGATGCTTAGTCGATACTCGCACAAATCGGAAGCATACGAACTACGTTCGACACTTCCAAAATTGCAGGGAAGCGACATTTCGTCGATACTTGCAAAATTCAAAAACCGTGGAGACGCAACATTTCAGTTGATATCCACAACCCAAATTTTAAAAGGTTCGAAAAAACCTAAAAAACCGTGGAGACGCAACATTTCAGTTGATATCCACAGCCCAAATTTTAAAAGGGTCGAAAAAACCTAAAAACCGTGGCGACGCAACATTTCAATTGATATCCACAACCCAAATTTCAAAGGTTCGAAAAAACCTAAAAAACCATGGAGACGCAACATTTCAGTTGATATCCATAACTCAAAGGTTCGAAAAAACCACAAATTTCAAAAATCATGGGGAAACGACATCAAGTCAGTACCCACAAAACCAAAATTTTTGAAAAGCAAGGATGCGACATTCCATCGATACTTGCACCCAAATTCGCGAGGATGCGACATTCCATCGATACTCGCAACCGAATGAGCAAGGATGCGACATTCCATCGATACTTGCAAGAACATTCAGCAGGGAGGCGACTTTTAGTCGATACTTGCATTTTTGAAAACCAAACTGGCTATAAATGCCTCCAAAACAAAACAGGCTATAAATGCCACAAACCGGCTATCAATGCCGCCAAAACAAAACCGGCTATCAATGCCACAAACAAAAATTGGCTTTCAAAAAATCCGGCTATCAATGCCACAAACTCGGCTATCAATGCCACAAAAAATCGGCTATAGATGCCACAAAACAAATCGGTTATCAATGCCACCAAAACCGGCTATAGATGCCACAAAAAAAAACTCGGCTATCAATGCCACAAGAAAAGCTGGCTCTCATGCCAAAATTGGCTTCTATGCCACAAGCAAAAATCTAGCTTCCATGCCAAAACAATCATTTGACAAAAGATTTTCAAAAAATGACAAGCTTTTGATCAAATCCCATTTAGCAATTACTTTTATCACAAAAAGATTTAAGTAAGCGTAGGGAAAACAAAAAAAAAAAGAGTACTAAAAAAATACATGTGGTACCAAAAAAAAGAAAGTGCTCACAAGCACTACAAAAAAAGTACAAAAAAAAATACATATGGTACCAAAAAAAAAAAAAGACAAGTGGTACAAAAAAAAAGAGAAGGATGGTTGCTGTTAAAAAAAAATAGGAGCTCAATAAAAAATGGTCTCCAGCCAAGAGTTCAGCTCCTTAAGCAAACTTTTGGCCTCAGCCGTCAGGGATTCCAAGGCACGCTTCTTCAGGAACTTGCCATGAGATGCTGGGGTGGGCTGTAACCCTTCTTTCGCACCAGGAAGCTTATCTCGAGCAGTTCGCCATTGTTTGTTCTCATCAGACTTCCTTTTAAGAACTCGATTGGCATCTGCAACCCGGCGAATCAGAGCACTCTCCCTGTCACGAGCCTCTGTTATTGCAGTCCACTTGGCAGCAACTTGTGCCTGTAAATGCTCAAGACGTTTCCTGGCCTCATCGACCTCCCTATCAAGGATGTTATGGTCATGTGTCACCCAATGATGTTTAGCTCTTTTAAGTTCTTCTCTCGGACTACCTGCTTCTGCTTTCTGTAGCCTCATCCAGGTTAGACTGAGCCTTATCCGCAGGGTCCAGGGACATCTCCTTGAAGAACTGGTCATCAGGAAAACCCATGGTCTCAAACCACCTGTCACCCAGCTCAATGATCCTATCAACGATCGCCCTGGCACTTGTGATATCTAGACCAGCCTCTTCAGCATCACCGAAAATCTCACGCACATGCTGGATCATCCCAAATCCGGCATCTAAGTGCCCAGAAAGCAGAGTCTCAATCCAAGAGCTCAGAACTCGCACCACCACCTTCTTCACAAAAAGAAGAGATGGCCCCGCTGAAGATTCGCCCAACTCCGTTGGTCGGCTGCTCATGTCACCTGTTGGAAGAGTAACAAAAGAACTCTTTCCAGTTGAAGCTGCTCCTGCTCGAGAAGGAATCTCAGCACGAGGTATCTCCTCAACATTGTCAGAACTAGTCCCAGAAGTCTCTACCTCTGGATCAACCTCTGGCATCCCTTGCTCTGGAAACGACGAATCCTCCTCTGTCACTTCAAAACCTGCCAAAGAGCCACAAAAAGGTATGAATATGATCCTGTTTGAAAATCATTATCAGGGTTATTACTACAAAATACCTTCTTCGACGACTGGCGGAACACTTTCTTCCTCCATGAATGCATCGGAAGCATCATCAACATTTACATCCATCGATGGTTCGAAGTCATCGGAATCCTGTGGCATGTCAGCTGGCAAAAAAAAAATGTTAGCAAACCAAGTCGCAGACACAAAAAAAAAGAAAGAAAGCAAAAGAAGTCATACCAATTGGAGACTCTGGATTCACTCCAGAGTCCCTCGGTTCTTCTTCAGGTGCCCCGACAGGATCCGTCACCACCTCATCGATTGGAACCTTAGGCATCACCAAGTCTTCCTCTGCTAAAAAAAAAAAAGAAAAGCAGAAACAAGAAGCAAATCAGAACATGGAAAATCCCATGAAAAGAAATGGAAAGAGAAAAATGAAGAATCATACCTTCACCGACGGTCTCTTCTTCTCGGCTTCTCTTCTTTGGAGGCTCGTCAGCATCCACTGGCACATCCTCATTGATAGTAAGAGGAACTTTCAAGTCAGGAGAGTCCTCATGCTGCCCCTTGCTGCGATGATGACTCCTCCTCCTCTTACTCCTGCAAGCTCGCTTCTTAGAGGAACCTGCCCCACTGTCAGAGTCAGGTTTCCCACTTGACTCCTCAATGGATGGTCTACTCTTGCCAGTAGACTCCACGGAAGCTTGCCTCTGTACCGCTTGCATCCAAGCACCAAGTTCGGCTTCCTCCTGTTCTAGCTGCTCTAAAGCCTCATCAGGTATTTCTCGAACAGCTTCAGAACCAATGACGCCCTGGTCACCGAGAAAGCCTATCTTGTGCTTCTCTCCAGAAAGGAAGGCCCAAACTTCCTCTCGCTGGACGCCATCCGACTTTCCAAGGCCCTTTCCAAATGCCAGCTTCACATCAAGCTCCTTCTTGGAAAGCCCCCGATATGCCGAAAAGCTCTCCGCAAACCACTTCGCAAAGCCTGCAGTCCGGGAAGTCAACAACACAGGATAAGAGATCATGGCTGTAGTGTCTTAGCACTATAGAAAACCCATGCATTTCTCCCGTCCTGTAAATCTCCAAAGCGCTTCACCATGCTTAAAGGCGCTCCAACAACGCCTTGAGAAAAGCCCAGCTGCAAAGCAAAGCGAGAGGGTACATACGGCTGGATGTCAACGAAAAGATGTCTGCGGTACACCATAGTGCCGACACGTATGCTGAAAAGCCACTCTCTCTCTGCATTCGTCAAGGAGTAATGCCTTCCCGACCCCGCCCTGGTAGAGTCTCGGGAGGCACCAAAATCAAAAGCCTTCTTCCGCAACTCCAGAGAAAGCTTCACTGAAGACTGCCCCATCTCGACGTCCCTGAACCGTCGGATCCTCATGCGGGCAAACAAAGTGATTCGGACACGGCTTTGCCCTTAGCCAGTCGAATCATCAGAGGATCATCATCCTGTGCAGCACCCAGCCGGTGGAAGCTAGGACAGTGGTACACGTACCACGAATAAAAGATGTGGGCTGAAAATACCCTATTCATGGGAAGCCCAAGCCGAACCAAAAAAGTAGCAGCCTGCAGTTCGGTACACAGGTAGGAGTAAAGAGCTGGCACCAAAGCAAGCTGCTCCCCAAACGCCATCTGATAAGCCGGAAAAATACAATGCGGCCTGATGTGCGTTCCATCTCCTCTAGCAAAAATAGCCTCACCAAGCCAATAAATGAGGTAAACAGCGAGATCTCTCCGCAGTGCAATGTCAGGATATATGGCGTTTGTACTTGCACAGAAATCTCTCAACTCTTCTTGCATAGCCAAGATCGTCTTCGAACTTGGATCCTGAGCCCTGGCTTCCTGGGTCACGCTATCAGAAGACTCCCTGCTATCAAAAAAGTTAGGGAACGAAGAGCTTGAACTCTTCCAACTGCTGGATCTAACTTTCAAACCCTCCTTCTCCTTCAAAAAATCATAGAAGGCGATGAGCTGAAAGTACAGAAGCCTAAACTCCTCAGACTGCCCCTCAAGGACGCTGTCAATCGGCATAAACTCCTCATAGAGTTTGCCAAGGATGGGCAATCCAGTAATGGTGCTCAGCTCCTTCAAAGAGAAACCAATCTCGCCATTCGTCACAATGAAGGTATTGGTTTGTGGGAGGAATGACTCCAGCATAGCCATGAAGGCTTCGTCGGAAAAGATCACGGTCTCACTAAAGGCACGGACCGCATCAAAAATTCCGGCTTCCTTCAAAATGGCGCCACCAATCAGCAGGACGCGATCAGTCCACGACTTCCACTCGGAGTCAGCATTGAAACGGCCACGAAGTCGAAAAGGCTTGATCCAATTGCTGCCGTCACCGCTGAAAATACCAAGGCCCACCGGTCTCAAATCGACCGACGGATAATCAGAACCCTGGTAGCCGCTGGATGGCATCAACAGGTCCATGTCAACAGGCGACCTCTCCGTATATCTAGGAGAACCGCCAACAAAAACCCAGTCCTAATTACATTTGTCCTTCTCACCCAGCTTGGAGGATCTTCCCTCTTAGAGCATGTGGGGGCAAGGCTCATGGTCGAGACGGTGCGATCAAACGTCGACCGGGTAGCAATAGTCTTCTTCTCACCATCTGCTGTGAAAGAGAACTGAAAATATCTCCTCTGGTATGTCATGTCATCAGGGACGACATCACTAAAGAAGAAGGTAGGCTTGGGCAAAACCCTCTGATCTTCCATCACCCATGGACGACTGCTTACCATGATCTTATAGAATTCCTCTCCCTTGAGAGTGATTAGTCGCTGCCTCATCTCATCTCTGTTGAGGGAGTCGCATTCTTCCAGATTTCTCTCAACATACTGGACCTTCTCAAAGGCCTGCTGAACAGCCGGATTAGAAGATCTAGAAGATCGACGAGGTACGCTTGTAGCAGGCTCTTTACCCTTGTTCATTCTGGAGGAACCACTTGAAAAGGATGGAAAAGAAAAAGATCAAACATCAAAATGACAGAATCTCGCTAAAAAAAAATCTGGATGAATTTTTGACATGACCCCGGGGCAATTCCGAAGAAAAGAAACTATCCCGAAAGAAATAGAAAGCTTGAAGATGGGCTCAACATTGCTGCGAGCTCCGAAACTCCAAACTTTCGAAACCTCAAAGTCTCCGCAAAATCAGGAAGGGCTCAATATCGCTGCGAGCTCCAAATTCCCAAATTTGCAAAAACTTTCAGGTATGCTATCACATCATGCTACAAATTTAATTTACAATAGAATGCATGCATGAACATCTCGGTTTGCCAAAAAAAAAAGGGCATTATCATGATGAGCAAAAAAAAAAAAGAAAAAAAAAGTTTCTTAAAAAAAAAAGAGGAGAAAGGAGAAAGAAAAAGAAAAAAAAAAAAAAAGAAAACTTTCTCAAAAAAAAAGGGGGAAAGAAAACAAAAAAAAAAGAAAAAAAAAAGAAGGATGGCCCACAGGCCACGTGGCCGTACGGCCAGATCCATACGGATCTGTCCGTACGGCCCACAAAAGAAACCAAAAAAAAAAATGCAAAAAAAAAAAGAAAGAGAAGAAAGCAAAAAAAAAAAAAAACCGTGTGAAAAAAAAAAGAAGCAAACACGTGGAAAAGAAAAAAAAAGAGAAGAAAAGAAAAGAAAGAAAAAAAAAGAAAGAATTTTTTTTTCCTACAATGGGGTTTTCTCGAAAAAGGGAACTTACTTGAAGCCATTGATGGAGAAAAAGAAGAAAAGTCTTGAAGATCTTGAAGAAGAAGAACTCTTGGTCTTGAAGCCCTCTTGGGATTGTTGCAAAAGAAAGTAATAAGAGCAAGAGATCCAACCTCCCCCTTGCTTTTATAGAAGAGAGCAAACCAAAGAAGGAAAGAAGAAAGCTAGATGTAAGTGTTACTAATTAGTAACCTTACCAAAAGAAAGAGATTAGAAAGATTCTTTCCCAAAAGAAAGTTATCTTGAGAGATTCTCTCCCAAAAAGAAATCAATGAGAGATTTTCTCCCAAAAGATAGGATCAATGAAGGATTCTTTCCCAAAAGAAAGATATCTTGAGATATCCTATCCCAAAATAAAGTGAACATGAGAGATTCTCTCCAGGTAAATATATTCTTAGATATTCTCTATCCAAAAGAGATATTTTTGGATATTCTTTACAAAAATGACACCATATGAGATCTAAGCCATTTCAAAAGCTTAAGGTCTCATGGGTTATGCCCATATGAGCCAGGTTTGACCACCTAGGCGCAAAAAAAAAAAAATTTGGGCTTTTAGTCAAAGAGAAATCCCTCTTACCAAGAGTATACAAAAATGGTTCCATGCCTCTTTTGAGTTGATTCGACCATACAAAAGAGAATTCCAAGTCCCATGAGCTTCCAAAAATCAAACCATCCAGCCTCATCTACCAAATTGAGCCAAAATCTTGAAATTGACATTTCACAAAAATCAAACCAAATCCTGGTCCCCTAACTTGCCACATACAGCTTGTTAGGTCACAAGACCAAAACAAAAAACCAAGACCTGATCCCCTAACTTGCCACATACAGCATGTTAGGTCACAAGATCAAAACCAAAATTGATCCCCCAACATTCCACATACAGCTTGTTGGGTCACACGGTCAAAACCAAACCCGACCCCCTAACCTGCCACATACAAGCCTGTTAGGTCATAAGGTCAAAACCCAAATCCACATCCCTGATGTCATCTTCAAAACTTTGCCTCGAGATGGTACGTGATCCCTTTCACTACCATAAAATTCCCCTGGAAGCTCAAAAGGCTACAAATACCAAAAAGAAAGACTGCTCAAAGACTCTTGGTCAAGTCACAGGCTCTCCTTCAAAAATCTCTTCGAGGCACATCGACTACAAATGATAAGCAACTCGTCGCTGTACCTCGAGGGGGCATTTGTTGACACCAAAAATGTCACTTTGCCTCTTCAAGATCCAAAGAGCTATATGAAGTCGCAACCTGCCATAAATAGGCAATGCTACTTCCAAAAATCAAATCTTGTCAGAATCAAACAAAAACTGCAAGATCCTTCAAGACAGCCAAAAGAGGAGTACACAAGAAGTTTCGGGCTATTTCAAAATCATTTGGCCTAACTTCGCTTCTCCGGCAGCTGAAAAGGAGCTCCCGGAGGCGAAAGCATCGGAGACATCAAATCTTCGATCAGAGTCGATGGATGGTCTCCAAATACATCCAAAAGGCTCCACGTCAAGTTCCGAGTCAAACCGGCAACGTTTGACCATACATCAACCCTCGAATAGCTAAATCAAGCCTCTCGGCGACGAGAACCACCGAGACAATCACTTATCAGATAGAGCACATGGACGGCTTCAAAATGCTTACAAAGGGCTACACGTCAAATTTCAGGTCATTTCGACAACATTTGACCATTGTTTCACGCTCGGAAGCCAAATCAGGCCTCTCGGCGACAAAGTTCTCCCGGGACCATGGTTTCAAGACAGAGCCTATGGATCATCTTAAAATGACTCCAATAGGTTCCCTTGTCAAATTTCAAGTCAATCGGACATCGGTTGACCGCACATCAAACCGCGACATCTTCATCGCGACAAAAGCGAGTCTACTGGTGATAGGACCCAAAACGGCTTCAAAACTCAAACAAAAGCTTATGGTCGGTCTTATTTATTGCTCAGGAGGCTTCACACAAAATTTCAGGTCATTCCGACATCGTTTGACCCAGTTTCAGCTTCTGACGGAAAATCGGCAGCTCTACGCGACAAAGTCTTCGGCTTTCTCGGAAAATTAGAAACTTTGCAAACCAAAATGCAAGGATTCTTATCAGGTTTTCTACAGGGAAATCAGGCCAATAAATGGTCAAAATGTCAAGGAAAAATTCAGAAGAAAAAAGAATCGAAAAACAGCAAAAACAGACACAAAACGGGACAAAAGGGGGGCAAACCCCCCAGGGTCGCCCTGCGACCCTGGAGCCCGGGATCGCCGGGAAGGCCCCGGAAACCCTGGTTTTCGCCATTTTTTCGCGATTCGAAGCGTCCGGCCTCTGTTTTTTCCCAAAATTCATACTTTTGAGACACCAAATCCTTTGACATCCGTAAAAAACATGGGTTAATCATCAAGAGTATCGAAAACAACATTGATTGCCACCCAGTCAACCAAAAAAAGTGTGCTTTCTACCCGACCGATCGAGAAATTGACAGGACAGATGGTACCGACCCGCTGTTGGCAACAAACACCATGGTCATCTGATGTCGATCTACATGAAGATCCATCGATGATCATCACCAGAAGAATCCCAAAAAACGCGGCACGGCCCGCGACTCTTCAACTGCTCGGCGACCATTTAATGCGATTAATTGACTAGCTTTATTACAGTCATTAATCCATTTCTTTGGACGGACCAATTAGAAGCAAGCATCCGGGAGTTACAAGTCAAGAGATTCATGGCATTTAACCCATGAAACTCCTCCCATCATGGCGATTAAAGGCGATTAAATGCCCTCAATCTCCTCTAGCCAATCAGAAGCCAAGAAAAAGGAGTTACAAAATAAGGAGTTCAATCTTGTAACTCCTCCCTTTATGTAGCTTTATGACAATTAAGACTCATAAACCCTCCTAAATGGCTACCTAAAAGCCTATAAATAGGAGAGCTCTCCAAGAAGAAAAGGACAGACACAACAGAAAACACACAGACAACAGACTGCAGAAAATCCGGAAATTCAGACAGAAAAAGGCATCAGAAATATAAGAGAGAAAACTCTGCGGAAATCCTACACCGACCACCGCTACAAGGTGACAAAAGTCCCTTGGGGGGTACCCCCCCCCCCCCCAAGGTCCTTGCCCTCTCCTTCTGCCGCCAATGGTTTAGACATGGCTTTTCAGCCCGTCTACTCGGCTTTTTTATTGGACATAGGACCTTCTTTTGGTCTTTGTTCTCTAAAAACCTGAGGTTATAGCCAAGCCAAGCGAATCAATAGCATCTTCTGTTCTCATCTGCATGGATGATGGCGAAGTCCACAATGGCTTGCGACCGTCAATTTGAACGGGTCCCCCACAATCTCCTGAGAAGTTAGATCCTCCTTTTCTGGCTTTTCATTGTAGTTTGTATTTTTTCAAAAGAGACAAAAATCACAACTCTTATATTTCATTATTGATAAGGATTGTAAAACGGCTATAAACGCCAAAATCGGCTATAAACGCCAAAAACCGGCTATAAATGCCAAAATCGGCTATAAATGCACAAAAAAATCGCCTTTCACGGCAAATCAAGAAAAATGTCTATTTTCTTAAATATATGTGCAATGGAAAACTTGAAAGAAGTTGATTTCTTTTTTACTTGCGAAGGTTGATCTCCGGATCACCACTTGCAATTCCAAGTAAAACAGAAAATCTGGCTCACCCACATAAAAGAAATGTTGACCCACGCCCCTTGCCCCCCTGGGTTACAAAAGGGTCGGACCAAATGGACTCCCACGTCCGCCGACCTCGGTAGGACCAGGCGCCAGGAGCGCGGTCCATCAGTCCTCTTGCATTAAACCAAGAAACTACCAATAAAAAGATCTCTTAAAAACAAATCCCTAGATGAGGAGGATACAACTCAAATTAGCCACCAATGTATTGGGTGAGAAAGTATCTCCCAACAAATCCATTGAAGCATCCACATGTTCTCGCAGTGCACGAAGAAGGCAAAAATTAGAATTATTCCCTGCAAAACTCCCAATCATGACTTAAACTGCTTGTATTATCACACACACCAAAAAAAAAAAAAAAGGAAGAAAGAAAAGAAAATAACAATAAAGGGTCTGTTAGCATGGTCTTGAATTGCATTGTGTTAATTCTCCAAAAGGAAAAAAAAAGAAAAAGAAAAACAATTTAATGCCCATTTGTTCACATGGGATTGAATCCATAGGAGCTCAAAGTAACATGGGTCTTACTTAAACAAAGGATTATTCATTTTCCATTAAAGGGGTTATCATTTAATGCTCATATATCAATCTTTCCCTTCCTTTCTTCAAATTTAACCACTTTTAAAAGTAAATTTCTTAGAACTCCTAGAAACTCAATTCCTCAAAACAAATGGGCATTAAGCAATCAAAGTAATAAGACAAGCTAGAGAGAGAGAGAGAGGAATTACCCAAACAAAATACTTCGGTGTGATTGCAATCACGAAGTCTCCTAACGAATGGAGCCGTGTGCGTTAAGCACTGAAGAACTGCATTGAGAAAACACGTATTCCCAAGATTCTTGAGACCCGCAGGCTGAATTCTAATCCGAAGATTATCAAGGCCCGGGGGCTGATTGTCGACATCCGCAGGCTGAATTCCAATTCCGAGATTGTCAAGACCCGCAGGCTGCCAAAGAAGAGGGAGAAGAAGGAATTGTGATTTGAAGAAGAAACCCATGTAGAGAAACCAAGGAAAGAATTCAGGGAAATGGGGTGATTGCAAACTTACCATTTCAGTATCGCTATTCTTGGCATCGAAGAAACACGTATTCCCATCATCGTCGAGACCCTCAGACTGCCAAAAAAGAAGTGAGAAAAGGGTATTGGAACTTGAAGAAGAAACCAATTTAGAGAAATCAAGGAAGGAATTCAGGAAAATGGGGTGATTTCAAACTCACCATTTCAGAATCACTGTTCTTGGAAAAACAAAGAAGCCATGTCGGCTCCTCTATTTTCTCTTTCAATTCATCCGCCATTGATTCCAATGAGACGAATCAACAACAAGAGTTTCTAGTTTTCGGGGTTTTGCGACAGATTGTGTGTTAGGTTGGGTCGGAAATGTGGAATCAAATTCTGGGGTTTTGGAGTTTTCTTAGAAGAAGTAGAAGAAGAAGAAGAAGAAGGAGAGAGAGAGAGAGAGAGAGAGAGGAGAGAGAGAGAGGAGAGAGAGAGAGAGAGACGTTTTTAAATTGGAGGAGGGAAAACTTGTACGCGGCCGAATAGCTCGTACGCTGTTTGAAAAATGAGTTTCAGCCGAATAACGAATCTGCCACTCTCTGGTGTAGGGAGTGTACTCTTACAAAAGGCCCCTGTATTTTTTTCTCAAACTCTTAATTCATATTATTTTTTTCTTTACATTAAAATACATAGGAATTGAATACATATAATTCATATTATTACGAGTTAAAAATGAAGATCAAAAGTGAATTCCTAAAAACGAGCATCAAACAATCTTTTCTTTCAGGGAAGTAGAATAAGAAGAAGATGTGAATTAAACTATCAACCATCACCTTAGTAGTTCATTTTTTATCTTATTTTCATTCATTTCCATAAAAAAAACATATTTGATGCTCCTTTTTAAAATCCGCATTTAATCTTCATTTTTAACCACTTTTATTATTAATTATATGTATTCAATTTCTTAGTTAAGCAGTTGCCCACTAGTGCCATTGAGAAATGAAGATGAGAGTCAAAATTAATTAGTGATGGTCAAAATTAAATTGAATATGTAATAATATCTTAGATGTCTTTATCCTTTAATTTTGAAATCCTCCCTTAACCCAGAACATTGAGTCTTCTCTGTTTTTTTTTTCTCCTAGTTGGATTGGTTTGAGAGAGGCCATGGTTATCGTTTAGGGTTTGCAGGTCTTTTTTATGGGTGTGGTTGGAGTTTTGGTGGTTCTAATATCGTGGGTGTGGTTGAAGTTTTGGGATTTTCACTATTATGTGGTTGACGTTATGGGTGAGGATTTGCAGATTTTTCATGTGTTTGGTTTGGGCAATTTTTTCATGGTATTTTTCTGGGTGGGGATTTGCAGATTTAAATGGATTTGTAGTCATGGTTGTGGATTTGCAAATTTAGTTTTTAGTTTTCATCTCCGCAATGAAGTCCCAACTTGGTGTTGGTACATTGGCATTAGGCGTGGGTTTGCTCCCCCACTTAGTGTCTTCGACACCCCAAGTTTAACTGGTGTGTGAGCGTGTCCAAGGATTACTCATGTTGGGTCAAATACCACAGGGATACCCCTTGTCAGCCAAAAAGAAAATATCCTCAACAAAGTGATAAATGTAATGGGTCTGCTTCTCCACTCTGTTTCCACTGTTTCCTATCTTTTTAGAGAGGTAGAGAAGCAACATATATTTTCTCCTTTGATGTAATCATGTTCTCATAGAGTTTTTAGAAGGTTTCTTGGGTTGAAAATTGGGTAAAATCAAAGTGAATTTAGGCATATTAACAAGTTGGCATAGATGAAATTAATGAGGAAGATGGGATATGAAAAAAGCAGTAGTTTCTACAGTTCAAAAATTGGCTAAGATCAAATGGTGCAGATCAGTTTCCTCCCATGCGCAGATCAGTTTCTGCCATTCATGTCCAGGGGCAAGTCATTTGACGTGTCCTGGGTTGAAATCAGTGTGTGGTTCACTCGTAATTGAAATGTTGTTCATGTCCATTAGTATGCATATCAAATGCATTTGACAAGCGTAAAGTCCAATCTAGTTCACACTGATTTCAAATGGCAGGCATTATTTGAAATGCAGAAATCAGTGTGAATTATTTGAAATCATTGTTGATTCACACTCTCAGTTTCTGCAAATCATTTCTGATTATATGAAATGCTTGTCATTTGAAATCAATGCATGAAAAGGTGATGACAGTACTTTGACCTTGGGCAAGTCATTTAAATATGTGAAACATAGGTTACTTGGATCAAGGGCTGTAAGCAAATGGTTACTTGAATCTGTAAATAAAAAAAAAACATGCACAAGTGTACATAAGAGAGGAATGATAGACCAGCAGAATATAAACTCTTCTAAAGAGATCAACCAGAAGAAAATAAGGTTTTTCTCAAAAAAAGTTTTTATCCTCACTTGTCTCTTCACCCCTCAATAGGAAACATGACTACAGGCACCAACAGCTTGGTGATTTGCATAGGCAAGTGAAAAAAAAACAGGGATGTTTGTGCCATAAATATATTTTTTTTTGTGGAAAATGGAAATAATGTCCAAAGAGAAGCAATTTTATTTTGCCCCTGCAGACTTTTTCCATGGTTTTCATTTCACATTGTGATTTGTTTTTCACAACTTTTTGCAGGAAACAACTTGTAATGAAAGTGCTAGAGAAGTGATTTCCTTCGAATTAGATTAAAAAAATGTTTTACCACATCAGATAATGAAAATTAAGATTGTAGAAAGCCAATTCTCACTTTCCACACAAAACAAAATCATTGTGGAAAGCAAAACCACAGAAAATGGTTGTGCATATACATGACCTTACTGCAGTAATAGTTACTAAAATGATTGAAAGGTGAAATTTATACGAAATGATTTTTTTATTAATGCCAGTATTAAAATTGAATTGAATTGGACAACAAAGTAAGTTGGAATGTGAGAGGTCTGAGAGGTATTCAAATGAGTTGGATAAGCAAATTTGAAGAAAAAAAAGAGCGGGAAATTGAACCATCAAAGAATATGCAATATGTGAAGCACATTATTGGCTTTCTTGAGAAAATGAATTAAGAAAGGAACTATGAAATGCGGCATTTGATAGGCAGTCGAGAAGCAGATGAAATGCAGTGAGAAGAAAGAAGACATTCTCCGTTGTCAATTTTTCTGCTGCTTTGCTTTTCCATCCTCTCTGGACATCACCAGTGTTAGCAGGCCACTTTCCGTTCCCCATTATTCAAATGGGCATGTGTGATTCGATTACAGACTTCTCCTGATTCCCTTATATTAGTTATTTAGAGACTTGTCAACTTCTCTGAGAAAAAAAGTGGGGAAAAAAGACCATCAAATGCACACAAGTTACTATGCTTCCAAGAATCAAATTTAATTTACAAAGGAAGTAGTAGCAAAATAAGTTGGAATAGCTGGTGGGTTAAAGAATCTTTACCATGTTTGGCAGGATTAAGAGAATCGGGGAAATGTTCAAGGGACATCCTTAGGCTCATCAAATTCACCATCGGTAGTTACCAGACTATCCAAATCAAAGAGGAAGTGGATGATGTATTCATCAAGCCCAAACTTGTCTAAAATTCCAAGCTCGAAAACCAGAGAGTCCCTTTCCTTTTGTAGAAGAGGATGTAGGCAACCTGAGGGTTAGCCCGACTTCAGGGCATTACAATCCCATTTGGAGATCAGATGAAATCTCCTGCACAAACCAATTATCCCTTGAAAGGAACAGTACCAACGCGATCGACATTCACTTGATACTATAAGAGGAGGAAAGAGTGTTTTTGCCCTATTCAGGCACCCAAACACCATTTTTTATTTTCTTTTATTTTACGGAGTGGAGAGCGCAATTACAAAATGATAGCCATGAACGCCCGACATTCTTCATCCCACTTCACGGCACTCTAACGTTCGCTAAGCTCTATGTCGGCAGACCAGGTCCTTTTTGCGAACCTGCCTCTCAACCACAAACCGGCTTTCTTGAACATTTCGCCCCAAAACCTGGGATAGAGGCTGGCGACAAACAAAGCAGCAAGCGTAATCCCGAAACGATAATCATCAACACTTTGAAACAGCCCCGTTCGCTTTGCTATCAACCAACCGAGGTGATGATGAGCACCACCGTCGAAGGGAAGGTAGGGCCAATAGTTGCTGTAAAAAAGCGAAGAACATCGTCGTAGCTCTGAGTTGGCTCCCAAACATCCAAACCCATTTTGAGCATGATGTTGCCATAGTAGGCCAACGCGATGAGACCCGCATAGGCATCAACAGGGAAGGTTGACGCGCAGATGAGAATACCGATCGCGGTTGTGGCAACCCCTGTGGAGAATTTACTGAACAAATCGTCGCTCGCAATGCTATGGCGCTTCAACCTGGCGGCCCACGCCAAAGCACTCACCACGTCTCCTTGATCTTGCTTGTAATAGCTGACCTGAGCCCTGAAGCGATTGCCTTGATCATAGGTATCAAACCAGGCAAAGTCAAAAGCATTGCAGCTATCCAGCTTCTCGATTTTTTCCTCGATCAGGTTGACTTGCGCGTCAGACAGGCGCCTGCGCCGGATTAACATCCACGAAAAAATATAAATATCGACAACGTTTTTCCAGTTTTGCATGGCGATCTGCCACGAGACGGCAAGCAGCCCCTTCAACCACAGATTTCCAAACGCACGAAAAGCAGTGCTGTGGAATTCCGGGTCGAAAGTAGCCTTGATACCGAAGATGATAGTGACCAGCGCACCGAGGAACCGTTGAAACAGCATAAGGTGCGCAAGCCTTTCATCCGTGAAACGAAAGTCGTAGATGGCGCCGGCCATGACCAGGCCTTGCGGTCGCGTCGGTAGCGAGCGGACCACGGCCAACAACACCCCAAGAGCGAAATTGATCATGTCTGGGATGATCACCCCGAGCAACATCAAGACGTTCCAGAGCTAGAATAGAAGCCGTTCGCACCAGCCCATGGAAACACCGTTGCGCCAACGGTCCTCCTGTCGCGCGATCGCCCTGACGTTTTGATTGATATACCAGCGAGCCGTGGCGGGAAGTTCAATAACATTAACCTCACCAATCTCAATTTCGCGATACACCGCATCACGCTCCAGGCGGTTCCAGGCGGCCAGCGTGTCCTTCGCATCAGCCGGGACCGCTTTGAGAATGCGGATCCAGTCGAACACTTTCAGGCGCTTTTGCAATTCCGCCTCAAACTCATCGTCTGAACCACGATAAGAGGTCCAGGTGGCCATGACCTTGTCGATCAGCTTGTTGGGGTCGTCATCATTGTCGGGCGGAAAAGCCCGCTGCAGTGCTTCTAGTGCCGCCGGAAGGTTTTCGGATAGTAATGGCTGCAAAACCTCCCGTCTGCGGTTCGGGTCAGCAATTGCGTGGAAAGCTTGAGTGCAATCCCACCCCTGCCCCGGATCGGTTTCAACAAAGAAATATGAGTGCGATCCGCCCAGGCACCACATCACCTTTCGGAAGACAGGCGTGTAAAGCCAGCCTCTGCCTGCCTGAATGGGCTCGCGGCGCTTCCGGGTCGTCATGCTTTGAATTTGGATCGAGTAGTTTTTTGAGTCCCCCATGCACCCACTCCTTATCTCCACCCACTTTTATAGCAAACAACAAAACCAGAACTTTCCTTTCCCTTTCTCTGTTTCTTCATAAAATTCAAAACAGAGAGATTTATATTATTTGATTCTTCTTCACACGCATTCGGCGTCTACTTCTTTCTCGATCAAGCGAGTAGAAAGAATTGCAGGTGAGTCTCCCGCTAGCTTCTATTCTCATCTTCCCTTTTTTCAATCTTCATTAAAGATGCGGTTATTTGATGAACATTTTTGGATACTCAGCTTGGGTTCTTATTTTTTAACCACTTATAGAAACACAATCATCGGAATTCCATTGCATGAAATAAAAATTCACTTCCAACCAAATTGTGATAAATTCTTTTCGAGCAACATTTAATGGTCTATTTCTTATATAGACTAATGTTTTGTTTCCTTGTTACTTGTGGCAATCTGGCCATGCTGCCTCTGTATATTATAAAAAAAAAAAAGAAACAAAAAAAAGACTAGTTTGGCAGCCTGCAGGATGCCATTGTGAGATTGGGAGAATTTGGTTATTACAAAAAGATGGACTATTGTTCTTCAATTGGGAACCTTGTATTACATGGGCATGTTCCCCTGTTTCTGCAATGGGTTCCATATTATGCATGGGCATAATTTGGAGGCCCAAGGATTGGAAGAAAAGTTGATAACATTCAGATGAATTAAAAATTGTACCGCCTCTTGGAAGAAAAAACAAATAAATATGTCCATTATTACTAATTACAAAGTGAGTTTAATGTCTGGATAAATCATCTTAACTATCTCTAGATTTTTTTTTAGTTAGAACTAGGACAATAACCCGTGTTAAGCACGGGCATGACCCATGTGGCTGGAGAGTAAAGTCCTCATTCTATCTACTTACTTTTGATGTTTTTTTTTCATAAAAAATCATATATAAGTATTGTGTGATGTATTAGTTTGGCTGGTTTTGTTTAAAAAGCTAGAAGTCATGAGTTCAAATCTATTAACCTATACTTTTTTTTTGCTTTCTATAATTTCTCAATAAAAAAAATCAAAATTGAAAGAAATCTGGTCAAAATTGAATCCAAAACCCTCATATTAAATATATTATAATTGTAGGAGATATTTGCAGTGGATGTGAATATTATTTGTTGGGAGTCTGAAAAAAAATGTGGCCATGAAATGGAACACCAACAAGCCAACAAAATGGGTTTAGGATGAGATATTGGAGTGCTTGATAAATCTTATAGTGAGCTATAAAACGAGGTCTGATTGAAAGGTTGCTACCAATAAAAAATAGGAAATATCAGATGAATACTGAAAAGGGTCGTCATGCTTTGAGTTTGGATCGAGTAGTTTTTTTCTTTGAATGATTTTGTTTTGATTTTGCAGAAAGTGTCGGAAAAGAAAGACCTCAATGCGCCACGCTGACGCGTCATGGCCCATTCAACTATTGTGCTGGGGATGAGGATAACCCACTCTAGAAGCCAAAAGAAGGTGAAGTTGTGTTAGGATATATTAGGAGTGATTTATGGAATACCAAGATATGATGTATATTCGGATTGTTTCCTATGGAATACCAAGATATGATGTATCTTTAGGATTGTTTCCTAAAGATAGAAGATATTGTTTCCTAAAAATAGAAGATATGACAGCTTGTATGATACGCTAGGGATAGCCAATGTACTATATATACTTTGCTCAATATCAATAACATTAATCCTTTTGCGTGATCTTTACAAGTTGGTGAGCCTAACATGGTTCCCGCTGGGATTTGGGAAGAGTGGTCCGGTGGGGTTGGGATCCT
The DNA here is from genome assembly GCA_012931725.1 of Litsea cubeba. Taxonomy (NCBI): domain Eukaryota; kingdom Viridiplantae; phylum Streptophyta; class Magnoliopsida; order Laurales; family Lauraceae; genus Litsea; species Litsea cubeba. The sequence continues at coordinate 116,905,333 of CM022944.1, forward strand.
CCTCCCCTCATGCGTCATGACTGGCGTAGTGGCGTGCTTCAAACACATATGCAATTGACCTGTTTTTGATATAGTACTAAAAGAAGCTACCTTTTCTCAGACTTTTTTTGCTAATCAAAGCATATCATCTTTCTGTCAGCGTTACATATTCAAACACACTTGTCTTCTTTAGCAATCACCACAGTTTTATTCAAACCTCTCTCTTGCATTTTCTTTATCTTCACCTCGATTCCAACTTAAGAATAATACCAAGTATAGATTTTCCATTCTTATATCTATTGAAGATAGTAGTATCCTATCATGCCATCAACTATCACCTATTTTTTTTATTTAACATGGACTTCTGATTTCATGCTCTAACTTCATAATATTGAATTGTATCACTTACGATTTTGTTTTGAACTATTGTATGAGTCTTTTTAAACCATTTCTATATTGTCACCCAAACATATATTCTCATCAGTACCTTCTTGTTGAAATGAGCCTAATGTATTTTCTCACAGCCACCATCCCGATCTGGCCATTGACTATAGTAGATAATCAGTGCCATTCGTCACACGAGAGCCGGTGGAATTCACCCGTTGAAAAGTGGGCTCCACCTGAGAAGAAAGTATTGAAAATTATTTATACTACTTCTACTAACGCCTCGAGATTTTTGTAGGAATGATTAGCTAAAAAGATTTAATATGGCATCAGAGTCAATTGGTCACGAATACTAACAGAAATGACTCAGTGTTAAAAAAAATGTTTGCTGCCAAAAGTGTGTATGCACTAGGCATTGGTTAGGCACTTCAGAAGCACATGAAAAGAGTGAGTAGAAACAAGACATCCTCTGTACTTTATTTTTCTTCTGCTTTTCTGCTTTTCCATCCTCCTGGACATCATCACCATCATCATTGTTGGTAGCAGGCTTCTTCCTCTCTTCTCCATTACTCGAATGGGCGTGTGGGATTCACTTACATACTTGGCCTGATTCCACTGTGTTAGTTATATAGGAGACTGATTAACTGCTAATGCTGGAAAAAAAAGGAGCATTAAATCTATACTAGTTACTACTACAAATAATCAAATTTAATTAACAAAGGAAGCAGTTGCACAAAGGAGTTGGAATAGCTGGTGGGTTAAAGAATCTTTTACCATGTTTGCCAGGACTTATAGGAGGTTTGGGGGTGTATGCTGAAGCGGCATCTGTATGCTCATCAATATCACCATTGAGAGAGCTCTGGAATTGAACAGGGACAGTGACCAGATCATCTGAATCTGATACAAAGGAAGTGGATGATGAATTCATCCACATCGAGCCCGGGCTTACTGTCTCTGCTTCTACCAAGCTTGAAAACCAGGGGTGACTCTTGCCTTCTGTAGAAGAGGATGTAGGCCTCCTGATTAAGCACTTCGTATTCAGCAACTGGCATCACCTATACCCAAAAAAAAAAAAAAAAAAAAAAAAAACCTGGCATCACCAATACAACGGATCTTAAAACACCATTACGAATGTACTTGAACAAACACCCAAAGGATGTTACCATCTGTATTTGTCACTGGCCACAAACAATTGCATAAATAATGAAATTGGAGTATAGTTGTTTGGAGGGTGTAAGGGGTTGGGGTTGTGAGCTGCAACGAGCCGATCTAGGCCAGGCTTGAGCTCAAGCTCGACTGCCTAATACATATTGCTACAGCTCGAGTCCAGAGTCGAGCTTGAGTTCAATGACAAATAAACCAAGATCAAGCTTGGGCTTGGCATCAGCTTACCTTACCTGTAGGTATGTCTATGCAACGAGCGAAGCTTGGGCTCATATAAATGTGAAGTTAATTGAGCTGAGCTTGAGTTCGAGCTGAACAGGCCCTAACTCATGCTTTTGTTCAATAGTTTATGAGTTGAGCTAAGTCAAGCCCAGGCTGCCTCGGCTTGTTGACAGCCCTAGTTTTGTATGTGTGCCCCATGATTTCAGTAACATAGTCAATAGATGTCAAGTCCTCATCACCAAACATCATCTAGATCAGTCAGGAGTCACGACCATCTGCTGTTAATTGATAGCTCATAGAAAATCAATATTTACCACATTTCATTATGATTCTAGGGTCATTTGAATATACTGGGTGGGAGGTTTTCTATCCTAATTATTGTCTGTCATGTTTCATATGGCTTGGACAGAACTGCATTAATCTGAAACACGACAAATATTGATATCGGGAAATTAGAGTAAAAAGAGTTTAGTACAATACAGTTCTAATTTTCTGTATTCATCTGTTTAACAAATTGTTTGTTCTAGATAAAATCACATAATCTTCATAGAACATGTTAATGGAGGAGGGGAAAACTAATTTATTAATTCCAACTGATTACCTCTGAATCATCTAAAATGTACCATGAACCCGGGGAGGAACGGATAAAGCAGAAGTAATGTCCAAAATGAGATGAAGTCCCATGATGCACCAAGACAGCATATACATCATATTTTGACTCCCCCTGTGGAAAGAAATTAAATTAAAACAATTAGACATTTTATTGAATAAAGACAGGCAAATACTCTTCTTCTGTTGGATGATTGAAATAGGACTATCTACTTACATTGTCGTCGCCACTTGGTTTACTGAGGAAATGTTGCAAGTCCAGTTCCAAAGGATACTTCACGAAATTATTGATCTTCTTATTTTCGCTCGTAGATCGCATGTGGTGCAGCACAGCAACTTCAGGAGCCTGATCTATTGTAACCCTTCTTTCAAATGGGAACTTCTCTTTATACTTTTCACAGGGTCCAAAATCCCTCATCTCTACCCTAGTGAATGACTCCAAAGCAGCGGAGAGATCACAGAGACCTTCAATTGCCAAGCTAAGATCTAAAATAGGGTCAAAAGTTTCTGAAACATGAAGACAGTGGGTGCAATTGCAGCTGAAATTCATGACAAACAAAGAAACAGAACAATCATATTGAGATGGGCTAAAAAAAACAACACGACTCATAAATGCAGAACAATTTAGAGATACCTGGCTTCTCTGAGACAGACGACCCCCAAATATCTCATTTACAAAGCTTGCTCCCTCATCCAATTGAAGCCTCTTCAACATGCAACGGAGGAGAGCTCATGAGCATCTTGTTTGCTGGGAGCCTTGGAAGAGGGGGATAAACCTGAGCAATATACTAAGTCAAGGACCAACAAAAGTCTTAACAATACACTGCTATTGGAAGCAGGTCTAACTCTAATCACTAAAGCATAAAACCATTATGCAAAATACTAAGGGCTTCTTTTGTTTCTATGGAAATTAAATTCCGATTAATTTTGATAAATATATTCCTAAAAAGTGGCTAAAATTGATGAAGCAAAGGTGAACTTTCATGAATGACTGTCAAATAATCTCACTTTGATATAAAATGAATCCAATTCCATGCAAACTACTGAATTCGTGATATTTCTTATCAATACGGAATCAATAATTAAATAGAATATACATTCCCTCTTGCATTAAACCAAGAAACTGTTAGGAATTTTGTGTATTGCAATTTGATGGATGCATATCATTTTAATCATCATTTGATTTCTCACACTTGCATTATTTTAGAAAACATTGAAATCTTATTTATCCATGCATTGTTTTTAAATATGGTAAAACTCATGTTTTATGCATGAATTGGTTTTAATTTTGGATGCAATTGATTTTGAAAAGGAATTTCAAAATTCAAGCTTAGCCTAAGTTTTAAAGTTTCAAATGATTTGTGGCTTTTTATGATTCATGATTTTAAAAATACTTAGATTGATTTAAATCATGTTTCAAGCTTGATTTAATGGCCCCAACAAGTCCCACATCAAAAATCTTTGAAAATTGCAAAAGTATGCAAAATGGGAAAAGTGACCCAGGGCCCAGTGTACTCGGTCGACCGGGTACACATCCGGTCGACCGCGTACACTGCGGGTCGACTGGGCAGAGAGCCGTTTGGCTCTCCAACGGTCATTTTTCTGACCGTTAAGGGTCGGTCGACCGGGCCTGTCATGGGGTCGACCGGGGACACGCAGAAACTCTGTTTTCTGTGTATAAAAAGGCTTCATTCCCTTTAAAAAAGTTGGAACTTTTGAGGAACTCTCAAGCCTTCTTGAGGTGTTTGAAGAGAAGAAAAGGGGATGAACTAAGAGAGATAAGGGTCATTAGTAAAGCTAAAGCTTGGATTCATGAAGTTAAATCACAAGTAAGCTTTGCTTTTAATCATTGTTATATGCTTGTTTTAAATCTTGGTAAATGTTTTTAGCATGATAACTATGATGTTTGAATCCTTATCTATTTAATCTTTGATTATTGTATGGATTCTTTCTTGATTCAAACAAGTTTGTTTATAAACTTTGTTAAATCATGTTTGAAAACTTTGATTTCTTTATAACATGATTCTTTAACTTGTTTGAATCTTCATTGTTGTTTTCAATCTTTAGAACTTTAGTTAAACCTTTGTTTTTGAAAACAACATTGCACATGCATCACTTGATTAGCTTAATCATTTCATACAACTTGTGACTTTGATTTTCATATCATTCACAAGTTTGTATTTGTTCAGTGATTTGCATTTGACTTCAATCATATCTTTTATGTGCTTTAACTTTGAATGCTTTAAGCATAATTCATTGGTCTTAATTTTAAACTTGATTGAAGTTCTCACACACACACACCCATAGCATTCATCTTTGCATTTCTTAGTGTGTTGTGTGAGTTTGTTTTCACTTTCACATCCGCCTATTTAGAGGCAATTTATTAGAGCTTAAATTGTAATCTCATAAGAGTGTTTTGTGAAGACACTTTCTTTGAGAAAATCTATTGTTGTAAGGTTATTGCTTAGCCATTGAAAAGCATCTTGTATAGGTTGTTGTTAGCCTGAAAAACAACATTGTAAGGTTATTGCTTATCCTTGGAAAGCATTGTAGAGGTTATTGCTTAGCCTTTGAAAGCATATTAGTGGAAATCCGGTGGGGTGTGAGAGCACAAGCGGTAGTGGATGTAGGCACGTTGGCCGAACCACTATAAATATTGTGTTGTGGTGCATGCTCTTGTGATGATTGTATGTATTTAGCTTCCGCATTGTGCTTGTTATCATCACTAGTGACTAGTTAGTTTAAAAAATTAAAATTGGTCATAGTTAGTCACTATTAGTAGCTCACCCTATTCACCCCCCCTCTAGGGTTAGGATCCCAGGACTTTCAATTGGTATCAGAGCAAGGTTACTCCATTTAGGGCTTAAACACCCGGAGTTGATCCTCTCTATCTAGATCAGAAACCCTAGTGTTGTTTTTCTATAAAATCATTAGAATGGATTCCACTAGTTTAGACTTTGTAGATTCTTGTGTAGATTCCTCTAGACCCCTCCTTCTTCCATCTATTGGAGATTCTAACATTAAAATTAATGAATCTAAATCTAAATCAAAGAAGAATAATATGATGAAAATGAAGCTTATGAGGAATTGTACACATGGTCCTTAGAGCTTTCTAGAAGAATAAAAGATTAAAAGAAGAATCTAAAAGGCTAAACCAAGAATTAGTCTCTTCAAAAATGAACTTAGAGAAAAAGAATTAATAAATTGTGCAGAATCTAAGTTCATGATCTCTTTGCATAATCTATCTAATATTAAAGATGATCTAAGAGAATCAAAGATAGATTATAATCTTAATAAGGAAAATTCAAACTAAGAGATCAATTAAAAAGGCAAGATGAAAACAACAACCTAGAATCCAAGTTGAATATCTCTAAGGAAAATTTATCTAATGCTCAAATTAAGATAAACACTCTAGAACTTGGATCTAATGTTGTTAATGAACTTAAATTTGAATTAAAACTTGCCCATGAAGAGCTAACAAATTTAAGGGAATTGAACAAGAACTAACAAAGTTAAAAATGAAATTCAACCCTTAAAACCAAGTCACTCAACTTGAAACATACAAACAAAAGTATGAGTGCAAATTTACCCAAAGTGAAGAAAATTGAAAAGTTATTTAAATTGGGTAAATCAAAAGGAGATAGGACGGGTCTTGGATTTGATAGGAATACCTCATATGACCCTAAATTCACCAACACTTTTGTGAAAGGTGAGTCCTCATTCTCTAGCACTCACACTTCTTTGCCCATGTCTAAATGTAATTATTGTGGCATTGAAGGACATTTTAGGTTTGAGTGCAAACAAAGAAGCAATGTGTCTAAATCCATATTTGAACCAAAAAAGGTAAATCAAATTCTATGATGGATAAGACACCAAAAACCAAGGAGAACTCCATGAAGCTTAAACAAGTAAAATCAATTAAGAAGGAGTCTCCTAAAATAGATTCTAAAAAGATTAAACAAGTTAAATCAAGTTTAAAAGAATCTATAATAAAAAGCTTCTCAACCTACCTCCCATTAATCTCAAATGAAAGAACTTTTGAATAAAGTTGCAAAGTTAAATTTAAAATTCAAAAGTCAATTAAAGGGAGGAGATAAGAAGAAAAGAAAAATGGTTCAAACCCCAAAGAAGCAAACTCACCAAAAGACTAATCACCAATCTAAGCTAAACTTAGTTAAATCTATATCTCATGGTGATAAGTCTAAGTTAATAATTATCAGTTAAATCTCCTAGAGTTGGTGAGAAGTTTAAGTTAGACCTCAAAGTTCATCCATCCCAAGACCTTAGGTGGATTCCCAAAGTTAGACAAATAGACAAACCTTAGGGCCTTGGACCTCATTGACCAACCTAACCTTAATAGTTAAAATCTTTTTGTGGTCAATGATTGCAATTTGCATTTTATGTTCTTTCTTAGTTACATTTTTTAAAATGCATTTGTTTCTTTATGATCATTGATTTTGTCTTCATGTACTTCCCTAAGTCACATATCATGGTTTTCAAAATCATTTGATGGTATTTCTCACATGTTAGATTTGCCTTTTTATAGTCACATCTTGTTTGCATTTCTACATGTTCAATTGATTATGGGTTCAAAGCTTTCATAGCTAGGATCTTTCATAATCAATTGATGTTGCAATATCATTTGTTTGTATGTCTTAGTTAGATTATTTTGAAAAACAAATGACTTAAATCAATTAATTTTTCCATGAATTTTTAAGTTATACTTTCACATGAAAATTACTTTGAAAAGATCAACTTGTATGTTTTCCAATTAAGTTATATCTTTTAAAATGCAAGTTGAATGGTTTTTTAAATCAAATTGTATGATTCTTGGTAGTGATATTGCTTAGAATACAATTTGATGCTTTGATAAGGTGCTTTCTTTATTTTCATATACATTATGCCCTTGTTAGATTTTGTTTATGATTTGAAGATTGCATGAATGGAAATGCTTTAAAACTTTTTGTTGTATTCATCAAAGCATGTTCCATGTTTTCATTTCCTTATGCTTTTGCTTATGTCATCCTTTTAATGGAAATGAATGTTGTGATAGACTATTTGCATGTTTGCTCTTTTAGTTACATTCTTTATGCAAATGTTTTTATTTGTTCCATGTATGGTTGTGTTCTTTAATTATTTTTTTTGTAACCATACTAGAACCCAAATCCATCCTTTATGCTTTCTAGTCATTTTTGTTGAAATGGATGGTTATGATGTTTGATTCATGTGTATTTGTCATACTTATACATGTTTCAACCCTCATAGTAGTGTTTGATCATATGAACCTCTTTGAAATTCATTTCTTGAATTACATAGTTATATCTCTTGATGATGGATTTCTTAGATGTTTGTATTCATATGGTTGACACTTTGGAAATTGCATATTATTATAAGTCATATATTTCAAAATGCAATTTCTCATGTTCATCACTATGCTCAATAGTTATATCATTAAAGTGATGAATATTCATTTATGATGCTTTTTGGAATTTTGTGTTTGTCACATCCTTACTCTTAAACATGTTCCATATTCAATTGGTAATCAAATGATATCATTTTCAATTAGTATAACTTCCAATTGATGTTATATATTTGTGATAAACCTTGTGCACATTGGATTAAACTTGATAGTAATATGTCCTTGTTCCATGTCACATTCCATTAGCTTCATAAATGGTCATGTTTGCCACCTCTCTTGCTTATTTGGTTAAATCTCGTGACCACCATGTTTATGTGTTAATAATCTTGGTTGGTTAATGATTGAGGTAGGCATCATGGTTTGAATTTCATTTCACTCATCTTACACTTGATAGTCATATTTTATGATTGAGTGAAATGATTTCAAAATTTACATAGCATATGATTTTCATAGTTATATTATTTGATGCTATGTTTAGTAAACCCCTTATCATCATGGATAGCTCTAACTTGGATTAATCCTTCTAGTTACATTCCTTAAGTCCATTTTAGAGTGATTGAGCTAATAAGTCATACTCTTAAATCTCAATTGATATGGTTCCTATTTCAATTGGTATCCATGATAGATTAACCTTTTGACCTTGCTCTTCAACTTTCCTTAAGCTTATAGGTCATTGGTTTTCTCTCCATTTGGTAATTTGATCATTGAGCCTATAGTTAATCATTATCAATTGGTATCTAATCCTTCCTTGAAGTTATCCCTCAATTGGTTAAACCATCTTCTTCTTGCATCTAATAGTTATATTCTTGTCAAAAGTATGACAAAAGAAGATTATGGATTGAGGGGGAGTAAACCTTCTAAGGAAGCATTAGAGATGAAATTCACCATTGCTATTCCCTTATAACTTACTCACATGCATAATAGCCTGTTAAGTATTTCATTTTCGATTTCATTTGTTAACAGGTGCTACTAAAGGTATTTTCCTTGTTTCATGTGTGTAGGTACCTTTCTTCAATTGCTACCTTTGCAATTTAATGGCACAGGGGAGAAAGGATTAAGGGGGAGAAAATGCTCTAGCTACCCAAAAAAGGGAGAAAGATCAAAGGGGGAGAGAGCATCAATGGCAAAGGGAAAGAAAGACCAAGGAGAGAGAGTGCTTGGTCTAAGGGGGAGAGAAGATAAAAGAAAGAAAGCTTGGAGCTAAGGACAAGAAGAATGAAGATCAAAGAGCTAAAGCCCAAGCTAAGTGAAGGAGCATCCGAAGATTTCAAGCCGTGTCAAGCCAAGGAGCTGAAGACTTAGTGTGAGGTTTAGTGTTAAGTTAAGGTTTGCCATCAAATTGCAAAGGGGGAGATTGTTAGGAATTTTGTGTATTGCAATTTGATGGATGCATATCATTTTAATCATCATTTGATTTCTCACACTTGCATTATTTTAGAAAACATTGAAATCTTATATTATCCATGCATTGTTTTTAAATATGGTAAAACTCATGTTTTATGCATGAATTGGTTTTAATTTTGGATGCAATTGATTTGAAAAAGGAATTTCAAAATTCAAGCTTAGCCTAAGTTTTAAAGTTTCAAATGATTTGTGGCTTTTTATGATTCATGATTTTAAAAATACTTAGATTGATTTAAATCATGTTTCAAGCTTGATTTAATGGCCCCATCAAGTCCCACATCAAAAATCTTTGAAAATTGCAAAAGTATGCAAAAATGGGAAAAGTGACCCAGGGCCCAGTGTACTCGGTCGACCGGGTACACATCCCGGTCGACCGCGTACACTGCGGGTCGACTGGGCAGAGAAGCCGTTTGGCTCTCCAACGGTCATTTTTTCTGACCGTTAAGGGTCGGTCGACCGGGCCTGTCATGGGGTCGACCGGGGACACGCAGAAACTCTGTTTTCTGTGTATAAAAAGGCTTCATTCCCTTTAAAAAAAGTTGGAACTTTTGAGGAACTCTCAAGCCTTCTTGAGGTGTTTGAAGAGAAGAAAAAGGGGATGAACTAAGAGAGATCAAAGGGGGTCATTAGTAAAGCTCAAGCTTGGATTAAGGAAGTTAAATCACTAAGTAAGCTTTACCTCTCTTAATCATTTGTTATATGCTTAGTTTTAAATCTTGGTAAATGATTTTTAGCATGATAACAATGATGTTTTGAATCCTTATCTATTTAATCTTTGATCTATTTGTATTGGATTCTACTTCTTGATTCAAACCAAGTTTGTTTTATAAACTTTGTTAATCATGCTTTGCAAAATCCTTGATTCCTTTTATGGCATGATTCTTTTACTTGTTTGAATCTTCATTGTTGTTTTCAATCTCTTTAGAACTTTAGTTAAACCTTTATTTTTGAAAACAACATTGCACATGCATCACTTGATTAGTCTTAATCACTTTCATACAACTTGTGACATTTTGATTTTCATATCATTCACAAGTTTGTATTTGTTCAAGTGATTTGCATTTGACTTCAATCATATCTTTTATGTGCTTTAAACTTTGAAATGCTTTAAGCATAAAATTCATTGGTCTTAATTTTAACTTGATTGAAGTTCTACACACACACACACCCCATGAGCATTCATCTTTGCATTTCTTAGTGTGTTGTGTGAGTTTGTTTTAACACTTTCACATCCGCCTATTTAGAGGCAATTTATTAGAGTTTAAATTGTAATCTCATAAGAGTGTTTTGTGAAGACACTTTCTTTGAGAAAAATCTATTGTTGTAAGGTTATTGCTTAGCCATTGAAAAGCATCTTGTATAGGTTGTTGTTAAGCCTTGAAAAACAACATTGTAAGGTTATTGCTTATCCTTGGAAAGCATCTTGTAGAGGTTATTGCTTAGCCTATTGGAAAAGCATATTAGTGGAAATCCGGTGGGGTGTGAGAGCACAAGCCGGTAGTGGATGTAGGCACGTTGGCCGAACCACTATAAATATTGTGTTGTGGTGCATGCTCTTGTGATGATTGTATGTATTTAGCTTCCGCATTGTGCTTGTTATCATCACTAGTGACTAGTTAATTGTAAAGAAATTAAAATTGGTCATAGTTAGTCACTATTAGTAGCTCACCCTATTCACCCCCCCTCTAGGGTTAGGATCCCAGGACTTTCAGAAACTACCAATAAAAATATCTCTTAAAAACAAATCCCTTGATGAGGAGGATACAACTCAAATTAGCCACCAATGTATTGGGTGAGAAAGTATCTCCTAACAAATCCATTGAAGCATCCACATGTTCTCGCAGTGCACGAAGAAGGCAAAAATTAGAATTATTCCCTGCAAAACTCCCAATCATGACTTAAACTGCTTGTATTATCACACACACCAAAAAAAAAAAAAAAAGGAAAGAAAGAAAAGAAAATAACAATAAAGGGTCTGTTAGCATGGTCTTGAATTGCTTGTGTTAATTCTCAAAAAGGAAAAAAAAAAGAAAAAGAAAAACAATTTAATGCCCATTTGTTCACATGGGATTGAATCCATAGGAGCTCAAAGTAACATGGGTCTTACTTAAACAAAGGATTATTCATTTTCCATTAAAGGGGTTATCATTTAATGCTCATATATCAATCTTTCCCTTCCTTTCTTCAAATTTAACCACTTTTAAAAGTAAATTTCTTAGAACTCCTAGAAACTCAATTCCTCAAAACAAATGGGCATTAAGCAATCAAAGTAATAAGACAAGCTAGAGAGAGAGAGAGAGAGAAAAAGGAATTACCCAAACAAAATACTTCAGTGTGATTGCAATCACGAAGTCTCCTAACGAATGGAGCCGTGTGCATTAAGCACTGAAGAACTGCATTGAGAAGACACGTATTCCCAAGATTCTTGAGACCCGCAACCCGAAGATTATCAAGGCCCGGGGGCTGATTGTCGACATCGGCAGGCTGAATTCCAATTCCGAGATTGTCAAGACCTGCAGGCTGCCAAAGAAGAGGGAGAAGAAGGAATTGTGATTTGAAGAAGAAACCCATGTAGAGAAACCAAGGAAAGAATTCAGGGAAATGGGGTGATTGTAAACTTACCATTTCAGTATCGTTATTCTTGGCATCGAAGAAACACGTATTCCCATCATCGTCGAGACCCTCAGACTGCCAAAAAAGAAGTGTAGAAAAGGGTATTGGAACTTGAAGAAGAAACCAATTTAGAGAAATCAAGGAAGGAATTCAGGAAAATGGGGTGATTTCAAACTCACCATTTCAGAATCACTGTTCTTGGAAAAACAAAGAAGCCATGTCGGCTCCTCTATTTTCTCTTTCAATTCGTCCGCCATTGATTCCAATGAGACGAATCAACAACAAGAGTTTCTGGTTTTCGGGGTTTTGCGACAGATTGTGTGTTGGGTTGGGTTGGGTTGGAAATGTGGAATCAAATTCTGGGGTTTTGGAGTTTTCTTAGAAGAAGTAGAAGAAGAAGAAGAAGAAGAAGAGAGAGAGAGAGAGAGAGAGAGAGAGAGAGAGAGAGAGAGAGAGAGAGAGAGAGAGAGAGAGAGACGTTTTTAAAGTAGAGGAGGGAAAACTTGTACGCGGCCGAATAGCTCGTACGCTGTTTGAAAAATGAGTTTCAGCCGAATTACGAATCTGCCACTCTCTGGTGTAGGGAGTGTGTTCTTACAAAAGGCCCCTGTATTTTTTCTCAAACTCTTAGAAAAGTGCCATGTATTTTGTGTGAGAGCTACTAATGCCACACTCAAAACTTCTTTTTCCACATCCTTTTATTTTAAGATCAATATACCCTAGGGTGAAATTATCAAAATGGACATCATTCATCGTTTCATATCTTACCCAATTTTTTTCCTTACACTCACCCACGTGACCCACCGCCACCCCCTCTGGAAGCACCGTTGGAGGGGGAGAGGGACTGGGACGGGGAGAGGGAGAGAGGGACTGAGAGGGTGGGAGAGGGAGAGAGACGCGGAGAGAGAGAGAGAGAGAGGGCTGAGGCGAGCAAGAGGGAGAGGGAGAGGGAGAGGGAGAGAGAAAGAGGGAGAATGGGCTGAGGCGAGCAAGAATAGGGACAGAGACGGGGAGAAGGAGAGGGAGGGATGGGGAGAGTGAGGGGGGAGAAGGGGAGTGTAGAGAGAAATTGAGGGTGGAGGAGGGGTTTGGGTTATTTGGAAAAAAAAAGTGGCGTGTAAAGAGAAACTTTGAAATTTTTTAACTTAAGTGGTGTGTGTAGAGAGAAGGGATGTAGAAAAAGAAGTTTTGGATGTGGCATTAGCACCTCTCTTTTGTGTCTTTACTAAAATAGTTTTGTGACAAAAATGCTCCTATGCTTTCAGACAACCTCAACCTCAAATAAGCCCCTACATTTTGTATTTTTTTATTATTAAAAACTTCCTTGACTAAGGGATATAGATTGCTCATGTTTTGACCCCAAAGTTAAAATTGATGCTTTGCCTAATGATGGGAAATGAAAAAAGAGATTCGTAGGATTAAATCCTAAATTTGAAAGGATCTCAAAACCCTAATTCTGAGAATTTGAGTAGAGAAGGAGATGTACTGCCTGTGTTTTGGCACCGGAACTAGGTTTTGAAGATGCTTGGGTTGTGATTGTTGTTCCTCATTCGATCCGAATAGTGGATGCATCCAGTAAATCAAATTTAGGGCTTTTTTTTTTCTTTACATTAAAATACATAGGAATTGAATACATATAATTCATATTATTACGAGTTAAAAATGAAGATCAAAAGTGAATTCCTAAAAACGAGCATCAAACAATCTTTTCTTTCAGGGAAGTAGAATAAGAAGAAGATGTGAATTAAACTATCAACCATCACCTTAGTAGTTCATTTTTTATCTTATTTTCATTCATTTCCATAAAAAAAACATATTTGATGCTCCTTTTTAAAATCCGCATTTAATCTTCATTTTTAACCACTTTTATTATTAATTATATGTATTCAATTGCTTAGTTAAGCAGTTGCCCACTAGTGCCATTGAGAAATGAAGATGAGAGTCAAAATTAATTAGTGATGGTCAAAATTAAATTGATTATCTAATAATATCTTAGATGTCTTTATCCTTTAATTTTGAAATCCTCCCTTAACCCAGGACATTGAGTCTTCTCTGTTTTTTTTTTTTTTTCTCCTGGTTGGATTGGTTTGAGAGAGGCCATGGTTATCGTTTAGGGTTTTCAGGTCTTTTTTATGGGTGTGGTTGGAGTTTTGGTGGTTCTAATATCGTGGGTGTGGTTGAAGTTTTGGGATTTTCACTATTATGTGGTTGACGTTATGGGTGAGGATTTGCAGATTTTTCATGTGTTTGGTTTGGGCAATTTTTTCATGGTATTTTTCTGGGTGGGGATTTGCAGATTTAAATGGATTTGTAGTCATGGTTGTGGATTTGCAAATTCATTTTTTAGTTTTCATCTCCGCAATGAAGTCCCAACTTGGTGTTGGTACATTGGCATTAGGCGTGGGTTTGCTCCCCCACTTTGTGTCTTCGACACCCCAAGTTTAAATGGTGTGTGAGCGCGCCCAAGGATTAGTCATGTTGGGTCAAATACCACGGGAATACCCCTTGTCAGCCAAAAAGAAAATGTCCTCAACAAAGTGATAAATGTAATGGGTCTGCTTCTCGATTCTGTTTCCACTGTTGCCTCTCTTTTTAGAGAGGTAGAGAAGCAACATATATTTTCTCCTTTGATGTAATCATGTTCTCATGGAGTTTTTAGAAGGTTTCTTGGGTTGAAAATTGGGTAAAATCAAAGTGAATTTGGGCATATTAACAAGTTGGCATAGATGAAATTAATGAGGAAGATGGGATATGAAAAAAGCAGCAGTTTCTATAGTTCAAAAATTGGCTAAGATCAAATGGTGCAGATCAGTTTCCTCCCATGCGCAGATCAGTTTCTGCCATTCATGTCCAGGGGCAAGTCACTTGACATGTCTTGGGTTGAAATCAGTGTGTGGTTCACTCGTAATTGAATTGTTGTTCATGTCCATTAGTATGCATATCAAATGCATTTGACAAGCGTAAAGTCCAATCTAGTTCACACTGATTTCAAATGGCAGGCATTATTTGAAATGCAGAAATCAGTGTGAATTATTTGAAATCATTGTTGATTCACACTCTCAGTTTCTGCAAATCATTTCTGATTATATGAAATGCTTGTCATTTGAAATCAATGCATGAAAAGGTGATGACAGTACTTTGACCCTGGGCAAGTCATTTAAATATGTGAAACATAGGTTACTTGGATCAAGGGCTGTAAGCAAATGGTTACTTGAATCTGTAAATAAAAAAAAAAAAAAAAACATGCACAAGTGTACATAAGAGAGGAATGATAGACCAGCAGAATATAAACTCTTCTAAAGAGATCAACCAGAAGAAAATAAGGTTTCTCTCAAGAAAAGTTTTTATCCTCACTTGTCTCTTCACCCCTCAATAGGAAACATGACTACAGGCACCAACAGCTTGGTGATTTGCATAGGCAAGTGAAAAAAAAAACAGGGATGTTTGTGCCATAAATATATATTTTTTTTGTGGAAAACGGAAATAATGTCCAAAGAGAAGCAATTTTATTTTGCCCCAGCAGACTTTTTCCATGGTTTTCATTTCACAATGTGATTTGTTTTTCACAACTTTTTGCAGGAAACAACTTGTAATGAAGGTGCTAGAGAAGTGATTTCCTTCGAATTAGATTAAAAAAATGTTTTACCACATCAGATAATGAAAATTAAGATTGTAGAAAGCCAATTCTCACTTTCCACTTAGAAGCAATCACTTCACACAAAAAATCATTGTGGAAAGCAAAACCACAGAAAATGGTTGTGCATATACATGACCTTACTGCAGTAATAGTTACTAAAATGATTGAAAGATGAAATTTATACGAAATGATTTTTTTATTAATACAGTATTAAAATTGAATTGAATTGGACAACAAAGTAAGTTGGAATGTGAGAGGTCTGAGAGGTATTCAAATGAGTTTGAGAAGCAAATTTGAAGAAAAAAAGAGCGGGAAATTGAACCATCAAAAGAATATGCAATATGCGAAGCACATTATTGGCTTTCTTGAGAAAATGAATTAAGAAAGGAACTATGAAATGCGGCATTTGATAGGCAGTCGAGAAGCAGATGAAATGCAGTGAGAAGAAAGAAGACATTCTCCGTTGTCAATTGTTCTGCTGCTTTGCTTTTCCATCCTCTCTGGACATCACCAGTGTTAGCAGGCTACTTTCCGTTCCCCATTATTCAAATGGGCATGTGTGATTCGATTACATACTTCTCCTGATTCCCTTATATTAGTTATTTAGAGACTTGTCAACTTATCTGGGAAAAAAAGGTGGGGAAAAAAGACCATCAAATGCACACAAGTTACTACTGCTTCCAAGAATCAAATTTAATTTACAAAGGAAGCAGTTGGAAAATAAATTGGAATAGCTGGTGGGTTAAAGAATCTTTACCATGTTTGGCAGGGTAAAGAGAACCGGGGAAATGTTGAAGGGACATCCTTAGGCTCATCAAATTCACCATCGGTAGTTACCAGACTATCCAAATCAAAGAGGAAGTGGATGATGTATTCATCAAGCCCAAACTTGTCTAAAATTCCAAGCTCGAAAACCAGAGAGTCCCTTTCCTTTTGTAGAAGAGGATGTAGGCAACCTGAGTAAGCGCCACGTAATTGGTAACTGGTGTCACCTATAAAATGAATTTTAAGACACCATTACACAAGTACTTAAACAAAAACCCAAAAGATATTATTACAACTGAGCCAACCTTGACAGCCTCATAGACATTGCTAAAGCTTGACTTAAGCTTCAGGAGTCGAGCTCAAGTTCAAATATAGAGGAGCCAGGATCAAGCTGGGGCTTGGGATCGGCTTATCTTACCTGTAGATATGTTTATGTAAAGAGTGAAGCTTAAGCTCATGTTAAGTTATTGAGCTAGACAGGCTATAACTCATGCTCGGCTCAACCAGTTTACAAGTTGAGTTCAAGCCAAGCCCGAGCTGGCTGGGCTTGTTGACAGTCCTAGATTTTGATATGTGCCTTGTGATTATAGTAACATAGCAGTCAGGACTCAGGAGTCAGGACCATCTGCTGATATTGGTAACTCATAGTAAATCAATGTTCACCACGTTTCGTGATGATTATAGGTTGATTCGGATATTGCATGGTGGGATGTTTTCTATCCAAATTAATTTTCTGTTGTGATTTATATGGCCGGACAGAACTGCATTAATCTGAAACATAACAAGTATTGTTACGGATAAAGTCAAATAATCTTCATATAACATGTAAATTGGAAGGGGGGAAAACTAATTCATTAATTGCAACTAATTACCTTTGCATCATCTATATTGTACCATGAATCTGGGGAGGGACGAACGTAGCAAACGTAATGTCCTGAACTTGATGAACTCCCATGATGCACCAAGACAGCATATAGGTCATATTCTGTCTCCCCCTGTTGAAAGAAAAAAATCTTAAAGGAAAAAAAGAAGCGAGAGAGATTTTTTGGAACAAAGACAAACAAATAGTCTTATTCCATTGGATGATTGAAATAGTACTATCTACTTACATTGTCGTCGCTATTTGGGTTATTGAGGAAAGGTTTCAGGTCCAGCTCAGAAGGATAGTTCACAAAATCAATGATCTTCTCAGCATTGTTATTAAATCTCATGAGGTGCAGCACTAAAACTTCAGGAGCCTGCTCTATTTTAAGCCCTTTTTCCATTGGTACATTCTCCTTACATTTTTCACAGGGTGTCGATCCCGGTATCTGTTCTAGCCGAGTGAATAACTCTAAGGCATCGGAGAGATTACGAACACCTTGAATTGCCAAGCTAAGATCTAATAGAGACTCAGGAGTGTCTGAAACATGATGACAGTGTGTGCATTGCAGCTGAAATTCATGACAAACAAATAAAGAAAACAAGTCATGTTTAGACGGGCAAACACACAAATCAATTCATGAATATAGAACAACTATAGAAATACCCGGCTTCGAGATTGGCCCCCGAAAATCTGCTCTACTAGGTTTGGTTCCGTAGACTCTCGAACCTTATCCAGCATGCAACGGAGGAACTCATGAGCATCTTGTTGCTGGTTCGCTTTGAATAAATGGTTTATATCTGAGCAATTACTCAGTCAAGGACCAACAAAAACTTCAACAGGATGGTCTAACTCTAATCATTAAATCACCAACCAACTGCAATTACTAAGGGCCTGTTTTGTTTGCATGGAATTGAATTCCTAATTTCCTATGAACTCTAAGAAATGTAGTTCTTAAAGTGGCTCAAACTGAATAAACAAAGTTGAATATCCACAAGTGACTATCAAATAATCTCACATTCAAGGGAATTTAGAAAACAATTACCCTGCCATGATCCCAATAACTCAAATCCCTGGAAAATGAGGATCCATCTACATCTCCGCCCTATATCCTACATCCCTCACCTCTTTAGTAATCCTTTGTTGGAACCCATATTATCATAAATTCCTAGGAATACAATATCATGGAAATTACTGAATTCGTGGTATGTCTTTGATATAATGGAACCAATAATTAAATAGAATATCTATTTCTCTTGCATTGAACAAAGATACTATCAATAACTAGTATCACTTTCAAAAAATCTCATGAGGATACCACTCAAATTATCCACCAATTTACATGGCGAGAAATCTTCTCCCGAAAAAAAGAAAGCATCCGCCACATGTTCATTCAGGCAACAAAGAAAGCAAAAACCTCCAGCATTCACTGCAAAACTCCCAAATCATTACTTAAAACTGCTCATATTCTCAAAAAATAAAATAACAATAAGGGCCCATTTCTTTGCATGGTATTGAATTGCTTGCATTCACAAAAGGAAAAATAATAATCACCGCCCGTTTGTTTGCAAGGAATTGAATCCTTAGAAATTCAAGGTAAAATGCATTTTAACAAAGGGTTATTCATTTTCCAATAAAGAGTTGATCATTTGATGACCATTTATGAATTTTTGCCTTTGTTTCTTCAATTTTAACCTCTTCCAGAGTTACATTCCTGCAAACAAAAGGGTCGTAAGCAACCGAAGAAATTGGGTCCCTAGGAATTCAAGGTAAAATGGGTTTTAACTATATATATTCATGCATGATATGATCATGCATTAACCACCTTTTAGAAGTACATTTCTGAAAAATCATAGGAATTCAGTTCTTGAAAACAAATGGGCCTTAATCCATCAAATTATAAACACACACATATATATGGAGAGAGAGAGAGAGAGAGAGAGAGAGAGAGAGAGAGAGAGAGAGAGAGAGAGAGAGAGAGAGGAATTACTAGAACATATCAGGGCGTGTTCGCATGTTTTGAGGCCCTCAATGAACGGACCCGTGTGAGTTAAGCACTGAAGAACTGCATTGAGGAAACATGTATTTCCAAGATTCGCCAGGCCTGCAGCCTACCAAAGAAGAGAGAGAGAGGAGAGAGGGGGGGGATTGGAATCTGTAGAAAAAACCCATATAGAGCAATCAAAGAAGCAGATTTGAGATTTCAGAGAAATGGGGTGACTGCAAACGTACCACTGGTAGATTACTGTTGTCGTCAGGGAAAGTAGGAGAATATTGCGTGTTGCTTACATTTATGGTGAAGTTGTACTCCACTGGTTTCATTCTTTTAATTTTCAGCTTCTTTGCTTTCACAATTGTAGAAGACACCTTCGAGCTCGTAAACCAGGGAGTCCCATTCCTTTTGTAGAAGAGGATGTAGGCATCCTGACTAAGCACATCGTATTTGGGAACTGGTGTCACCTATACAATGGATTTTGAGACACCATTACAAAAGTACTTCAAAAAAAAACCCAAAAGATATTATTACCATCTCTAATTGTCGAGTTGGTTAAGCATCACTGAGCCGACGTTGACAGCCTCATACACATTGCTAAAGCGTGAGTTAAGCTTCAGAAGTCCAGATCAAGTTCAATTATACAGGAGCCAAGATCAAGCTGGGGCTTGGAGCAGCTTATCTTACCTGTAGATATGTTTATTTAAAGAGTGAAGCTTTGGTTCATGTTAAGTTATTGAGCTAGCTTGAAATTAAGCTGGACAGGCCCTAACTCATGCTCTGCTCAACCAGTTTACAAGTTGAGTTCAAGCCAAGTCCGAGCTGGCCGGGCTTGTTGACAGTCCTAGATTGTGATATGTTCCTTGTGATTATAGCAACAAAGTAATATGGATCATGGATGTAAATCCTCATCACCAAATATCATCTGGATCAGTTAGGACTCGGGACTCGGGAGTCAGGACCATCTGCTGATATTGGTAACTCAGAAAATCAATGTTAACCATGTTTCATGATGATTATAGGTTGATTTGGATATTGCAGGGTGGGATGTTTTCTATCAAATTAATTTTCTGTCGTGTTTTATATGGCTGGACAGAACTGTTTTAATCTGAAACATAACAAATATTGTTCCGGATAAAGTTACATAATCTTCATATAACATGTAAATTGGAAGGGGGGGAAAACTAATTTATTGATTGCAACTGATTACCTTTGCATCATCTAAATTGTACCATGAATCCGGGGAGGGACGAACGTAGCAAAAGTAATGTCCTGAACTAGATGAATTCCCATGATGCACCAAGACAGCATATAGGTCATATTTTGTCTCCCCCTGTTGCAAGAAAAAAAAGAAGTGAGAGATTTTATGGAATAAAGACAAACAGATAGTCTTATTCTGTTGGATGATTGAAATAGGACTATCTACTTACATTGTCGTCGCCATTTGGGTTACTAAGAAAAGGTTTCAGGTCCAGCTCAAAAGGGTAGTATACAAAATCAATGATCTTCTCAGCATTGCTATTAAATCTCTTGAGGTGCAGCACTAAAACTTCAGGAGCCTGCTCTATTTTAAGCCCTTTTTCCCTTGGTACCTCCTCCTTACATTTTTCACAGGGTGTCGATCCCTGTATCTGTTCTAGCCGAGTGAATAACTCTAAGGCATCGGAGAGATAAAGAACACCTTGAATTGCCAAGCTAAGATCTAACATAGACTCAGAAGTGTCTGAAACATGATGACAGTGGGTGCATTGCAGCTGAAATTCATGACAAACAAAGAAAGAAACCAAGTCATGTTTAGACAGGCAAACACACAAAACAACTCATGAATATAGAACAATTATAGAAATACCCGGCTTCTAGAATGGCCCCCGAAAATCTGCTCTACAAAGTTTGGTTCCGTAGACTGTCGAACCTTTTCCAGCATGCAACGGAGGAACTCATGAGCATCCTGTTGCTGGTTCGCTTTGAATAAATGGTTTATATCTGAGCAATTACTCAGTCAAGGACCAACAAAAACTTCAACATGATGCTGCTAATGGAAGGTCTAACTCTAATCATTATAGCATCAACCAACTGCGATTACTAAGGGTTTGTTTTGTTTGCATGGAATTGAATTCCTATGAATTCTAGGAAATGTACTTCTTAAAGTGGCTCAAACTGAATAAACAAAGTTGAAGATCCATAAATGACTATCAAATAATCTCACATTCAAGGGAATTTAGAAAAAAATTACCCTGCCATGATCCCAATAACTCAAAGCCCTGGAAAGTAATGATCCCCATCTACATCTCCGCCCTATTTCCTACATCCCTCACCTCTTTAGTAATCCTTTGTTGGAACCCATTGTAGAAAATATGATCTAATACCACTCGAAAGAAAATGCCTAGGAAATTTACCTTTAATCAGCATATATGATCTAATTCCAACACCCATATTATCATAAATTCCTAGGAATCCAATTTCATGCAAACTACTGAATTCCTGGTATGTCTTTGATATAATGGAACCAATAATCAAATAGACTATCTATTTCTCCTGCATTGAGCCAAGAAACTATCAATAAAAAGCATCTCTTTAAAAAATTCTCAAGAGGATACCACTCAAATTGTCCACCAATTGATATGGCGAGAAAGAATCTCCTGAAAATTTGAAAGCATCCGCCATAAATTCTTTCAGCAAACAAACAAAGCAGAAATCTCCTGCATGCACTGCAAAACTCCTAAATCATTACTTAAAACTGCTCATATTCTTAAAAAAGAAAATAACAATAAGGGCCCATTTGTTTGCATGGTATGAATTGCTTGCATTCACAAAAGGAACAATAACATCACCGCCCGTTTGTTTGAATGGAATTGAATCCTTAGAAATTCAAGGTAAAATGCACTTTAACAAAGGGTTATTCATTTTCCACTAAAGAGGTGATCATTTGATGACCATTTATAAATTCTTGCCTTTGTTTCTTCACTTTTAACCTCTTTCCGTGTTACATTCCAGCATAGAAACGGGTCTTAAGCAATCAAAGTAATTGGGTCCGTAGAAATTCAAGGCAAAATAGGTTTTAACAAAATATATATATATATTCATGCATGATATGATCATGCTTGAATCTTTTCCTTTATTTCTTTAGTTTTAACCACTTTTTTATATACCCAACATATATATATATATATATGGAGAGAGAGAGAGAGAGAGAGAGAGAGAGAGAGAGAGGAATTACTAGAAGAACATATGTGATCGCATCTTTTGACGCCCTCAACGAATGGAGCCGTGTGAGTTAAGCACTGAAGAACTGCATTGAAGAAACACGTATTTCCAAGATTGAAGAGGCCTGCAGCCTGCCAAAGAAGAGACGCACAGGGATTGGAATCTGTAGAAGAAACCCATGTAAAGCAATCAAAGAAGAAGATTTCAGATTTCTGAGAAATGGGGTGACTGCAAACGTACCACTGGTGTGTTACTGTAGTGGTCAGGGAGAGAAGGAGAATATTGCGCGTTGCTTACGTTTACTGTGAAGTCTTGCTCCACTGATTCCCTTTTTTTAATTTTCAGCTTCTTTGCTTTCACAGTAGTAGAAGACTCCGTCAAGCTCGTAAACCATGGAGTCCCTATCCTTTTGTAGAAGAGGATGTAGGCAGCCGGACGAAGCACCTCGGATTTGGCAACTCGTGTCACCTATTCAATGGATTTTAAGACGCCATTACACAAGTACTTGAACAAAAACCCAAAAGATACTATTACCATCTCTAATTGTTGAGTTAGTTGAGCTGCACTGAGACGACGTTGACAGCCTCATACACATTGTTAAAGCATGAGTTAAGCTTCAAGAGTCGAGCTCAAGTTCAATTATAGAAGAGCCAAGATCAAGCTGGGGCTTGGGATAAGCTTATCTTATATGTAGATATGTTTATGTAAAGAGTGGAGCTTCGCCTCATGTTAAGTTATTGAGCTAGCTTGAGATTAAGCTGGACATGCCCTAAGTCCCTAACTCATGGTAAGCTGGACATGCCCTAAGTCCCTAACTCATGGTCAGCTCAACCAGTTTACAAGTTGAATTCAAGCCAAGTCCGAGCTGGCTGGGCTTGTTGACACTCCTAGATTGTGATATGTTCCTTGTGATTACAGTAACATGGTCATATTGATGTAAATCCTCATCACCAAATATCATCTGGATCAGTTAGGACTCAGGAGTCAGGACCATCTGCTGATATTAGTAACTCAGAGAAAATCAATGTTAACCATGTTTCATGATGATTATAGGTTGATTTGGATATTGTAGGGTGGGATGTTTTCTATCAAATTAATTTTCTTTCGTGTTTTATATGGCTGGACAGAACTGTTTTAATCTGAAACATAAAAAATATTGTTCCGGATAAAGTTACATAATCTTCATATAACATGTAAATTGGAAGGGGGGGAAAACTAATTTATTGATTGCAACTGATTACCTTTGCATCATCTAAATTGTACCATGAATCCGGGGAGGGACGAACGTAGCAAAAGTAATGTCCTGAACTAGATGAATTCCCATGATGCACCAAGACAGCATATAGGTCATATTTTGTCTCCCCCTGTTGCAAGAAAAAAAAGAAGTGAGAGAGATTTTATGGAATAAAGACAAACAGATAGTCTTATTCTGTTGGATGATTGAAATAGGACTACCTACTTACATTGTCGTCGCCATTTGGGTTACTAAGAAAAGGTTTCAGGTCCAGCTTAAAAGGGTAGTATACAAAATCAATGATCTTCTCAGCATTGCTATTAAATCTCTTGAGGTGCAGCACTAAAACTTCAGGAGCCTGCTCTATTTTAAGCCCTTTTTCCCTTGGTACCTCCTCCTTACATTTTTCACAGGGTGTTGATCCCTGTATTTGTTCTAGCCGAGTGAATAACTCTAAGGCATCGGAGAGATAAAGAACACCTTGAATTGCCAAGCTAAGATCTAACATAGACTCAGAAGTGTCTGAAACATGATGACAGTGGGTGCATTGCAGCTGAAATTCATGACAAACAAAGAAAGAAACCAAGTCATGTTTAGACAGGCAAACACACAAAACAACTCATGAATATAGAACAATTATAGAAATACCCGGCTTCTAGAATGGCCCCCGAAAATCTGCTCTACAAAGTTTGGTTTCGTAGACTGTCGAACCTTTTCCAGCATGCAACGGAGGAACTCATGAGCATCTTGTTGCTGGTTCGCTTTGAATAAATGGTTTATCTCTGAGAAATTACTCAGTCAAGGACCAACAAAAACTTCAACATGATGCTGCTAATGGAAGGTCTAACTCTAATCATTATAGCATCAACCAACTGCGATTACTAAGGGTTTGTTTTGTTTGCATGGAATTGAATTCCTATGAATTCTAGGAAATGTACTTCTTAAAGTGGCTCAAACTGAATAAACAAAGTTGAAGATCCATAAATGACTATCAAATAATCTCACATTCAAGGGAATTTAGAAAAAAATTACCCTGCGAGGATCCCCATCTACATCTCCACCCTATATCCTACATCCCTCGCCTCTTTAGTAATCCTTTGTTGGAACCCATATTATCATAAATTCCTAGGAATCCAATTTCATAAAAAACTACTGAATTCCTGGTATGTCTTTGATATAATGGAACCAATAATCAAATAGAATATCTATTTCTCCTGCATTGAGCCAAGAAACTATCAATAAAAAGCATCTCTTTAAAAAAATCTCAAGAGGATACCACTCAAATTGTCCACCAATTGATATGGCGAGAAAGATTCTCCCGAAAAATTGAAAATATCCGCCATAAATTCTTTCAGATAACAAAGAAGGCAGAAATCTGCATCATCATCCCCTGCAAAACTCCCAAATTATTACTTATAACTGCTCATATTCTCAAAAAAGAAAATAACAATAAGGGTCCATTTGTTTGCGCGGAATTGAATCCTTAGAAATTCAAGGTAAAATGCATTTTAACAAAGGGCTATTCATTTTCCATTAAAGAGGTGATCATTTGATGGCCATTTATAAAATTTTGCCGTCGTTTCTTCATTTGAGAGTTACATTCCTTCAAACAAACGGGCCTTAAGCAATCAAAGTAATTGAGTCCATAGGAATTCAAGGTAAAATGAGAGACTAATAGATGTTGCCTTTATTTCTTTAATATTAACCAGAGAGAGAGAGAGGAATTACTAGTAGCGCATATGTGTTCGCATGTTTTGACGCCCTCAACGAATGGAGCGGTGTGAGTTAAGCACTGAAGAACTGCATTGAAGAAACACGTATTTCCAAGATTGAAGAGGCCCGCAGCCTGCCAAAGAAGAGACGCACAGGGATTGGAATCTGTAGAAGAAACCCATGTAAAGCAATCAAAGAAGAAGATTTCAGATTTCTGAGAAATGGGGTGACTGCAAACGTACCACTGGTGTGTTTCTGTAGCGGTCAGGGAGAGAAGGAGAATATTGCGCGTTGCTTACGTTTACTGTGAAGTCCTGCTCCACTGATTCCGGCTTCTTTTGTTTCTGCTCCACTGATTCCGGCTTCTTTTCTTTCTGCTTCACTGATTCCAGCTTCTTTTCTTTCTGCTTCACTGATTCCGGTTTCTTTTCTTTCACAGTAGTAGAACTAATACAAGACTCCTTCAAGCTCGTAAACCAGGGAGTCCCTTTCCTTTTGTAGAAGAGGATGTAGGCATCCTGATAACGCGCGTCGTATAATCTGACTTCCTTCACCTGTAAATGTAATATGGTTTTCAGTGGTGGGTGCTTGAATTGAACACCCTCGAGACATATTATTAAACAATCAGTGGTGGACCGACGTTTTTCCTTTCACTGGGCAGACCCAAACAGGTTTTTGGGTCCGACCCAGAAATTTTCATATGAGTTTTGAAAGTGACCTAAATCCATTTGGGTGGCGCGGGGCGGAGCGGGCCGGCTTGGGGGTTTTGGAATTGGAAGCAGACCTAGATCCATCCAGAGCAACCGCCCCCAAAACCATATATTTGTATTATGGGGAAAAGCATTCATGGTGTTTGAATTGTGATAAAAGTTTTACACAATCCTCATCTTTATTCGAGCTTGAGATTGGCAGTAAAAGCTGGCAAAGTTTACACCGAAAAATATATGACAGAGAAAATCTTAAAATAAAAGGTATAGAATGAAAGGGGTGATCTTGTACTTCTTATCTGTGAAAATGAGTGGTTAGGTGCTCCATTTTTCCATTTGAGGCCTCCCAAGCTTGAGCTTGGATCACTTATAAACTCAAGGCCGACTCTTGAAGCAAGACTCAAGCTTTAGCAATGTGTTTTAACTAGACAGCCGAGCTCGAGTTGAAAAGGCCCTAATTGAGCTCGCCCAAGTTTGGAATATGTGCACCATGTTTGTTTGCATTAAATTAGATGGAAATTAAATGTAAGTGTAGTTAAAAATGAAGATTAAAAGTGAATTTTCAAAACTGAACATAAAATAACATTTTCTTTCATAGAAATAGAATCAAGAGAAAATGCTATTTTATGCTCAATTTTGGAAATTCACTTTGATCTTCATTGTCAACCCACTCTATATAGTCATTTCCTATCTATTTTAATGCAAACAAATGTCATCTGGATCAGTTGAGACGTCTGCAGTTATCCATGGCAAATCAATATTTAACCAAGTTTCAAGATGTTTCTTGGGTAATTTGGATATTACAGGGTGGGATGTTTTCTATCCATATTTATTGCCTGTTGCGTTTCAGACTGTACCAATCTGACGAAATTAGAGTAAAAACAGTTTCATAAGATACAATTCTGATTTCCTGCATTTATTTTTTTCCTCAAATTATTTGTTCTAGATAAAATCACGAAACGAGGGGAAAACTATTTATTAATTGCAACTGATTACCTTATCATCATCTAAAATGTGGCATGAATCCATGGAGGGAAGAATGTAGCAATAATAATGTCCTGATTTATGTTGATACCCAGCATGCACCAAGACAACATATAGATCATATTTTGTCTCCTGTTGAAAGGAATTGGAAAAAAATAAAAGTAAGTGAGAGATTTTATGGAACAAAGACGAACATATAGTCCAATTCTTTTGGATGATTGAAATAGGACCATCTACTTACATTGTCGTCGCCATTTGGGTTACTGAGGAAAGGTTTCAAGTCCAGCTCAAAAGGATAGTTCACAATATCAATGATCTTAGTACCATCGTTGTTAAATCTCTTGAGGTGCAGCACTAAAACTTCAGGAGCCTGCTCTATTTTAAGCTCTTTTTCCCATGATACCTTCTCCTTACATTTTTCACAGGGTGTCGATCCTTGTATCCATTCTAGCCGAGTGAATAACTCTAAGGCATTGGATAGAGTAGTACAAGGACCTTCAATTGCCAAGCTAAGATCCAAAATAGGGTCAAAAGTGTCTGAAACATGAAGACAGTGGGTGCATTGCAGCTGAAATTCATGACAAACAAAGAAACAGAACAAATCATATTGAGATGGGCTAAACACACAACACAAAGTCATAAATTCAGAAGAATCATAGAGATACCCGGCTTCTGAGACGGCCCCCGAAAATCTGCTCTACAAAGTCTGGTTCCGCCAATGATCGAAGCCTATTCAACAAGCTAGAGAGGCACTCATGGGCATCTTGCTGCTGGAACATTCGGAACTCAGGGTTTATATCTGAGCAATTATTCAGTGAAGGAGCAACAAAAACTTCAACAGGATGCTCTCTAGTCAATAAAGCATCATTCACCTGCAATTACTAAGGGCCTGTTCTGTTTGCATGGGATTGAATTCCTACAAATTCTAAGAAATCCATTCTAAAATTGCAGCAACAAAAGTGAAGATTCATAAGTGGCTACTAAAATCATCTCCCCTACAATGGAAAATGAAACCAGCAATAAATCAAAATCCTAGGAAAGTTAAAAAGAATCCCACCTACATCTCCACCTTATATTCTTCACCCCTCACCTCTTTAATAATCCTTTGTTGGAACCCATATGATCATATAAATCCCTACGAGTTCAATTCAATGGAAAATACTAAACTCCTGATATTTCTTATCAATATAGATCCAATAATTAAACAGAATATATATTTCTCTTTCATTGAGCCAAGAACTACAAATAAAAAGATCTCTTAAAAACAAATCCCTAGAGGAGGGGAAGGATACAATTCATACTACCAACCAAAATATAGGGTGAGAAACTCGTTCCTGATGACACCAAAGCTCGACCCACATGTCCTCGAAGCACACAAAGAAGGCAAAAACGAGGAAAATCCTCATCATCCCCTGCAAAACTCCCAATTATGACTTAAACTGCTTGTATTCTTCAAAAGGAAAATAGCGGTAAGGGCATGTTTGTTTGAATAATATTGAATTGCTTGTATTCTAAGAAGGGTAAATAACAGTAAGGGCCCATTTGTTTGCATGGAATTGAATTCCTAAGAAATTCAAGGTAAAATGGGTACTAACCCAGGGTTATTCATTTTCCATCAAATGAGAGATCATTGGTCATCATCTATAGATCTCTGGCTTTGTTTCTTCAATTTTATTCACTTTCAGAACTACATTTCTTAGAAGTCCTAGGAACTTAACTCCTGCAATCAAAGAACTGAATCCATAGGAATTTAAAGGAAAAATGGGTTTTAACAAAGGATTGTTCAATTTCCATTAAAGGGGTAATCGTTTGATGCTTATGCACCAAACTTTGCATTTGTTTCTTCAATTTCAACCACTTTTAAAACAACATTTCTTAGAATTCCTACGAATTCAATTCCTGCAAACAAGCCAAGCCACAGAGAGAGAGAAGAAGAAGAAGGGAATTACAATAACATGGATCGATATGACTGCAATTACGAAGCTTCAAAACGAATGGAACCGTATGCGTCAAGCACTGAAGAACCACATTGAAAAAACAAGTATTTCCAAGATTCACAAGACCCGCACCCTGCCAAACAAGAGGGAGAAAAGGGAATTGGAATCTGGAGAAGAAACCCCTGTGGAGAAATCAAAGAAACATACCACTTGGCGTCCTGTGGCTCTTTTCAGGGAAACGTAAATGGGTTTAGGGTCTGTTGGAACGTTTATCCTCCTTGGCAATCTTCCCGCCATTGATTGCGTTGAGATGAATCAACAACAGGAGTTTCTGGTTTTTGGGGTTTTGCAGAGAGTTCTTGTGTTTGGTTTGGGTCTGTGGACGAGGGAATCGAATTCTTGGGTTTTGGTCTTTCCTTCTTGAAGAAGAAGCAGAGGAAGAATAAGAAGAAGAAGGAGAAGAAGGAGGAGAAGGAGAGAGAGAGAGAGAGAGAGAGAGAGAGAGAGAGAGAGAGAGAGAGAGAGATTTTTAAAAAGAGGAGGGAAGCGCTTTCACTCGAGCTCGAGTTCTTTGTCCGAAAACACGAGCTGGAAAGGAGTTTTGATAGAATTACGGATATGCCACTTCCGGTTGTCAACCAGTCAACCATGGAGAAGACACCGGTGGTCAACGAGTCAAAGATGGAGACAAGCAAGAGTTCAAGATTTGGATGCATGGGGCCAGCAGTATGTCACATTTGGGAATCCGGATCCTCTTGAGGCATAGTGGGGGTCCATCCATTGAAATCGACTCGTTAAACATAAACGCCCTCCAGATATGTGGGGTTTTTTAAAATTTTACGTCAATATCAAATTTGAAGATACTCATATACATAAAGGATATTTATTTTGAGCGTCTCGAATTTTATAGTCCAACCCTAATGTGAAGCTCCACACATTTAACTCACGATTTTCTCTAGAGGATTTGGACTCTTTGCTTGGGGATCCTTTGGTGGGGAAGGAGTGGAGCCAGACTCTTTGCTTGGGGATCCTTTGGTGGGGAAGGAGTGGAGCCAGACTCTTTGCTTGGGGATCCTTTGGTGGGGAAGGAGTGGAGCTCGATGGTGGGACTCGTCTATTGAAAATCCAAGCCGATCAAAATGAAGGCCATCTATTTATACGGTTGTCTCCAAATTTCACTTAAATAAGAATTTTCCACTTGAAAAGTCTACTCTAAGGCCTAACTCCAGTCCAAAGTGGCACCAACAGCCTGGCCGACAAGCAACCCTAGTTTCTGAACTAAAGATCCATCATTTGGTATGGTGCTATAGGAGCAATGGTTGAAAGTAACAACCATAGTTTCTGAGCAGATCAAAGAGGAATCCACAATTTGGTCTGATGCTAGCAATGGTTGAAAATAACCGGGAACTTCTACTTCTGTTAGATCTAAATAGTTGTATCAACATGTCGAGAGGCCAACTTTAATCCAATGATTAGTTTGAGTTTGATTTAAGGATGAAGTTTTGATGAGTGGTCTAGTCTATCAATCACATGGGTAGAGATCTAATTGCACTACGAAATACAGTATATTGCTAATCGATTGGGCTAGCACAGTACAGCCCAGGTTGGACCCATTTGAAGCCCACATGGGTTTTACTTATAAATACCCATGTGAGGGTCATTTGAACAGCAGCCACATTTCAGCCATTGGAGATACTTTTTCTGAAAATTCATGAAAATTGCACTACTTTAAATGTTTTTCATTGCACAAAAGTGTT
Source organism: Litsea cubeba (assembly GCA_012931725.1). Taxonomy (NCBI): domain Eukaryota; kingdom Viridiplantae; phylum Streptophyta; class Magnoliopsida; order Laurales; family Lauraceae; genus Litsea; species Litsea cubeba. The sequence goes on from CM022944.1 coordinate 116,935,920, forward strand.
GCATGAAATGATGAAAAAGGTTTTCAATAGAAAAACACTCTTCTTCTTCTTTCCATTTCAACAGAAAAATGTTGCAGCAATGAAAATGACGCCAAACGAGCCCTAAACAGCCTTTTGTTTTCACAATGGATGTAACTGAGTTCAAAACAAGAAAAATAAAATAAAAGAAAATTCACCCCAAACAAAGTCAGGAACAAAATATCAATGTGGGGGACTTGATGAAAATGAGATGGACATCTTCGTAAAGAAAAACTGTTAGTGGCAAATCTGCGGCCTTTTTATATTTTCACTTCAAAACTACAATTCAAGAAACATCAGCCTGTACAAAGGTCACTTAGTGCATTAAGAGGAAATCCTTGGAAACAAACAGCCACTAAATGGTCCCCAAAGAATAGCACAAATGTAGATTTACAGACGAAACAGAACACATTACAATCTATAAAACAAACCATTTTAATTCTTTTCTTTTCTTTTCCCTGGAAATAAAGAGCTGTTTGATAACCTATTCTTAGTGCCCATTATCAGCTGCAAAATGCCCTTCCCGGATATCTGAAGCTCTGATTAGGGTTGGTTCTCCAACACATGACTCGTTTTCAGGCAGCGTGATCCCATCTGAAAAGATAAAATGGTTGGTTGCATCAAAGATGTTGGCTAGTCGTAGGATTGCTTGTTGTGAGGTTGCACTAGTAGGAAGGACGGATTCTGGGAGATGAGGTACGCATTCAGGAAGAAACTCTTTCTTGTTGAATGTCGGTGCAAAACAAGCAATGACAGCCCGGCAGAATATAAATCTGAATAGTTGAAACATTAACATGAATCAATTTACAAAAGTCATAACATTGCTTACAACTGCATCATTTAGATATACCATATAGTGTTTTTTTTTATCATGTGATCCACAAAATTCATGCAGTACGTTTCTGAAAGCTCATTTGGCTCTCAAACTACAGAGTGCAAAACAGCAACCTGAAGAACTTGCTTAAATCAGCACACTTTGCACATCTCAACTTTTTTTTTTTGAAGGAAGCATGGTTGCATTCAGTTTTTTCAAAAAAAAAAATCCAAAAAAATAAAAATAAAAAATAGTGATCTAGTTTTCATTTCTACAGTCTAGTCTGTATGTTGTTTTCTTCTAGTTTAGTTTAGTTTAGTTTTTTTTTTTTTTTTTTTTAAATGATGACGATTGCACATCTCCACTTAATTTACAATTCATATATTCTTGCTTTGTACGACTTATTTGAATCCCCTTTATTGGAAAGCCAAACGTCATCTCTCAAGTTTCGCTTACCCTATCTCTTGATTAATCAACCAACAAACAACATACACCAAAGTACCTCTTGCATATGAATAGTTAACTCATCTATAATCAATGCAAAGAGATCTTAAAGCTGGCCCCTTAAAGCTGGCCCCTCATGCAAACATATGGTCACTTAAAACTCACCTATCTCTCACTAGATAATTCTCACATTCATTAGTGCTCACTCATACATGTCTTGAATGATCTAAATATAATCTCTCGGGACACTCCTTTTGTCTAAAACCCACTAAATCAAATATCTGGATACACTATTATAGGCTTTCTTTAGATCCACAAAAACTATATGAAGAATTGTCCTCCTCTCAATTTTTCCATTAATTGTCTAAGCGAAGATAACTTCCATACTTAAACCTTCCTAGTATAAAACCAAATTGATTTTTAAATATTTTCGTCCTTTATAAAAGTCTCTGCTCTCTTACTCTCTCCAAGATTTCCAGCAAAAAAAAAAATGTGACTCATAAGTTAAATTTGACAATAATTTGTATATAAGACACTACAAAACTTCTACATTCAAAACTTCTACATTCATCTGGGATTTTCTTTGTCTTTAATATCTTATTAAAGAGCTTAGTTAACAAAAAATAATCTCACATCAGCATTTTCAAGCCTTCTTCAGAATGCCATCTGCCCCCTTGGCCTTTCTTGCCTTCATAAGAGTCAATGCCTTTTCCACTTCTTCCACCCTATTTTGCAGGAAAAGATATGTCCTTCTAACGAAGTATCATCTCTCTCGTTCCTAAGCCTCTTATAGAATCTTCATTTAAAGATTTGTTAAAATATTCCCTCTATCTTTCTTTAATATCATGGTCCTTCACTAAAACCTTTTGGAAATCGCTATTTATAAATCTAACATGATCTAAGTAACTACTTTTCCTTCCCCTCATTCTTGAGGCCTAGAAAATATACTCCTCTATTTCTCTTATTCCTAAATTATTATATAGGTCAACATTCACTTTACACCATGTATCATTTACTACTTTCTCAACTTCTTTCTCTGCCTTCTTATATAGCTGAGATAATGAATGAAATATATTGCCATGCATATACTTCTTATCTCCTTAGCTAAATTTCTTTGGTTACGCTGTAAGGGTTCTACATTTGTGGGTTAACTGGGCTCCTTACCTTTTTTTAATATATTTCTCTTAGCACTCTGTAGTTTTTTTTAATGATTTAACACTGTAGTTTTTCTCTTATTTAACAAAGTTACCCTTCAAAATATATATTCACACACACATATGCCCACAGTTTAATACCATAAAACTTAAAGTCGACAATAGATAATAATAAAAAATAAGCGATCACCTGAGGAGAAGTCGCCTAAGGAAAGGGTCACATAAGACTTAGGCCCAAATTGGATCCAGCGAGTCTGAAGTTGCCAAAATCATCCCCCACTCATTTAACACTGAGGAAAGCAATTTATCGGCCTTGTGATACATACCCTGAGACATTTGCCCAGACCATATTTATCAGAACATTAAAGCTAAATAGAAAGCATACTAAACAATACGTGAATAGTAATATGAGCTCTTAACAAGCTCACCATATTCACATTGGAGCCAGAATAACCAAGCAAGTAACAGAATGCCTGCAATGGAGCTGTGAGAAACATGGTGAATTGGCTTCCACCTGGCACACGAGCAGAATCAATATCCATGGTAGCAGCCGGAGATGGAGAGCTTGGAGAAAGAAGCATTACCGCTGTCTCCCCCTTTTCTGCTCCATGAATTGCCTGCAGAATAATAGTAATAAACAGAGAGAATTTCAGATTCTAAGAAACAGAAACTACTCAAAATGACTAATAAGTTGCAAAAGCATTGACACAATCAGAACAACTACTTTGTTGTGTAGCATAGATAAAATGGCTACTAAGCAAGAAAACTCAAAACCCAATTTCTTGAGGATATAACCCAGTATACTGTTACTAAAATTTACTGTTGTTGTTACTGTATTTGTTAATGATGGCAATTTGGAATATAAACTTGACATATTTGGAAAGTTTGATCCAGTCAATGCTTTCATTTTTAAGTTCACAAATGTATGTAGATCAATGCTAATACTGAATTATTTACTTGAGCAAGCTCATTCTGGAATATGCTACTTTCGAAAACTCAAAAAGTAACTGGTCAGCAAGAAATCAGAGTCGACAAACCTGCCTTGAATAAATAGCTGCTGTCACTGTCAATAATCAGCACAAGAGGCCTTCTTGTGAATGGAATCAAGTCACAAGGGTAAAGACAGTCAAAACCTGAATAACAGGAAATAGTGACGTCAAAAAAAGCATGCTGGTACTAATTTCTTCTTTTTCTTTTTTTAGAAAAAGAAGTTTGCTGGTATGAAGATGACATGACATGGTTCAATTTTTTTGAGCACTAGGGAAGTTAATTGAGAAATGGGATGCAGTAAAGAAAAGTATTTTACTCCATAGTTACCTGGTTCGCATTTTGACTAATTCACATTCAAGTTCACAATTTCTAATTCAAGACTTTAACATGGTCTGGAAAATCAATGACGAGTTCTTTTGATTTGCCTTTTGATCTGTCTGATTTGGAGCTCAAGTTAGATGAACTAATTCATCTAAAGCCCACACAACAAATCCATCACTGCAGCCCACTTATAAAATCCAAACTGGTAAAAATAACCGTCAGGCCTTCTATTAAGTATTAACTTTGGGTGAAATTTCACTCCAATCCAAGTTGAGCCAACCATGAGATTGATCACATGTAAAACACATGATTAATATAAAAATCAAAGTAAAATGCTATATTTTACAGGTGATGAATCTTAAGGTGGGGCTGGAGTTGGATATGGATCAATGTTAATAAAAGCGGGATGCAGTGCTTTTTAGTGCCTTGGACTTCCTACTTGGGCCTCCATGATGGATTTCCAGGACTCAGTTTAGAGAAATTTATGAGAATAGTTCATGAATCAAATTGTGAATTGTTCATAACAAGCAGTATTCAGTTTGAGGGCTTCATTAACAAATTAGGTAACTCAGTTGTGGGCTTCCATGTCAGCTCATCAACATCTTAAGTGATGATTTTACCAAAAAAAAAAACATCTTAAGTGATGTATAGGAGTGCTCCTGTGCAAGACAATCACATGTGACATCATGGGAGAGGAGGGAATCGAAAGAACAAAGTAGGACAACCCCAGGTATGAAATTTCAAGTCAATCTAATGATCCCAAGTCCTAACCCCCTTTATCTGTGTGGCCCACAAGTTTAATGGTTTAAAAAAAAATTACAAAAAAATTATACTAGATCCAAGAGTCCTGTCCATCCATATCAGTGCAAACTGCATGGGATCCGTGACCTTTTTTATTCTAGGTTGGTGTGCAATTAGATGGTCCATTGAGATTGCTCACATGGTGGGCCATAGGAGCAAATGCTGATATATATTAAGCATTTATTGGTGGTAAAAATGAGTTGAAGAAGTAGCTCGAAAAAATGTCATCTTAGGTGAGGAATACAATGGCAGACTAGGAAGCACGGACACTTCTTCGGAGCAAGAGTGTCGGTGTCTGACACGGACACGCTCCGACACGTGTAGGACACACCCAAAAGAGTGTCCTGATTATTTTTTTATCTTTAATATTTCGGACACGCTGGGGACACGTTGCGGACACACTGGCCTCTTTTAATTGGAAAAAAAAATAATAAAATTAGAGTAAAAAATGAAAAGAAAAGGGGGCTGTTTGTAAAAGGTCATAACTTAAAAGCAAAGGGGCCATCCTTCCGCTGCCCTAATAACATTCGTCCGTCTAGCGAAAGAAAAAAGGGAAGAAGAAAAGAGAAAAAATTTGATATTTTGTTAGTTGGTACAGTGGTACTTGAATTTTTATTTATTTGAATGCGAAATTGATTACAAAGTTAAAATGATAGTATCTTTTAGTATATGATTAGATATATTATTACTATTATTATTAATTATTAACGTGTCCATGTTCTACTTTTTTGAGAAATACTGTGTCGGCGTGTCCGTGTCGTGTCGTGTCCGTGTCCGTGCTTTTTAGATGGCAGACGAAACAGCAGCAGCAATAATAAGTATAATAATAATAATAAAGGGATTTTCTATAAAAAAAAAAAAAAAAACTCAGCTTCAATTGTAAAACCCCCACCTTTAAAAAAAAGACCTTGAAATTGTTTTAAGAAAACCCTTGACTAGCTGGTGCAGCCTAGCAATGATCAACGAAAGATAAGCACCTCCGATGGTGCGATCGAGCCCTCAGACTCAAGAGCTAAGATCTCTCAGTGAAAACACCCAAGAACACTCACAAGAATACTCTGGAATTTTATTATCAATAGCATGCATTACAATCAAACGTTCCTCTCTCTATATATAATAGAGGAATGGCCCAATAAGGAAAATACAATTACTATGGGATTGCTAAAATCCCTCTACATGATTGCTAAAATTACTCTTAACAGACCAAATCAATTATTCTCTAGCTGAATCAAATCAATTATGAATTTAATTAATAAGAAAATCAAATCAGTAGAAGGTTCCCTGAATGGGCCCTCTTCTTCTTGGACCGTATTGTGTCACTAGCTCTATTAGAATTTATATTTCATCCTAAACCAACAAAACCCATTATTTTTTGTATTGGGCCCTCTTCTTCTTGGACCGTATTGCAACCCTATCTCTATTAGAATTTATATTTCATCCTAAACCAACAAAACCCATTATTTTTTGGATTGGGCCCTCTTCTTCTTGGACCGTATTGCATCACTATCTCTATTAGAATTTATATTTCATCCTAAACCAACAAAACCCATTATTTAAGATCCAAAATTTTGTCCTAGCCCAAATTACTTAAACCTAATACAATAATCTTTGCCACACCATACTATACCCTAAGGCATGTAATTGCTTTCGAAGATGAACAACTAAGGTAGATAAATTTTAAGTTAGCATTAATTTATTTGGGTTAAAACAGGGTTTTAGGTTTGAAACAAGGGGTATTTTTGGCTTGTGATTGCTTAAAAATAGTTTTAGGGTGTTTTTGTTTGTGTAACACACGAGGATCTGTAATAAAGAGGAAAAGCCTCCAATTTCTGCGTGGCTGAATTTTCCGATGTTTGGCTGGACACATTTCCACATGGAAAAGGCACCTTTTTAACATCATTTTCCACAATAGAGCAGAAACAGGAAGGTGATGAGAGGAATATGAGACTTGGATTCTGTGGAGCATATAATTCTTGTGGTACATGCATGTGCCCTTAAAAGGAAGCTTTTTAGAATTTGTTTAGAAGTCCAGATTTTTTTTTTTTTAGAATTAGTGCAAACCTCAAGAGGGTTTCTGAAAAAATCCTTAATATTAAAATCCCACTCAAAAAATATAATGTTATCCTTGGGTTTTAAGCACGTAGAGCTGACAAAATCCAACTTAAGTGAAGCAATAACATCAAATCAAAAACACATTTGTAAATGGGTCAAGATAAAAGACATACCTCCATTGCGACGAGAACCTAACCATAGACCAACCCCATAATTGCCTTGGCTGTGACTTTTATCTTGAATGGAAGAATGGGATGGGCTACCACAAGGAGAGTGTACTGGAGAAGAAAGGTGTGCATCGGTGGTCATATTGAGAGAATGAAAGTTCCCAACAATTTTTTCAGTAGTAGTCGTGAAACTTCCGAGACCTGTTTGTAATGGAACAGAGTGTCCACTTTTTCCTGCCAAAGTTGCATTGATAAAAAAAGAAAATAAAAATAAGGTTGGGCCTCAGAGTCCTAAATGGTAAAAATCAAAAAAAAAATATTGGAGGAGTTTAGCAAAGAAAATGCTCAACCTTCTGCAGACAGATACATCAACAAAACTCCATCACTAGGAAGTTGCTCACATATTGTGGCCAGAACCTACCATAGAAATGAAGAGCAAGTCAAGTGCACATGCACAAATTTGTAGGAAAATGAACTAGAGAAAGGAAGTAGCAAAAACTGGGATAAAGATGTTGTCATCGCTCTAGCAAAATATTAGGCAACTCATTTTTCTCTCAGCGAATGACTAAAAGAACCTATTAAAATGGGAACTATCAGAGAAATAAATACATTCATTTTGTTTATCGGTAACATGACTTCAACTGCAACCTTGTGGTTGCAATACAGAGCACCTTCCAACTATGCAATGGGGTCCTGTTCAATTGAACACGTGCATTTGTTTAAAACTCACTTTCCATTTTTCACAGATAAAAAGAAATGTGTTCAAAAACCATGGAGAATCATCTTAAATCAGTGTTGCATAGAAGCAAAGAAAACTTGTCTTATTTTTAGAATTTAGACTTGTAGCTAATAGAGCTTTGACAAACCTGAGTCATTTGGTTAGATGAGCAAAATTAAGAACACATGAATTCATGAAATAAGAAGGTATCAGCAGAGAGTAGAAAAAACTGAGAATACGGATGTTCTTGTCACTTCAGTGGGAAGATAGGCAACTCCATTTTCCTTCTGATAGATGACTAAAAGAACCATTTAAAATTTGGGAACCATAATAAAATCAACTAATCAAGAACATTCTTGTCTAAGATTTCTGGGAGAATCAGCTTCAAGTATTGTTGCAGGGCAGCAAAACAAGCTCTTCTAATTTTTTTTTTTTTTTTTTTTTTTAAACAGAGCTCTCTTCTACCCGGTCCCAAAAGGAAAGGAAAAAAAAAAAAAAAAAACCCTTCAAGAATTGTTTCCTTCTCACTTTCACTATCACTTAATCAAATTTTGTTTTACAATATTGCATTTTTTACCTATTTTTATACACCAACTTATTGTTGTTTTAACCTTGTAAATTTGTTTTTTAAGTACAGCTTATCTGAGTATTTGGTTCAGAATAGACTGAAATGGAGAAACAAAATTCATATAGCTGACCCCACCTATAATTGGGACAAGGCTTTGATGAATGATGTATCATATCCGTTTCCTTTTATTTGGCTCAGGGTAGACCGGAATGGAGAAACAGAATTCATATAGACCCCAACTATAGTTGGGACAAGGCTTTGATGAATGATGTATCATATCAATTTCTTTTTCTATTCCTTTCATGCTTTTGTATTTTTCATATTTACATAATATTTTGAGTTATTTATTTTAATTTTTATCCAATTTGCCTTTTCTTTTGGAATAACAAAGTGATCAGCCTGCTTTTTCCTTTCATTGTCAGGCCCATGCATTGTTGTGCCAGTCCCCATGTTTTCTCATTGTTCTTTATTGTCAATATTATGTATAAATTAATCGGCATTTTTTATCCACAGAGTTAAAACTGAATAAACTCAAAAACTCTGTAGTTCAAAAGAATTTCACAATCGAATATCAACAAGTTATACTCACTGATATAAAATGTGTCACAGCTGGTCGATATAGGATGGCTTTACGTGGATTTGGTGGCAAAGTAGGATCTGTAATTTCCTGCAAGAATGTGGCATGATTAGGACCAGCACCCCCATTCTGAACGAGGTTAGAACCGCTTCCACTGATGTCAGTGCCTCTTGTCTGGTAAAAGGAGCCACTTGGTTCCCATTCCAAACATTGAAGCATCCTAAAAGCATCCAGAGTGAGCTCTGTAAACTTGACCTGAAAGAAAAGAGTATCACTTCGAATCAACTTGGATGCAACAGTCCAATGAGAGAATGCTAAATAAGGATGACGAATCTGTATATTGCAAATACTGAAAACTCTTGATTAGAAGAAAAATGAGAGTCAAATATAGAGATTATTTGAGGTAGGAAAACAGTTACCTCATTATGATGCTAGCTGCTCAAAATTGCATCTCGTAACCGAAGACCTCTCTTTGCTTCAACAGAAGCAACATAAGGAAGGGAATCAGGATGAGAGTCAATGACATAACTGTATCTTAAAGGCCTGATATTCATAAAGGTTGTATCTACTTTTAGAAATCTAACAATTTCCTGAACCACCTGCTTCCACTCTTTGAAGTTTATCTCCTACAAATAACACCCAAATTCAATCATTAGTTTAAGTGTATAAAAAGAATATGTAGTATACACCAAATACTGTAGTCAAAAGATTAAAAAAAAAAAAAAAACAACAACACTATGTTGGAGTAATAATTTTCACTTGGGTGTAGTTTTCTTCAGTTTTACATTTTCTTGGATGGTGGGGCTTGGTATTTAGCTCTTATACTAAGCCTTCCCTTTGCAACTTTCCAATTTAATGAAAATCATTACTGCTACCAATGAAAGGAAAAAAAAACAAAAGCAAAAAATGAAGATAATAAGAGAGACCCAGTAGGACTTTGTCGTTCTGAAGAACCACCTCAATTATTCACATACTCTAGGTATAAAAAAAGAAGCTAGTAATCATCTGAATCCAAGGAGAAGAACAAGAGTGCAAACCTTCTAATGGTTTCTCAGAAAGGACATCCAAATACAACTTCTCAAAAAACAACATAAACTTGATGAAATCAGAACACGAAAGATGCAGGGCCTTCTGTAATTTCTCCAAAGACCATCCAAATACAAATTTCTACAAAAACAAAATAACATGATGAATCATGATATTATTCATTTAAAGTGATTGTTGGAGCATAATTAAGGAGGAGTGCGTCAAACGATGCATCACATTCATTTATGGTTTGTTGATCGATCAAAACTGACAATTTCCGACAAAATGTATTCGATCAAAGGGGTTAAGAATAAATCTAGGAAAAAAAAGTGCCAAGGGTGATGGATCAACGGTGGAAGTCTACAAGGGACCATCAATATATCCGTAATCTGATGGGAAATTACTATCTGATGCAGTCCCAGGGTTAGGATGCAAGTGCTAGGGCGCAATTAGGGTTCCCAGGGAACAATCACATGAGGAAGAAACAGTCTTCAACGATCATTCTTCTATTAACTCAATTCTCTCTGAGATTGCCAATCTCTACAATGCCATATTTATAAGAAAAGAAACTTAAGGGCTAAGAAAACAATCTAAACCAAACTAAGAAACCAAATAATAATTAGAATCTAATCCTAATTATACTCTTGCTAAAATAAAACTAATAATAATTAAAATTAGAATTTCATGGGTCCCACATGTGGCCCACGAGTCTTGTTGTAATGATGTTGTATTGCTACTGCATCATTCTCCCAAGGTTGGAAAAGAGTTCGCCCTCGAACTCGGCTCTTCTTCTTGATGTTACTTCTGTAGATAGTGTGCACATGAAGCGCATCCTTGGTGAGACGAGAACTTGACCCTTGCTTTGGTGGTGTCGGCTTCATAGAACGGAGTGTGACTTGCTTTTCACCATGCATGAATGTGTATGTATTGTCGCGCATGCCATTAGTTCCATTCTTATCATACATCCATGGACGACCCAACAAGATATCACAACTATCCATGGGTACCACATTACACCAAACTGTATCTGTATAATCTGAACCAATGGAAAAGGTAACTGGACATGCGTAGCGGACTTGCACTTCATCACCTGTCATTAACCATCTAGCAAAATAAGGACGATGATGCTTCCGAACTTTCAGCTGTAAGCGATCCACAAAAGCTTGGGATATAATATTCTGACAACTACCTCCATCAATGACTACCGTGCAGTCCTGACCATTGACTGTTCCTTTGGAGTGGAAAATATTTGCTCGTAACCACTTCATCGCAGTAGTTGATGGAGCATCAGTGATGACCATGAGAGATTCACCTTCAACTGCATTGTAAGTCTCTAATTCTTCTGTCTCAGCTGCAACGTCGTTTTCTTTAGGATCATCTGGGACATCATTCTCAATGAAGTGGATGCGTTTGGGACATTCCCTTGCACGATGCCCTTGTTGGTGACAATTAAAGCAGGTGATCCTATTTTGACCTTCGGGTTTGGTGAATTCTTTCTCCGATGAATCACTCGGTTTAGAACCTACAAGTGAAGAATTCTTCTGCATAACCCATTTAAAGGCATTAAGTTTTCTGGCTTGATGATGTGCAATTCTCTCAGCTTTGATAGCATGCTGAACAATCTCATCAACATTTTCAAAATGCTTGAATGTGAGGATATCTTGTATGTCAAGTGTCAGCCCATTAAAGTATCTGTCAACTAATACATCCTCATCTTCATTCAAACCACAACGAGCTTGCATGGTCATAAATTCCTCAGAATACTCAACCACTGTCTTAGATCCTTGTTTCAAGTATTGAAAACGTGAACGCAGATCTCTAGAGTAATTGACAGGAAAGAATTTTTGCTTTAACAAATTTTTCATCTCGGCCCACGTGTCAACAGGGTCAATTTGCTGGTATCTTCTCTTCTTTTGCAACTCGGCCCACCATATCGCGGCATAATTGCGAAATTGAGTTGCCACCAGTGTAATCTTATGACCATCCGTCATTGGTTTATGTGCAAAAATATTTTCAACACACACTAACCAATCCAAGAATTCATCTGGGTTCAATTTCCCATCATATTCGGGAATCACAAGTTTAATACCCAAATCACGATCAATGTTGACTACATGTGGATCTCGTTGATTTCGAGGATGTCCTCCATCATCGCGATGATTACCATCACGCCAATTAGTTTCCAAATTGGTTAATCGGGTTTCAATCCGTTCAAGAGTCGCTTGCATTTGAACTTGCATTTAAGCCATCGGTGCAGATATTTGATGAACAGTTACCGACAATTGCGCAACAGTTCCCCTCAAATCATCATCATTGTGAGAGGAAGACTCCGCATCAACCTACTTCTTTGGAGGCATTTTTGTTTAATGCAAATTGAAAATTTCTGACTGACCTGATGTGTAGATCTGCTCTTCACGATCACGCTGGCGAAAACGAATCGGAAATCAGGCTTCAGATGGGCTCAATATTGTGAAAAGAAGTTTTAACCGTTGATCAAGCGAAAACTGCCGATGATCGGACTCAACTGATGTCACCGCTTGAACTATGGATCTTGTGCAATCGGGTTGGAACTGCCAAGGCCCAAAATCTACCTGACCCGAACTGGCAAACAGGCCCCAACTTAACTGGGCTTCAAACAGATTTGGATCCTTCAAATGGTAGACCTGACTCGACTCAAAATAGCGTCTAATGTGGGCTCCCTCGGCCTATGTGTCGAATGGAAGAAGAAAAGGGCTTTGAAACCCTATGCCCTGCGATATGCTTCAATGAAGAGAAGGAGGAGATCGGAGAGGGTAGAAGAGGAGGACCCCGAAGAAGACGATGGCGCTGCTATTGCTTGATGCTGATGGCTGACGATGGAGTGGGAAAGACTTCTTCGGTACACGTCAACAACAATCGATGCCGACTGTGATGGAGATGGGCGACGAGGATGCGCTTGCTGCTGGACGATCGTGGTGCACGGTACACACTTCTTTCCCTATTCTCTCTCTTATCTGTTTATCTTCGTTCTTTCTGCTCTTTCTCTCTCTCTCTCTCTCTCTCTCTCTCTCTCTTTGTTTTGTTTTGGGCTCTGGGTGTTTCGGACGACAAGGAAAGGGTTTTGGTGGGACTGTCGAGGGTTGGGATTGATTTCAGATTTTGGAGATGTCAGGGAAATTTGGGATTGAAGGGGAAGAGATGGATGAAGGACTCTGGGATGACGATGATGGAAACGGTGACGCTGCTGGTTGGCGAAGACGAGGCGTGCTGGACGGGGAGATGGTCTAGTGGTGAAGATCGCATGTAGTGGAGGGGAGACGATGGAAGGGAGACGATTGGTTGCTGGATGGAATTGTGTTCTGGAAGGGTTCTAGAAGGGCTCGATTAATTGTGGGGTTGGAATTGGGGAACGATGATGGTTGTGGGATGAAGAATGAAAAGATGGATACGGTTAATCACACCGATGATCGGAGATCGTTCGGCTCTGATACCAATTGATGCAGTCCTAGGGTTAGGATGCAAGTGCTAGGGCACAATTAGGGTTCCCAGGGAACAATCACACGAGGAAGAAACAATCTTCAACGATCATTCTTCTATTAACTCAATTCTCTATAAGATTACCAATCTCTACAATGCCATATTTATAAGAAAAGAAACTTAAGGGCTAAGAAAACAATCTAAACCAAACTAGGAAACCAAATAATAATTAGAATCTAATTCTAATTATACTCTTGCTAAAATAAAACTAATAATAATTAAAATTAGAATTTCATGGGTCCCACATGTGGCCCACAAGTCTTGTTGTAATGATGTGGTATTGCTAATGCATCACTATCCATTCTTCATATCCTATTAAACAAGCCATGAATATGATGGTGCCTAGTCGATCATCATCCTTGGCCCTTCACTCTTCATCCCTTTAATACCTCTTCAATAAAAACTCATTTCTTGAAAATTCCTAGGAATGCATTATGAAATTGCAAAGCACATACTTAATGCCCTAACTCAAAATGAATGTATTTGTAATGTTGGAGTATTGTCCTCTACTCCTCGGTATTGAACTAGTTATTAAATTTTGAATCAGATAGTTCACCCAAATATGAATACAAAGAAAGTAATGCGATTCCATCACTTTCAAATTTCTGAAATTAACTTCTTAATCACGAAATTCAATCTCACTCCATCCAAATACAGCATTAGATCGTCCAAATGACTTTAGATTCCCAGCAATAACAATAATAGTGATAATAATAATAATAATAATAATAATAATAATAATAATAATAATAATAATAATAACTGTTCACAATTCTTCACTAATATGATCACCAATGAGTGTTTTGCTATCACAAAAATCATTCAACTGCAAGAATTTATTGCATACTCACTAACAAATAATCCGAAAGAGCTGCTCTGGATTAGTCATTTTGTCGTTTTTAAGTAATAGACTATGTCATCCTGTTTTTCATTTTGCCCGTTTCTTGCTCGTATAATCTCTGTTTTCCAATCTTTAGTTAATTTCGCTTCTTCTAGCAAAAATAATCACCATCATTGTCATCAGCAACATCAAAGCCTTGTCTTAGTTATGTAGGGTCAGCTACATGAATTTTGATTTGCTACTCTCCTATCCTAGGCCTAATCCTTGGTAGGTTGCACTTCTTCGAATCTATCCTTACTACTTCCATTCCATGTACTCTTTGGGCTATCCATTTTCCTTGAGGGACCATAGACGCCAACACCCATTGTTGGAATACGTTTTCTATGTCCAAACCGTCTCAAATGAGTCTCTTTTAATTTATCATCTATTGACAAATAATAATAAGACTAAATAAAGATAGTAATAATAACAACAACAACAATTAATCTGAAAGAACTGCAGCTACCCAATGCAAACCCAAAGCAACAAATCACCAATTCAAAAGGAACGCAAAGATCACCTGAAAACTCCTCCTGCATTCATCCAGCAACATTCTCAACTGATTCACCAGCTGATGCACCATTTCCCTCCGATTCAGCACCAAGCAGACAATCAGAAACCTCGCGAGGCACCGCAACTGCTTGCTTGCCAATTGTAGATCCTGCGCCGATCCTTCCTTAAAATACTCCCTGCTCAAGATCGCCTCGTAGAATATATACGACTCCGACAGATAGTTCGCCTCGCTCGTCCTCAAGTACTGCCCGTAGTAAAGCTGCGCGATCCGCGATGCGATCTCTCCAATCTCCCATCGCTTCAATCCCGCTTCCACGAGCTTCTGCCGATTCTCCTGCTGGAATTTCCAAAGCTGCGTGTAGATCCTGAAAACCTTGGGGAAATACGAATCGTACCTAGAAAACGGAAATTTGCAATTGGAATTGGAATTTTCAGAACTGAAAACCGAGAACAGATTCAAAGAAATGGAGAGATTTGGGGGAAATCTGCAAACCTGTTCTTTCCATAGCATGGCAAATCCCTAACCCTAGAGAACTTGCGATCGGCCTTTTCGGAGAGCGACCAGTAGGATTCGATCACGGGAATGTTGTTTTGTGCCATTTGAGACAGATTACGTGATCATTCGCACGAGATTTGATCTGATTTAGGAAGAGTTTTAGGGTTTAGTAGAGAGATTTGGCGGATTTGTGCGGAGAAATGTATGAGAGAAACGAACGATCGATCGATAGATGTTTTGGTTCTTGGGTGATAAACCCCAAAGATTTTGAAAGGCTCTCCCGAGTCTTTAACGAACAGAGACTTCTTGTTAATTAGGACTATAAGGGTTTTCTGCTGAGGTTTAGCAGTCGAATCTCTGTGTGAATCAATTCTCCCATTATCGGAAGGTCCTGAACCCGGGTCCGAGTCCTTATTTAGGTTTCGTTAAGCAAATGGGCTCAGATCTTGTTGCACCTTGGTTCGAACCCGTAGATCCAAGACTCAACATATTATTTTAATTTTCGAAAATCTCTCCTAAAAATCATATTTTTTTTAATATCATTCTCTACTTAAATCCGGATTCAGATCCGGATCCGTCCCATATATGGTTCTGATTCCGGTCCTGAAATGGTTCTGGGTCCGGATCCGGTTCCACCTTTTCCTTAACATTTTCGGTTCCGGGTCCACCGTGGACCTGGACCAAAACCGACCCGTTTACAACCCTAAATTCAGATGAGCGGTCTTGCCTTCGGGTTTTGTAGGCCAGTCCGGCCTATTTTGGGTTAGGGTTGGGCCTTAGGTTTTAGAAATCGAGTCGGGTTTGGATCTAAGATTTAGGAATTTTACTATAAAAACCCAAAGTTATTTGATTTTAAGATGCCTTTGTCATGTTATATTGTTAGTATTAATCGACCGTTAAACAGGCTCAGGCTTAACGGACTACATGGCCCGGTCTCAGGCCGGACATGTTTAAGGGGGCCTGAGCTTTGTTCGGGCACTTACAGGTTAATCACAGCCTGTGAATGAGCATATGTTTTTAAAAACAAAAAGTCTAAATGGCCTGATGTTCATGGCCTGAAATGAAAATGAGATCCTAAAGTCCAGGGCATCTTCAGGTAAGGTCCAGGGCATCTTCAGGCCATTTAGAACGATTGTTTTAAAAAACTGTTCCTTCGATTTGGATATGCCTCAGCCCGGCCCATGAACGCCCCTGTTATGAGCCGGTAGTGGCAAGAAACCTGAGAGGGCCCACAGGCATGGGTCTGGACTGAGTCCGGATCCTGGACGATCATGATCACTAGCTTCATGTTAGAAAACCACAGGTGTAGATTACTATTCATACCCAAACCCATTCATATCCTTCTTGTTTTTTTTCTGTTTTGTAAGGATGTTATTATCTTTAAAACAAGTGATTTGCCTTTTATTCTTGCTTACTTTTAGTGCCATATTTTAGGCATGTTCAATTTGATGGTGGTTGTGCTTTTGATTGAAGTAAATTAAGGGTTTGCCTGAGTTCTGTACTTTGAGGATCCAACTCTTTTAAAAATTAAATCACATGGACCTGGACAACTTGGATTGAGTAATTAGACAGCCTTCCCAAGACCTGGGTTTCCAGTTATTAGGAGGTGATGGCGACTATTTAGTGGGTAATCATCATCTTGGAAAAAATGCCTTGTAACACAATATCATGGCCATGGTGAATTATGCAGCAGCAGGATTGATGTAAGAAGTTGAAAGTGCATGGATTTTTAGAGGTTTGGGATGGGTTTCTTAGTTCTTTAGAGTATTACTAGGCTTGAATTAGCTTGAATGCATGGATGAAAAACTTTATTAGTTTTTACTGTCGGCCTCAAATAAAAAAAGAGGGTTGCATTAGGTAGGTTGACAATTAGTTTAAGAAAAAACTAAAAATGAATTATGAGATTACAACGTAGTTGTAAGATAAGGCTTTAATGATGACGATGGTGGTTCCGATGGATGAAAACAAGCTGGCCTGAGCCATCCCATAAAAGAACCATACAGCGTAAGTATGCATATATCTTTTTCCACATTACAGGGGGGAAGGATCAATCATCACTTGCAAGAGATTGATACAGAAAAGAGAGGAAAGAAAGGATTCACATACTGTACTTTTCCCTGTAAATATCCGGACTTTAGAACACAGCATCTATGTAGTCATGGCTTGAGCAATGTGCATCAGACCAGTAGATTAAAGTCCAATGAGAGTGCCAAATGCTGGACATTGTCAGTTATATACATAAAAAAGGGCTCACCCGGTGCACAAAGTGCTCCCCGGCTAAGCGGGGGTAGGGGGAGGGTGGGCGCATGTGTACGCAGCCTTACCCTTGCATTTTTGCAAAGAGGCTGTTTCCACGCCTCGAACCCGTGACCTCGAGGTCACCAAAGGAGCAACTCTACCGTTGCGCTTACATTATTTTAAAGGGTAATTATTCTTTTTTTTATAATTTAGAATTGCACCATTTGCAATTTAATTAACTAAAACATACAATGAAAATGACTTTCATAGTTATAGCTCATCACCATCATTATCTTATCCTGAGCTTGTGGGCTGAGATAATGGGCCAATGCCTTGCATTTTGTGACCAATAAGGATATATGTTCTCTATGGAAGTTGCACATAATTTCCAACCCATGCCATTTACATGAGGATAACCCAGTTATCATTGTGGAAGAGTAATATCAAAGTTACCAGGACTATTGATTCATGGGTCATGAGTCGCTCTCAGCTTTGGGTAGATGATCCCAGTTCTCTGGGTGTAGGATGAGTTAATTCACATTTGTGGCCTAGGTCTCAATTATGATCCAATATACAATTTGGGTAATAGATTAAGATTTGGTTTGAACCAAAATAAAGTAGATCATCTGGAACTGCAATCCAATCCATGAGCCGGTTCTTGCTGTAGCCCAGATCATAGCTCTCAAGGTAATGAAGCGATTTAGGTAAACTTCTTACAAATGGATTGAAAATGTAGTTCGATAAATAATACAGTCAAGGGAATGCCATGAGTTCTCTAAAATATACATGTAATCCAAAATAACATAGCTAAGTTTACAAACTGGAGCAGATGCATGTAATCCAATATTTGGAGATGTTTCCTTCAGAATGAAGACTACAAAGTTTTCCTACTCTGGTGATACATCTTATATCATCATAAAAATCAGTGAGGTTAGTTGTTTGTCTCTTTATCATGCAAAGACAAAACCAAGTTCCCATTTCCTACATAGCCAGATTAGGCTTGCAGTTTCATTGCATTAAGAGTGCCTTTCTTAGTTATATTTACTGGGGTTCCTTCTCAGCCTGCATCTGATACCAAAACTTCACCTGATAGGATCACCGTTTCCATTAGGCTCTCATGCTCCTGATCCTGCTCATTGGAAGTTCCATATTAGTGGATGTACCCATGGTACATATGCAAATCCAGCTAGCAAAGTGAGACGCAGTTTTAAAAAAAAAAAAGAAAAAGAAGGATACAGTGTAAAAGACTCACCAGATCTTCAATTCTTCATATAACCTCTTTGATGTTTTTTGATGACTGTGGTGAACCTATAGTATACACAGGCTGAGGCATTTAACAGAACCCCTTAGATATGTCTTGCACCATTTCAAGGCAAAGCAATTCAACAGTGAAAGAGTCTTTTGTAACCTTCAATCAACTTTATTCCTAGCCGCTGCTTTCCAGTGTCTTCGCCGATGTGTTGAATCATTAGCTTCATAACCACTTGAACTTACTAAAGGCTCTACATGAAACTCACCACCTTCTAGCAAGGGCACCTTTGCTTGGACATTTAAGTCATGAGATGCAGGTTCAATTGCTAAACTGAGAGCAAGAACTGGAGTCTCAATTTTTGGGACTTTCAGCATAAGGGCCTGCCTTGCATCTTTCTTCCAATCTCGACAGCGACGCACTTGAGACTTTAGTTTCACAACTCCATATTTGTGTGATTGTAAAGAAGTGGATTGATTTCCCGGATCAATAATTTTTGTGTCTGCTTCAAGACGCTTCCGAGCCCTATATCTGCGTTGCCGCTCTCTGTTCTTTAGGCGACGGTCCATAATATCAGAATGGCTTTTAGAACGTCCATGTTTAATGAGAGTGTTTACATGGTGACCATCTTCCATTTTGGTTGAAGGCTGCAAACACCTTAATGATTTTGATAAATTGGAAGGAGATCTATGTAAGGGAATCCATATCAGGGAGAAAACTACTTACCTTTGGTGCTTGAAAAGAGGGGTGGCAACTGGCATGACTTGTATCTCCATGTCCTTGAACAAACATTTTGATAATATGAACTGTCTGTTGCTGTGGTCTGCTTTCTATGGGGTGGGAATCAGATCCTGTAAAACTATTAACCGTTCATCATATTGAATCAATTGTACATTTCTACAAATTGTTCAGTTGAGGGGCCATCTTTCTGGTGATCCATTATGGATGGGAGATGCACCAAAAAATATACACCAATAGATGGTTCTAACCATTCAATTTAGCTCTCATATATTGTGGACCATTAATTGAATTTCAGTATGTCTATTGCAAACCAATAATTGAATAGATTGGACCATCTCACAATGAAGATGGTTCATGGAGACATCCATCTCTTAATAAGATTGCCAGATGAATGATGTAAATCACTGATGTTGATCCTACCTGTATCGCTTCTGATTGAAAAAAGACTGTTTCTCTTGGTCAACCATCACATAATTCCTAATATAGCTAGGACAGAGCATATTCGTGGGTCTTACCTTCACTGTATTTTTCAGCGGTCCCATATCCATTATCTGCATATCCTCCGATCTCATTTCCACAATTATCACCGTCTCCTCGATGCCCAGTCTTGTTCTTTTTCTGAGTAGGTTTTGCATATTTGGAGCCCATATCATGTTTCAATGCAGGGAGTCCATTCAACACATTATGCATACCCAACAAAGGCAGGCACTGAGGAAGTGCTCCATGACATGCATTTTGGTCTCCTTCACTAACATTGGAGTCCTTTTTAGCCTTTTCTTCACGTTTACGAGCTCTATACCGCTGTTGTCTGACTCTGTTCTTAAGACGTCGAACCTCTGCATCCATAGAACCTCTACCATGCTCATACTAAGCACATCTGAAATAGTGTTGCTATGTTATATTAGAATCAAAGTTCATATGCGACTTTGCAGTTAACCAAACTTTTTTTGCATCTAATACCATTATAGGAACTTACTGGGTGCTAAAGACAACATACAGAAGATTTAGAAATCATCTTATTGAAAACATATACAGCCATGAAGACTGCCACAGAAGAGAGCACCTTCAGCAGAATGCTGACATACAGCCATGAGGATTGCCACAAAAGGGAACACCTTCAGCAGAATGGTGACTGGTAATGAAACTATTTTGATAAAGTTTATGGCAGTATTATAAAATCACAATTGCATATATAACTATTCTATTCTAAAAATGACAGTATTCTGTAGAAATGCATACTCAATGGAAGCTCCTCAAAGTTAGCATTTGTAGACAGTGATCACCAGCAAAGTACCATGGTTGTTTTCACAAAATATCAACCATTTAATTCAAGAATCAAGGATTTTACATTTTTTAAGATCTTTTCTTGAGATGGCCATGCGATTGCAAAAGTTTGAAATTGAATTTTAAATAAGTTTAGGATTTAAATAGGTTTGAATTAAATTAATTTTCTTTTTTATAATGATGTTTTCTCATAATGACAATATGATCAAGTTTTATCAAAATGGAGTTCACCAAGTCTCTAGAAAAGTAATGGAAGAGCCCGTTAAATGTGCCTAAGCCTAAAATTCACATAGAATGGGCAATTCTAAATTCCTAATCATTCATTTTGATGACTTATTGACTTATGAGGATAGGAATCAGATGGTCAAGGAAACGGTCAATTGAAGTCCTGTAACAGTTGACCAGCTTTCTTACTGAAAAACATCAAGATGGCGGGTTGGAAATTAGGAACATTATGCATCAAAAATGAGGTCTTACAAGTTGGACCACTCTCTCAACCCCATTATGGACCTACAAAAAAAAGATGATGGCATTAGTAAAAAGTAAAAACAATATCCAGAGGTTCACATGTTCCACATGTCTTAAGGTGTAGGATTAATAATTTTTGAACTTTTTTTTTTTAATATTAACTTTCAATAGATGAAAAGACTTAACAGTACAAAAGAGGTATACCGAAAAGCCAAAAAGAAAAGAGAAGGGAAAACACAACCCACCGAGAGGAAAGAGCACAAGACAAAGCTACAATTAGCCCGTGAAAGGATGGACCACCTCCCTCCAATTCCTTAGGAACATAATTTTCGAACTTTGATTGCTTTGTTGTTTAAAAATAGTAGTCCCAGTTTAGAAGGTGCTTTGGTTCAAGTTGTGCTGTTTAGTTTATATTTCTGGAACGTATTGTATTATTATATTGGACAGGAAGAGTGGGAGATAGATTTTACTGATAAATATGGTTAACCTCTCCATACATTCATTTCACACATTCAAAAGCTCTTGGTCCCAGAATGTAAACAACCTATCCTGAAACCCACATAATCTGTATAGACAACATTCAGAGCCAGTGAATTCCAATCATCCAGAATCATCTAACCAAACCTGGTAGAGTTCAGTTTAAGACTGTTAATGGTACAACTCTTTTCAGTATTCATCTGATATTTCCTGTTTTTTATTGGTAGCAACCTTTCAATCAGACCTTGTTTTATAGCTCACTATAAGATTTATCAAGCACTCCAATATCTCATCCTATACCCATTTTGTTGGCTTGTTGGCGTTCCATTTCATGGCCACATTTTTTTTTCAGACTCCCAACAAATAAATATTCACATCCACTGCAAATATCTCCTACACTTATAATATATTTAATATGATGGTTTTGGATTCAATTTTGACCAGATTTCTTTCAATTTTGATTTTTTTATTGAGAAATTATAGAAAGCAAAAAAAAAAAAAGTATAGGTTAATAGATTTGAACTCATGACTTCTAGCTTTTTAAACAAAACCAGCCAAACTAATACATCACACAATACTTATATATGATTTTTTATGAAAAAAAATATAAAAAGTAAGTAGATAGAATGAGGACTTTACTCTCCAGCCACATGAGTCATGCCCGTGCTTAACACGGGTTATTGTGCTAGTTCTAACTAAAAAAAAATTTAGAGATAGTTAAGATGATTTATCCAGACATTAAACTCACTTTGTAATTAGCAATAATGGACATATTTATTTGTTTTTTCTTCCAAGAGGCGGTACAATATTTAATTCATCTGAATGTTATCACTTTTCTTCCAATCCTTGGGCCTCCAAATTATGCCCATGCATAATATGGAACCCATTGCAGAAACAGGGGAACATGCCCATGTAATACAAGGTTCCCAATTGAAGAACAATAGTTCATCTTTTTGTAATAATCAAATTCTCCCAATCTCACAATGGCATCCTGCAGGCTGCCAAACTAGTCTTTTTTTCTTTTTTCTTTTTTCTTTTTTTTATAATATACAGAGGCAGCATGGAACAAGGAAACAAAACATTAGTCTATATAAGAAATAGACCATTAAACGTTGCTCGAAAAGAATTTATCACAATTTGGTTGGAAGTGAATTTTTATTTCATGTAATGGAATTCCGATGATTGTGTTTCTATAAGTGGTTAAAAAATAAGAAACCAAATAACCGCGTTTTTAATGAAGATTGAATCTAAGGGAAGATGAGAATAGAAGCTGAAGCTAGCGGGAGACTCACCTGCAATTCTTTCTACTCGCTTGATCGAGAAAGAAGTAGACGCCGAATGCGTGTGAAGAAGAATCAAATAATATAAATCTCTCTGTTTTGAATTTTATGAAGAAACAGAGAAAGGGAAAGGAAAGTTCTGATTTTGTTGTTTGCTATAAAAGTGGGTGGAGATAAGGAGTGGGGGTGCATGGGGGACTCAAAAAACTACTCGATCCAAATTCAAAGCATGACGACCCGGAAGCGCCGCGAGCCTATTGAGGCAGGCAGAGGCTGGCTTTACAATCCTGTCTTCCGAAAGGTGATGTGGTGCCTGGGCGGATCGCACTCGTATTTCTTTGTCGAAACCGATCCGGGGCAGGAGTGGGATTGCACTCAAGCTTTCCAAGCAACTGCTGACCCGAACCGCAGACGGGAGGTTTTGCAGCCATTGCTACACGAAAACCTTCCGGCGGCGCTGGAAGCGCTGCAGCGGGCTTTTCCGCCCGACAATGATGACGACCGCAACAAGCTGATCGACAAGGTCATGGCCACCCGGACCGCTTATCGTGGTTCAGACGATGAGTTTGAGGCGGAATTGCAAAAGCGCCTGAAAGTGTTCGACTGGATCCGCATTCTCAAAGCGGTCCCGGCTGATGCGAAGGACACGCTGGCCGCCTGGAACCGCCTGGAGCGTGATGCGGTGTATCGCGAGATTGAGATTGGTGAGGTTATTGAACTACTTCCCGCCACGGCTCGCTGGTATATCAATCAAAACGTCAGGGCGATCGCGCGACAGGAGGACCGTTGGCGCAACGGTGTTTCCATGGGCTGGTGCGAACGGCTTCTGTTCTGGCTCTGGAACGTCTTGATGTTGCTCGGGGTGATCATCCCAGACATGATCAATTTCGCTCTTGGGGCGTTGTTGGCCGTGGTCCGCTCGCTACCGACGCGACCACAAGCCCTAGTCATGGCCGGCGCCATCTACGACTTTCGTTTCGCGGATGAAAGGCTTGCGCGCCTTACGCTGTTTCAACGGTTCCTCGGTGCGCTGGTCACTATCATCTTCGGTATCAAGGCTACTTTCGACCCTGAATTCCACAGCACTGCTTTTCGTGCGTTTGGAAATCTGTGGTGGAAGGGGCTGCTTGCCGTCTCGTGGCAGATCGCCATGCAAAACTGGAAGAACGTTCTCGATATTTATATTTTTTCGTGGATGTTAATCCGGCGCAGGCGCCTGTCTGACGCGCAAGTCAACCTGATCAAGAAAAAAATCGAGAAGCTGGATATCTGCAATGCTTATGACTTTGCCTGGTTTGATACCTATGATCAAGGCAATCGCTTCCGGGCTCAGGTCAGCTATCACAAGCAAGATCAAGGAGACGTGGTGAGTGCTTTGGCGTGGGCCGCCAGGTTGAAGCGCCATAGCATTGCGAGCGATGATTTGTTCAGCAAATTCTCCACATGGGTTGCCACAACCGCGATCGGTATTCTCATCTGCGCGTCGACCTTCCCTGTTGATGCCTATGCGGGTCTCATCGCGTTGGCCTACTATGGCAACATCATCCTCAAAATGGGTTTGGACGTTTGGGAGCCTCCTCAGAGCTACGACGATCTTCTTCGCTTTTTTACAGCAACTGTTGGCCCTACCTTCCCTTCGACGGTGGTGCTCATCATCAACCTCGGTTGGTGGATAGCAAAGCGAACGGGGCTGTTTCAAAGTGTCGATTATCGTTTCGGGATTACGCTTGCGGCTTTGTTTGTCGCCAGCCTATATCCCAGGTTTTGGGGCGAAATGTTCAAGAAAGCCGGTTTGTGGTTGAGAGGCAGGTTCGCAAAAAGGACCCGGTCTGCCGACATAGAGCTTAGCTAGCGTTAGAGTGCCGTGAAGTGGGATGAAGAATGTCGGGCGTTCATGGCTATCGTTTTGTAATTGCGCTCCCCACTCCGTAAAATAAAAGAAAATAAAAAATGGTGTTTGGGTGCCTGAATACGGCAAAAACTCTCTTTCCTCCTCTTATAGTATCAAGTGAATGTCGATCGCGTTGGTACTGTTCCTTTCAAGGGATAAATATTGGTTTGTGTAGGAGATTTCATCTGATCTCCAAATGGGATTGTAATGCCCTGAAGTTGGGCTAACCCTCAGGTTGCCTACATCCTCTTCTACAAAAGGAAGGGGACTCTCTGGTTTTCGAGCTTGGAATTTTACACAAGTTTGGGCTTGATGAATACATCATCCACTTCCTCTTTGATTTGGATAGTCTGGTAACTACCGATGGTGAATTTGATGAGCCTAAGGATGTCCCTTCAACATTTCCCCGGTTCTCTTAATCCTACCAAATATGGTAAAGATTCTTTAACCCACCAGCTATTCCAACTTATTTTGCAACTGCTTCCTTTGTAAATTAAATTTGATTCGTGGAAGCAGTAGTAACTTGTGTGCATTTGATGGTCTTTTTTCCCCACTTTTTTTTCCAGAGAAGTTGACAAGTCTCTAAATAACTAATATAAGGGAATCAGGAGAAGTATGTGCCCATTTGAATAATGGGGAACGGAAAGTAGCCTGCTAACACTGGTGATGTCCAGAGAGGATGGAAAAGCAAAGCAGCAGAAAAATTGACAACGGAGAATGTCTTCTTTCTTCTCACTGCATTTCATCTACTTCTCGACTGCCTATCAAATGCCGCATTTCATAGTTCCTTTCTTAATTCATTTTCTCAAGAAAGTCAATAATGTGCTTCACATATTGCATATTCTTTTGATGGTTCAATTTCCCGCTCTTTTTTTCTTCAAATTTGCTTCTCAAACTCATTAAAATACCTCTCAGACCTCTCGCATTCCAACTTACTTTGTTGTCCAATTCAATTCAATTTTAATACTGGTATTAATAAAAAAATCATTTCGTATAAATTTCATCTTTCAGTCATTTTAGTAACTATTACTACAGTAAGGTCATGTATATGCACAACCATTTTCTGTGGTTTTGCTTTCCACAATGATTTTGTTTTGTGTGGAAAGTGAGAATTGGCTTTCTACAATCTTAATTTTCATTATCTGATGTGGTAAAACATTTTTTTAATCTAATTCGAAGGAAATCACTTCTCTAGCACTTTCATTACAAGTTGTTTCCTGCAAAAAGTCGTGAAAAACAAATCACATTGTGAAATGAAAACCATGGAAAAAGTCTGCAGGGGCAAAATAAAATTGCTTCTCTTTGGACATTATTTCCGTTTTCCACAAAAAAAAATATATATTTATGGCACAAACATCCCTGTTTTTTTTTTCACTTGCCTATGCAAATCACCAAGCTGTTGGTGCCTGTAGTCATGTTTCCTATTGAGGGGTGAAGAGACAAGTGAGGATAAAAACTTTTCTTGAGAGAAACCTTATTTTCTTCTGGTTGATCTCTTTAGAAGAGTTATATTCTGCTGGTCTATCATTCCTTTCTTATGTACACTTGTGCATGTTTTTATTTTATTTTATTTACAGATTCAAGTAACCATTTGCTTACAGCCCTTGATCCAAGTAACCTATGTTTCACATATTTAAATGACTTGCCCAGGGTCAAAGTACTGTCATCACCTTTTCATGCATTAAATTCAAATGACAAGCATTTCATATAATCAGAAATGATTTGCAGAAACTGAGAGTGTGAATCAACAATGATTTCAAATAATTCACACTGATTTATGCATTTCAAATAATGCCTGCCATTTGAAATCAGTGTGAACTAGATTGGACTTTACGCTTGTCAAATGCATTTGATATGCATACTAATGGAAATGAACAACATTTCAATTACGAGTGAACCACACTCTGATTTCAACCCAAGACATGTCAAATGACTTGCCCCTGGACATGAATGGCAGAAACTGATCTGCACCATTTGATCTTAGCCAATTTTTGAACTGTAGAAACTGCTGCTTTTTTCATATCCCATCTTCCTCATTAATTTGATCTATGCCAACTTGTTAATATGCCCAAATTCACTTTGATTTTACCCAATTTTCAACCCAAGAAACCTTCTAAAAACTCCATGAGAACATGATTACATCAAAGGAGAAAATATATGTTGCTTCTCTACCTCTCTAAAAAGAGAGGCAACAGTGGAAACAGAATCGAGAAGCAGACCCATTACATTTATCACTTTGTTGAGGACATTTTCTTTTTGGCTGACAAGGGGTATTCCCGTGGTATTTGACCCAACATGACTAATCCTTGGGCGCGCTCACACACCATTTAAACTTGGGGTGTCGAAGACACTAATTGGGGGCGCTCACTTCATGGCAGGGTAATTGTTTTCTAAATTCCCTTGAATGTGAGATTATTTGATAGTCACTTGTGGATATTCAACTTTGTTTATTCAGTTTGAGCCACTTTAAGAACTACATTTCTTAGAGTTCATAGGAAATTAGGAATTCAATTCCATGCAAACAAAACAGGCCCTTAGTAATTGCAGTTGGTTGGTGATTTAATGATTAGAGTTAGACCATCCTGTTGAAGTTTTTGTTGGTCCTTGACTGAGTAATTGCTCAGATATAAACCATTTATTCAAAGCGAACCAGCAACAAGATGCTCATGAGTTCCTCCGTTGCATGCTGGATAAGGTTCGAGAGTCTACGGAACCAAACCTAGTAGAGCAGATTTTCGGGGGCCAATCTCGAAGCCGGGTATTTCTATAGTTGTTCTATATTCATGAGTTGATTTGTGTGTTTGCCCGTCTAAACATGACTTTTTTTCTTTATTTGTTTGTCATGAATTTCAGCTGCAATGCACCCACTGTCATCATGTTTCAGACACTCCTGAGTCTCTGTTAGATCTTAGCTTGGCAATTCAAGGTGTTCGTAATCTCTCCGATGCCTTAGAGTTATTCACTCGGCTAGAACAGATACTGGGATCGACACCCTGTGAAAAATGTAAGGAGAAGGTACCAATGGAAAAAGGGCTTAAAATAGAGCAGGCTCCTGAAGTTTTAGTGCTGCACCTCATGAGATTTAATAACAATGCTGAGAAGATCATTGATTTTGTGAACTATCCTTCTGAGCTGGACCTGAAACCTTTCCTCAGTAACCCAAATAGCGACGACAATGTAAGTAGATAGTACTATTTCAATCATCCAATGGAATAAGACTATTTGTTTGTCTTTGTTCCAAAAAATCTCTCTCGCTTCTTTTTTTCCTTTAAGATTTTTTTCTTTCAACAGGGGGAGACGGAATATGACCTATATGCTGTCTTGGTGCATCATGGGAGTTCATCAAGTTCAGGACATTACGTTTGCTACGTTCGTCCCTCCCCAGATTCATGGTACAATATAGATGATGCAAAGGTAATCAGTTGCAATTAATGAATTAGTTTTCCCCCCTTCCAATTTACATGTTATATGAAGATTATGTGACTTTATCCGTAACAATACTTGTTATGTTTCAGATTAATGCAGTTCTGTCCAGCCATATAAATCACGACAGAAAATTAATTTGGATAGAAAACATCCCACCATGCAATATCCGAATCAACCTATAATCATCACGAAACGTGGTGAACATTGATTTACTATGAGTTACCAATATCAGCAGATGGTCCTGACTCCTGAGTCCTGACTGCTATGTTACTATAATCACAAGGCACATATCAAAATCTAGGACTGTCAACAAGCCCGGCCAGCTCGGGCTTGGCTTGAACTCAACTTGTAAACTGGTTGAGCTGAGCATGAGTTATAGCCTGTCTAGCTCAATAACTTAACATGAGCTGAAGCTTCACTCTTTACATAAACATATCTACAGGTAAGATAAGCCGATCCCAATCATGCCACATTCTTGCAGGAAATTACAGATCCTACTTTGCCACCAAATCCACGTAAAGCCATCCTATATCGACCAGCTGTGACACATTTTATATCAGTGAGTATAACTTGTTGATATTCGATTGTGAAATTCTTTTGAACTACAGTGTTTTTGAGTTTATTCAGTTTTAACTCTGTGGATAAAAAATGCCCATTAATTTATACATAATATTGACAATAAAGAACAATGAGAAAACATGGGGACTGGCACAACAATGCATGGGCCTGACAATGAAAGGAAAAAGCAGGCTGATCACTTTGTTATTCCAAAAGAAAAAGCAAATTGGATAAAAATTAAAATAAAAAACTCAAAATATTATGTAAATATGAAAAATACAAAAGCATGAAAGGAATAGAAAAAGAAATTGATATGATATATCATTCATCAAAGCCTTGTCCCAACTATAGTTGGGGTCAGCTATATGAATTTTGTTTCTCCATTCCGGTCTATCCTGAGCCAAATAAAAGGAAACGGATATGATACATCATTCATCAAAGCCTTGTCCCAACTATAGTTGGGGTCAGCTATATGAATTTTGTTTCTCCATTCCAGTCTATTCTGAGCCAACTACTCAGATAAGCTGTACTTAAAAAACAAATTTTCAAGGTTAAAACAACAATAAGTTGGTGTATCAAAACAGGTAAAAAATGCAATATTGTAAAACAAAAATTGATTAAGTGATAGTGAAAGTGAGAAGGAAACAATTCTTGAAGGTTTTTTTTTTCTTTCCTTTTGGGACCGGGTAAAAGAGAGCTCTGTTTAAAAAAAAAAAAATTAGAAGAGCTTGTTTTGATGCCCTGCAACAATACTTGAAGCTGATTCTCCCAGAAATCTTAGACAAGAATGTTCTTGATTAGTTGATTTTATTATGGTTCCCAAATTTTAAATGGTTCTTTTAGTCATCTATCAGGAGGAAAATGGAGTTGCCTATCTTCCCACTGAAGTGACAAGAACATCCGTATTCTCAGTTTTTTCTACTCTCTGCTGATACCTTCTTATTTCATGAATTCATGTGTTCTTAATTTTGCTCATCTAACCAAATGACTCAGGTTTGTCAAAGCTCTATTAGCTACAAGTCTAAATTCTAAAAATAAGACAAGTTTGCTTTGCTTCTATGCAACACTGATTTAAGATGATTCTCCATGGGTTTTGAACACATTTCTTTTTATCTGTGAAAAATGGAAAGTGAGTTTTAAATAAATGCACGTGTTCAATTGAACAGGACCCCATTGCATAGTTGGAAGGTGCTCTGTATTGCAACCACAAGGTTGCAGTTGAAGTCATGTTACCGATAAACAAAATGAATGTATTTATTTCTCTGATAGTTCCCATTTTAATAGGTTCTTTTAGTCATTCGCTGAGAGAAAAATGAGTTGCCTAATATTTTGCTAGAGCGATGACAACATCTTTATCCCAGTTTTTGCTACTTCCTTTCTCTAGTTCATTTTCCTACAAATTTGTGCATGTGCACTTGACTTGCTCTTCATTTCTATGGTAGGTTCTGGCCACAATATGTGAGGAACTTCCTAGTGATGGAGTTTTGTTGATATATCTGTCTGCAGAAGGTTGAGCATTTTCTTTGCTAAACTCCTCCAATATATTTTTTTTTTTTTACCATTTAGGACTCTGAGGCCCAACCTTATTTTTATTTTCTTTTTTTTATCAATGCAACTTTGGCAGGAAAAAGTGGACACTCTGTTCCATTACAAACAGGTCTCGGAAGTTTCACGACTTCTACTGAAAAAATTGTTGGGAACTTTCATTCTCTCAATATGACCACCGATGCACACCTTTCTTCTCCAGTACACTCTCCTTGTGGTAGCCCATCCCATTCTTCCATTCAAGATAAAAGTCACAGCCAAGGCAATTATGGGGTTGGTCTATGGTTAGGTTCTCGTCGTAGTGGAGGTATGTCTTTTATCTTGACCCATTTACAAATGTGTTTTTGCTTCACTTAAGTTGGATTTTGTCAGCTCTACGTGCTTAAAACCCAAGGATAACATTATATTTTTTGAGTGGGATTTTAATATTAAGGATTTTTTCAGAAACCCTCTTGAGGTTTGCACTAATTCTAAAAAAAAAAAAAATCTGGACTTCTAAACAAATTCTAAAAAGCTTCCTTTTAAGGGCACATGCATGTACCACAAGAATTATATGCTCCACAGAATCCAAGTCTCATATTCCTCTCATCACCTTCCTGTTTCTGCTCTATTGTGGAAAATGATGTTAAAAAGGTGCCTTTTCCATGTGGAAATGTGTCCAGCCAAACATCGGAAAATTCAGCCACGCAGAAATTGGAGGCTTTTCCTCTTTATTACAGATCCTCGTGTGTTACACAAACAAAAACACCCTAAAACTATTTTTAAGCAATCACAAGCCAAAAATACCCCTTGTTTCAGACCTAAAACCCTGTTTTAACCCAAATAAATTAATCCTAACTTAAAATTTATCTACCTTAGTTGTTCATCTTCAAAAGCAATTACATGCCTTAGGGTATAGTATGGTGTGGCAAAGATTATTGTATTAGGTTTGAGTTATTTGGGCTAGGACAAAATTTTGGATCTTAAATAATGGGTTTTGTTGGTTTAGGGTGAAATATAAATTCTAATAGAGATAGTGATGCAATACGGTCCAAGAAGAAGAGGGCCCAATCCAAAAAATAATGGGTTTTGTTGGTTTAGGATGAAATATAAATTCTAATAGAGATAGTGATGCAATACGGTCCAAGAAGAAGAGGGCCCAATCCAAAAAATAATGGGTTTTGTTGGTTTAGGATGAAATATAAATTCTAATAGAGCTAGTGACGCAATACGGTCCAAGAAGAAGAGGGCCCATTCAGGGAACCTTCTACTGATTTGATTTTCTTATTAATTAAATTCATAATTGATTTGATTCAGCTAGAGAATAATTGATTTGGTCTGTTAAGAGTAATTTTAGCAATCATGTAGAGGGATTTTAGCAATCCCATAGTAATTGTATTTTCCTTATTGGGCCATTCCTCTATTATATATAGAGAGAGGAACGGTTGATTGTAATGCATGCTATTGATAATAAAATTCCAGAGTATTCTTGTGAGTGTTCTTGGGTGTTTTCACTGAGAGATCTTAGTTCTTGAGTCTGAGGGCTCGATCGCACCATCGGAGGTGCTTATCTTTCGTTGATCATTGCTGGGCTGCACCAGCTAGTCAAGGGTTTTCTTAAAACAGTTTCAAGGTCTTTTTTTTTAAGGTGGGGGTTTTACAATTGAAGCTGAGTTTTTTTTTTTTTTTTATAGAAAATCCCTTTATTATTATTATTATAATTATTATTGCTGCTGCTGTTTCGTCTGCCATCTAAGAAGCACGGACACGGGACACGGACACGACACGGACATGCCGACACAGCATTTCTCAAAAAAGTAGAACACGGACACGTTGGGACACGTTAATAATTAATAATAATAATAATAATATATCTAATCATATACTAAAAGATACTATCATTTTAACTTTGTAATCAATTTCGCAATCAAATAAATAAAAATTCAAGTACCACTGTACCAACTATCAAAATATCAAATTTTTTCTCTTTTCTTCTTCCCTTGTTTCTTTCGCTAGACGGACGAATGTTATTAGGGCAGCGGAAGGATGGCCCCTTTGCTTTTAAGTTATGACCTTTTACAAACAGCCCCCTTTTCTTTTCATTTTTTACTCTAATTTTATTATTTTTTCCCAATTAAAAGAGGCCAGCGTGTCCGCAATGTGTCCCCAGTGTGTCCGAAATATTAAAGATAAAAAAATAATCAGGACACTCTTTTGGGCGTGTCCGACACGTGTCGGAGCGTGTTCGTGTCCGACACGTGTTAGACACCGACACTCTTGCTCCGGAGAAGTATCCGTGCTTCCTAGTCTGCCATTGTATTCCTCACCTAAGATGACATTTTCACGAGCTACTTCTTCAACAACAACTCATTTTTACCACCAATAAATGCTTAATATATATCAGCATTTGCTCCTATGGCCCACCATGTGAGCAATCTCAATGGACCATCTAATTGCACACCAACCCAGAATAAAAAAGGTAACGGATCCCATGCAGTTTGCACTGATATGGATGGACAGGACTCTTGGATCTAGTATAATTTTTTTGTAATTTTTTTTAAACCATTGAACTTGTGGGCCACACAGATAAAGGGGGTTAGGACTTCGGATCATTAGATTGACTTGAAATTTCATACCTGGGGTTGTCCTACTTTGTTCTTTCGATTCCCTCCTCTCCCATGATGTCACATGTGATTGTCTTGCACATGAGCACTCCTATACATCACTTAAGATGTTTTTTTTTTTTTTTTGGTAAAATCATCACTTAAGATGTTGATGAGCTAACATGGAAGCCCACAACTGAGTTACCTAATTTGTTAATGAAGCCCTCAAACTGAATACTGCTTGTTATGAACAATTCACAATTTGATTCATGAACTATTCTCATAAATTTCTCTAAACTGAGTCCTGGAAATCCATCATGGAGGCCCAAGTAGGAAGTCCAAGGCACTAAAAAGCACTGCATCCCGCTTTTATTAACATTGATCCATATCCAACTCCAGC
Organism: Litsea cubeba; assembly: GCA_012931725.1. Lineage (NCBI taxonomy): Eukaryota > Viridiplantae > Streptophyta > Magnoliopsida > Laurales > Lauraceae > Litsea > Litsea cubeba. The sequence goes on from CM022944.1 coordinate 116,969,114, forward strand.
CCCACCTTAAGATTCATCACCTGTAAAATATAGCATTTTACTTTGATTTTTATGTTAATCGTGTGTTTTACATGTGATCAATCGTTGGCTCAACTTGGATTGGAGTGAAATTTCACCCAAAGTTGATACTTAATAGAAGGCCTGACGGTTATTTTTACCAGTTTGGATTTTATAAGTGGGCTGCAGTGATGGATTTGTTGTGTGGGCTTATAGATGAATTAGTTCATCGAACTTGAGCTCCAAATCAGACAGATCAAAAGGCAAATCAAAAGAACTCGTCATTAATTTTCCAGACCATGTTAAAGTCTTGAATTATAAATTGTGAACTTGAATGTGAATTAGTCAAAATGCGAACCAGGTAACTATGGAGTAAAATACTTTTCTTTACTGCATCCCATTTCTCAATTAACTTCCCTAGTGCTCAAAAAAATTGAACCATGTCATGTCATCTTCATACCAGCAAACTTCTTTTTCTAAAAAAAGAAAAAGAAGAAATTAGTACCAGCATGCTTTTTTTGACGTCACTATTTCCTGTTATTCAGGTTTTGACTGTCTTTACCCTTGTGACTTGATTCCATTCACAAGAAGGCCTCTTGTGCTGATTATTGACAGTGACAGCAGCTATTTATTCAAGGCAGGTTTGTCGACTCTGATTTCTTGCTGACCAGTTACTTTTTGAGTTTTCGAAAGTAGCATATTCCAGAATGAACTTGCTCAAGTAAATAATTCAGTATTAGCATTGATCTACATACATTTGTGAACTTAAAAATGAAAGCATTGACTGGATCAAACTTTCCAAATATGTCAAGTTTATATTCCAAATTGCCATCATTAACAAATACAGTAACAACAACAGTAAATTTTAGTAACAGTATACTGGGTTATATCCTCAAGAAATTGGGTTTTGAGTTTTCTTGCTTAGTAGCCATTTTATCTATGCTACACAACAAAGTAGTTGTTCTGATTGTGTCAATGCTTTTGCAACTTATTAGTCATTTTGAGTAGTTTCTGTTTCTTAGAATCTGAAATTCTCTCTGTTTATTACTATTATTCTGCAGGCAATTCATGGAGCAGAAAAGGGGGAGACAGCGGTAATGCTTCTTTCTCCAAGCTCTCCATCTCCGGCTGCTACAATGGATATTGATTCTGCTCGTGTGCCAGGTGGAAGCCAATTCACCATGTTTCTCACAGCTCCATTGCAGGCATTCTGTTACTTGCTTGGTTATTCTGGCTCCAATGTGAATATGGTGAGCTTGTTAAGAGCTCATATTACTATTCACGTATTGTTTAGTATGCTTTCTATTTAGCTTTAATGTTCTGATAAATATGGTCTGGGCAAATGTCTCAGGGTATGTATCACAAGGCCGATAAATTGCTTTCCTCAGTGTTAAATGAGTGGGGGATGATTTTGGCAACTTCAGACTCGCTGGATCCAGTTTGGGCCCAAGTCTTATGTGACCCTTTCCTTAGGCGACTTCTCCTCAGGTGATCGCTTATTTATTATTATTATTTATTGTCGACTTTAAGTTTTATGGTATTAAACTGTGGGCATATGTGTGTGTGAATATATATTTTGAAGGGTAACTTTGTTAAATAAGAGAAAAACTACAGTGTTAAATCATTAAAAAAAACTACAGAGTGCTAAGAGAAATATATTAAAAGAAGGTAAGGAGCCCAGTTAACCCACAAATGTAGAACCCTTACAGTGTAACCAAAGAAATTTAGCTAAGGAGATAAGAGGTATATGCATGGCAATATATTTCATTCATTATCTCAGCTATATAAGAAGGCAGAGAAAGAAGGCAGAGAAAGTAGTAAATGATACATAGTGTAAAGTGAATGTTGACCTATATAATAATTTAGGAATAAGAGAAATAGAGGAGTATATTTTCTAGGCCTCAAGAATGAGGGGAAGGAAAAGTAGTTACTTAGATCATGTTAGATTTATAAATAGCGATTTCCAAAAAGTTTTAGTGAAGGACCATGATATTAAAGAAAGATAGAGGGAATATTTTAACAAACCTTTAAATGAAGATTCTATGAGAGGCTTAGGAACGAGAGAGATGATACTTCGTTAGAAGGACATATCTTTTCCTGCAAAATAGGGTGGAAGAAGTGGAAAAGGCATTGACTCTTATGAAGGCAAGAAAGGCCAAGGGGGCAGATGGCATTCTGAAGAAGGCTTGAAAATGCTGATGTGAGATTATTTTTTGTTAACTAAGCTCTTTAATAAGATATTAAAGACAAAGAAAATCCCAGATGAATGTAGAAGTTTTGAATGTAGAAGTTTTGTAGTGTCTTTTATACAAATTATTGTCAAATTTAACTTATGAGTTACATTTTTTTTTTTTTGCTGGAAATCTTGGAGAGAGTAAGAGAGCAGAGACTTTTATAAAGGACGAAAATATTTAAAAATCAAGGGATTTTTACTAAAAAGGTGTCCGTAAACTTGTATTATACGGATTTAGTGTAAAATACACAGTAATGCCCATTTTGGTGTTCGTACAGAGATTTTTTACTCTTTTACCCCTCCCTCTTTCGAACGACATCGTCGTCTTTTTTTCCCCAAATTTCAATCCCCAAACGAATGAAATTCATTGCTGCAGCCGGAGAGTGAATTTCTGCAGCCGGAGAGGGAGAGGGAAGAGGGAGCAGGGAAGAAAGAGCCCGGTCTTTTCCTGAACACGGTATGCTTTCTTCTTCTCTTATTTTTTTTTTTATTCTTTTTCCTATCTCTATGCTAGTGTGTAAAGTTGTGGTTATGGGAGATAGAGAGATGGGGGAAAGATGATGAAACGGGGGGAAAGGAAGAAGATGGGAGATTGGGCAGTGGCTACGAACGAGAGAGAGGGACAACGATCGAATGGGGCTCGAACTTCGGATGTGTGTTCGAATGGGGTTTTGAATATGTGGGGTTCGAATCTGTATGTTCAAATGGGGTTCTCTCTGTATGTGCGTGTGTTCGAATGGGTTTTGAAGTGGATGATGAAAGTTCTCCTCATTCAAAAGGTTTAGATCGATGATCGGATATAGCAGAGGGCAGCAGTTTGGCTGGGTAGGTTTGGATCTGCGTCTGGGCTGAGCAAATCATGAGGAGCCAATTGCCATTCTCCATCTTCTTCTCCAACCATTAATCCCCTGGGATCACGCACTCATCCTTAAAAATCATTAGACTTGCTCACAAGAGCAATGCTCCTTTTCACATGCAATCCAAACTCCCCCTCCTCATTTCAACCCGCAATCACTTGTAGTAGAGCTTGAAGGTTGTGCCAGTTACTTAGATTTTCCCCAGCTCATCTTTGTACAAAGACACCAGCTCTTTTATTTTAGATAGGCAATGTTGTCTAGCACTTGATTTGGCGAAGGGGGACTTGGGGTCATCCTATGAGGTCTTTGGTGTTGGTGTCTTCACGGTTGTGGAAAGCCTTGAGGTTTTTGGTGGGGACAGTGATGAGGTCTTTGGTGGTGGAATGGCTAGGTCTATGAAGATTTTAGATTTTAGAAGTGGGTAGTGATGAGGTTCTAGTGCAGGACAATGGTCTGATTTAATTATGCAATGGATGGTTGGTGGGGATGTTGGGGATGTTGGGGATTTTAATTAACATCTTTAATTACCCTTCATTGGAGCTCATGTGATTCGAATCAATAGTAGAAAGTTAATATTCAGCCTAGATGTTAATTTGTCTCACAGATACTCAAAGAAACTACCCATCTAATAGTAACTGTGCATAAGTTCCTTTTTTTTTTATATAAAGATAGAAACTACCCCTCTAACAAGAGGCAAACTCTTCTAATAAAATGAAAATAGAGGGCGTACCAATTGGTCTATTCATAGATCCGTGCAATACCAAACATGTTTTTGTTTTCAACTTCTCTTTTTTATGGCTCGTTTTTTATAACTCTATTTGGATGGCTCTGTGACAATAAGAGTAGAGATACCAAACGAGTCCTTAGTTAGTTACATCTCTAAATTTATTGATTATTTATGTCAGGTTAAGTAATTCTTGGACAACAGAATAACATGCAGTGCAATCTGATCCCGTCTCCATCGAAACTTTGAAACAGCATTTAGTTCGTCTGAGTTCTTTCTTCACTCGGGGGATATCACGCCGGTGCCTGCTGAAAGTAAGATGGATCCAGAAGAAACTTATATTGGGAAGAATGTTAGTAGAAGAAATAACTCCTGCGGTCATGGTTCTCTTAACTCCTATGGTGGAAGAAGCTTGTCAGAAGAATGGGCTAAACTTTGTTCAGATGCTTAGCCCATTCTTCCTATTTAATAAAATTGACGGTGATTATCTCCTTTTATTTCTTCTTTCAAGAATGAGTTGAATTGTTTTAAACAACTTGAGTTGATTTTGGAGGGATCTTGTTTGTTCAGTACCTGTACGTACCACAATTGATCAACCCTATAGATTGCAGATGTTCAAGTTGCGGCTAGTTTATGCCTCTGACATACGTCAGGAAAATGTTATGGTATTGTTTACTGGACTACTCTTCTTTGATTGCGGAGCAAATTCTTTATTTCCTTATTCTAGTTTGAGATTTGATAGTTTACTATATCTGGATCAACTTCTTTTCCTTGTGATGTTTCTAGTGGTCTATGATTATGCGATCAAGTACAAGATATGATCTCCAGATTTTAAAATTTTCCATCTGTTATTGATGTTTTGATTTTGATCATGGCATTAGAGTCTCTTAGTATTAGTTTTACAACTTTCTAACTATTTGCTCATGATAGTTTAAGCCTATGTTGATCTTGAAATTTTCAACAAGGCAGAGATGGATTCTTCTGCTCTTGAATCATGCTCTTCATCTCCACCACTTGATGATTGCATACTTCCACTGTTGCCAGAATCCATGGCTTTCGATCTATGAAAGAAAAGCGAAAGAGAGGGAGACAAGAAGAAAGAGGAAGAGAGACTCTCACTTACAACAACATGGAAGAGAATCCTGCATTACAACCCACATGTCTTCTACAACTGCCATCATAAGAAAGAACCCATATCTTTAAAGTTGTGATCTACCCACAAACTTTCTTATAGTGACTCTTTGTAAACTATATGAAGTGAAAAGAAGTGATTGATCTGTCATCTGTGAGATGGAGTATGTGGTAAGCAAGGATTAGTTGGTTTCTACAAAAGGGAGCATTCCCATATTTGCCTCCTGTTCGTGTTTGGAGTTGATTTGGGGCACAAGCCCACAGCAGTAACAATAAGATAATCAAGTTAAAATAATCAATAAAAGAAGTCTATTTAACCAATAACCTCATTTTCAAGGATTAGCGACATAGATGGTAGTTGCAAACTTGTACTATCTCTTGGAGAGTTTTAATTGAGTAATGAATTAATAAAAAAAGAGTAAACTAAGCCTAGATTACTTACTGTTATTATGTTGTCCAGCCCCAACTTGGTTTACCTTTAATAGGTCTCCCCCTCATACTCAATACCATCTGTGATTAAACAACCTACACTAACCATTAGATTGAACCGCAAAGAGTTGTACAGTCATAAAACCTTCCAAGTTGGAGGCCTTCAAAAATCAATAAATATAGGGATATCTGATGGGGGCTGAATTTCTTGCGCAACGCTAGTCACCTTTCCAATCCCCTACCCACAATGATTGCCATGCTTCCAGGTGGGTGAGAAATGCCTTCACTTTTTTTTAGATTGTATTCTGCCTAATCTATTGTTAATTTTTTGTTCAAACTTGAGAAAGATATCCTTGTTGGGTTTCCTTCTTATATGATTGAAACCTTGGGATATGAAGAGATTCCTTCCTAAGCATTGGGTTTCAGATAAAAAAGTGAAGGCATTTCTCACCATCTTTCCCGGTTTTTAGAGGCATGTTTCACTTTGCTGAAAAAAATGAGAAAGAGAATCCTCTCTGGGTCTAGTTATATTTAAGCAATCAAAAACACAAATAGACTGATAACCCAAATTTTGTTTGTGAGAAAGAAATTACAGAAAGAATACTTTTGGGGTTTGAAAAATTGGGTTAAACTTTCCTTTTTTTTTTAAGAGAGATCCTTGGTAGGTTTATATGTATATGTTGTTGGAATCTTGAGATAGAAAAAAAAAAGTGTTTCCATCTGAGAATTTAGTTAGAAAAGTGAAGGCCTTTCTAAGGTCTTCCATAGCACCTGCAGTAGTCCTCTCTCCAATCTATCAATTTTCATATTTTGGGTAAAAATGAAAAATAAGATCTGCCCCAATCTCTTCTCTGATTTGGGGAGAAATTTGCCCAATCTATCTAAGGCAGCGAATCGTAGTGAGTCCTCATCTCTATTCTTTCTTTTCTTTTCATTGTTGTTTTTTTTTTTTTTCCTTCTTCCTTAGGTTTGCAATCCTCTCTCTACAGTCTTTGCAACCCCATCTCTGCTCAAGGATTTTAAAACCACCTCAGGTATGACTGTTTTTTATTTATGTAACTGTAGGTTGTAAATTTGTTCATATGACTGCAGATTTCTTTAATTTATTTTTTGTATGTGTTGTGCATGCTGTGATGGTGGTGGTGTGATTGTGGCAATGGGTAGATGGAGGGTTTTTTTTTTTTTTTTTTAAGGTTTCAGTGGTGGCTTTTTTTAAATGTTAGAAGATCAACTGGTGCAGACCAATTGGTGGGTTTGAACCATCTAATGAGTCTACATTGATAGACCCAATTAATTGGCGATTTTGAAAATTTTGTGGTGGTTTAACATGTTGCCAACTACCAAGATCTGATTCCCTATGTCATGTAGAAAACACTTGTACTTCTCATGGATTACATTAGCCAATGCCTAATACACTTTTAAGCATTGTGCATCAACCTTCTACAGTGTGATAACTCTAGTTACAAGTGTAGCTCCAGTTACAAGCATTGTCCATGTGTAGCTCCAGTTACATGCAAGGCTTACAACATATCAAGTCTCGTCCGTGTTGTTTAGTATTTGTGTTGCTACCTTATGAGATAACTGATTATAGCAAATTTGGAAACTATATGATAAAAATGGGCCTATGAACCTGAACCACAATATGATAGAAATGGACAGATATTCCAATTTTTTTTCTTGATCAGATTGCAGGCCGAGTGTGGTGGAATGTTGAATGGGTTGTTTGACTTGGAAGTTGGGTTCAGTCTGGATGAGTTTTGAAGGTTGGATTGGAGATTGGTGTAGGTAGGTGTTGAAGTTTGAATCCTAATAAAGAAAGACTCCTAAATAAATGGAGTTTCAATCCACTCATGTAATGTTTCCTTGGGTTAGGTTGGATTTTTACCTAGTGATGGTAGGAAATTCTTAGAGCTTAATTCTCTTAAAAAAGACAGCATCTCAGAGAGGTATCTTCTAATATTCATTTTTTTTTTATGTTTTTTTCTTTTCATTTTACAGCTTCATATGGTATAACCAGCTTGACTGTTTACATCCTCACCTCAGTGGTAAGAGGCGTCAGTTCTCACCTGACTGCCCAGTATTCAAATCCTCGTTACCGTCCTTTAGAGTTTTCAGTCTCACTGTCCTTAGGATTTGAACTCTTCAGTCATTTTGGTGCCTTTTTATGACCTTCAATCTTTTGGGACACAAAAACTAATGTTGGCTATTTTTTTTGTCTTAATCCTATGAAAACGACTCATTTAGCCCATAAATTCCTATTTCAACATATTAGAGAGGTATCATTAATTTCAGGTCATTTGGATGTCATTTTGGGACTTTTCGCTTTTTAGCCTACTTTGGCCGGTTCCAACTTATTTGCCCCAGAAGCCTATTTATTGTACCTCACTTGGCACATAACCTTCTTAAACTCATATGAGGCCTCGCTTTAGATTTTAATTACAGGCTTGATGTGCTTATTACTTTGGGTTGTTTTGTGTTTAAAATGGCTGAAATGGGTGTGTGTGTGTGTGTGTGTGTGTGGGGGGGGGGGGGGGGGGTGTGGGCGCGATGGGGCCCCTGAATGGTGGTGGGAATGTTATTCTGGGCTGATTTTAGTGTTTGATTTATTGGGAATTGGGACCAAATCTGGAGCTATTTTTGTGAACGTTTTTGGAGACTACCATTTACTTCAAACTTGAATGTGAGTCATGGTTGTAGCTTTGCTGGACTATGTTAGAAGGATGGGGGATTTTATATTGGTTTTGATAAGATTAGCATAAATGATGGTGGTTGTTGTGAAGCTGTGGAGGTGAAAGTTGCATCAAACAAAATTGTTGGATTTTTATTACTTTCTATCTGGTATATGCCCTATGATGTTGTTGGTTTAGGATTTTGAGGCTAGTTGGGAAGTGGGATTTTCCCATGGTTCCTTGATAGATAATTGGAATGTGACTTTTTTTTTTTTTTTGTTGATGTTCATTCAGACCTCTTTGAAATTTAATTTTGACTATCATCCTGTGTCTTTATGTAACTCTTATAATTTCCAATACATAGTTTCTATCGATTTACACTTTTTTTGGTTAGTATCTCTCTTTCCAATAAACAATCTCTCTCTTGATTTACACCTTTTGGGTTAGCATAAACTCATGAATCCCTAAATCCCCCAAAAAAAAAACCCACTCTGTCATTTAAGGTATACATTTGTAATAGTTAATCAATAGTTTTAATGAATCATTATAATCCATCTTCTAATATGTACTTCTCCTGCCATGTATTTTGCAGATATTTACATTATAGACATGGAGTGATGGTGCATGGGAAAGAGTATCCCATGAAGAAAAAGGATTTTGCGTGATGGGTTGAGACTAGATGTTGCCATATACATGGGTGATTTGTATGAGAATGGTTGCTGATGCACATGGAATGTTGTCATGTAAAAAGGGTGGTTTGTGTTTGGATGTAATGGGATTGAATGCATTGTAAAGACATGTTGGGATGTTAGTGTTGGAATGTAATGATGTTATAATGATGTTGGGATGTTGGAATGCTACATTTGTAATTGAAACTTGCACTAAAAAAAGTTTTCCTAGATGAAAGCAGTTGAATGTTGAAATGGTGGGTGGTGGAATGACAGTTTTTTTTTCCTGGATATTAGATGGTGGAATGGTGGTTTTTTCCCAATGAATTCTAAATGTTCATGATAGGTGTCAATCTAAATGAGTAATTTGAATGTGAAATCTGAATTTGTGATCTTATTTATTTTTCTGGAATTCAAATGATTATGAATTCTTATAATAATTGTGACCTGTTTTAAATGATGGACTTATTTGAATGAATGTCCAGACTGCATTGGAGTTCCAAATGTGTCCATAGAATTGTGTTGGAAAGGCATGTAAATACGTTACCATTTTGTATTTGAGTTTCAACAAAAGATGGTGTTTTTTGACTTTTGCATCCAGCCACTGAAATTGAAACAAAAATGGAGGGCGAGACTGAGCTCTCTCATACAGTTGGTGAGAATGTCTCTCACGTAACACCTTCCTTTTTATTATAATACTTTTTTCTTTAAATTTAACGATGAACCGAATCAATTCATAGATCCCATAAGTAAGGATAAGAATAGCAACAAACATAAGAAAAAACATTTTGGCATTGCAGATGGGATGATCTATATATGGTTTTTAAGGTGAAAAATCTTTAAGAACTTGAATTCCTACTCATACGAACTTGAATTTTGTGCCCGACATTATTTTTTGATAACGATATCGTTACCATCTTTTATAGTTTCTTCGTCCATTTTTTGTGTCCAACAAGAAAATAATAGTGACTTTATATTGAGATGCATAAATAATAAGAAAGACTCACGATTTCACTCCAAATCTAGTTTTCAAAATTTTTTTGATAGCGATATCGTTACAATTATTTATTGGTTATTCGCCCATTTTTTGTCTCCAATAACAAAATGACTCAGACTTTATAATGGGGTGCATAAACAATGAGAAAGGCTCACGGATTTGGCTCAGAAATGCATTTTCCTAATATGTGAAGTGAAGGTTCGAACCCTCAAAACGAGGGTTCGAACCTTCGGACTCTCTGGAATTTGGCCCAGGAAGGCAGTGAAGTGAAGGTTCGAACCCTCAAGATGAGGGTTTGAACCTTCATACTCTCTGGAATTTGGCCCAGGACCGCAAGGAAGTGAAGGTTCGAACCCTCATCTTGAGGGTTCGAACCTTTATTTCACTGCCTTCCTGGGCCAAATTCCAGAAAGTCCAAAGGTTCGAACCCTCATCTTGAGGGTTCGAACCTTCACTTCACTGCCTTCTTGGGCCAAATTCCAGAGAGTCCGAAGGTTCGAACCCTCGTTTTGAGGGTTCGAACCTTCACTTCACATATTAGGAAAATGCATTTCTGAGCCAAATCCGTGAGCCTTTCTCATTGTTTATGCACCCCATTATAAAGTCTGAGTCATTTTGTTATTGGAGACAAAAAATGGGCGAATATCCAATAAATAATTGTTACGATATCACTATCAAAATTTTTTTGAAAACTAGATTTTGAGTGAAATCGTGAGTCTTTCTTATTATTTATGCATCTCAATATAAAGTCACTATTATTTTTTCTTGTTGGACACAAAAAATGGATGAAGAAACTATAAAAGATGATAACGATATCGTTATCAAAAAACAATGTTGAGCACAAAATTCAAGTTCGTATGAGTGGGAATTCAATTTCTTAAAGATCCCCCCCCCCCCCCTAAAAACTATCTATAGATCATCCCATATGCAATTATTGAAGATTTTGGTTCTTTACTATGTTCACCGTGTGAAGATTCAGGCGCTTGCACTTATTGCCAGTTTTCAGTTCCTAAAGCAGATTCAGTTGGTTTCTCTTTTAACCAATCAATTAAGCTTGGTGGAAGACTTGCATATTGATGACTTAGTTGACCTCCTTCCTAAACTCTTTTTAAGTGTAGGGTAGGCTTTAGGAATAGTCTTTCTCCTTGCTTATGCTTCTCAATATAAAGGAATTGTCATTTGTTGTTTGGCAACAAAACAAAAAAAAAAAAAGCTGAAGAGCCTTTAAATAAGGTTCCATCTTCCCACAATGAGGGCATGATCAATTTTCTATGTGTATTTATGACAGGAGAAACAAGTTTCGTATCAGGTTGACATGGAAAATTTCAGTTCTTTGTTTTCTTCACATTGTGTAGGTTTACTTTTTTGTGCCACAACTCCAAAAAAGAGAAATCTGGTTGACTTATAAACCACATATAAATAACAAGAGATATCTTTTCTAAATTTTTGAAAGAGAGAGTAATTTGAAGGGGAATAATACCGTTTGGTTGTGTCCTTATTTATGCTTCTTGGTATAAAGGCATTGTAATTTGGTTGTCTATCACAAAAAACCGACGAATGTACTATAAATATTGGTAACGATATCGTTACCATTATTTATAGATTCTTCATCCATTTTTTTTGTCGAACAACCAAATGACAATGACTTTATATTGAGAACCATAAACAAGGAAAAAGACTAACGAATCTCATCCATAATTTTATTTTCATCATTTTTTGATAACGAAATCGTTACTATTATTTATAGGTTCTTGGTCCAATTTTTGTGTGCAATGGCCAAATTGCAATGACTTTATAATGAGATATATAAACAATGAGAAAGACTCATGAATTTTGTTTTTGCAATGACAATTTTAGAATCACCACCATTAGAATCTTTATTCATTTTCATAGATTAATTCTAAATCATGACACGACAATTGGATACAAAGTGTTATATCCAGTCCAACATACCACCCATTCATAACATCCACAATGCATACGGTATACATTCTAGATATTTACTGAACTCCACAATGCATTTATTCCATTCCATAGCCTTCCCATTTCAGTACATTGCATTCCATTCATTTATTTCTAATCCAAAATGAATACAATCTCTTTACAACCTAAGACGGTTACATTAATTTCACAACACTAAATCTCAGTGTGTACATTCATGTGGCAAAAAGAGAGAGGCCTCTCAACATTTTTTATCACGAAAATGAGTTCTCTTCAGACACCGGTACTTTGTAGTCATTTAGCTTCCATTGCCTAGCATAAACGTCAATGACAATCTTTTGCCTGCAGTACCACATGCCTGGTTTCTGTGAAGGTCAACGGTCGACACTTATGGGTTGCAATCGGCAAATGCCATCACGAATATGCCACAGCCACATCTGCACATTTATAGAATATTTTTCAGGCATACATAAGAAATAAATGATAGAATCAAAACTTGGACTTACTGAGGGGTTTAATGCAAAAAAAAATCTGGACCCCAAGTCCAAATAAAAGAAGAACCACCCAAACATTGATGTACAATCCTATATCATGGTGCTCATTCAAGTGAGAATTTGTTACTTATAAATGTGCCTTCTTTGCATGGAACTGTAATGCCACCCAGTCCTACTTATTCCGTCGTGGAATAACTTCTTCAAGTAGAGTATGGGAATTGCAAATAGATCTTGGCTATCTCCAACATATATAGAAAGTTAAGCGGCCTCTTGGAATTTCTGGGACTGGAAGTTGTACCTTATCAATCTTATTATTGGGGATTGTATGAATATCTCTTTTGCATGAACCATGTCCAGAAAACAGATATTCATGATTCTATCAAGTACACTTTGTTTAAACACCTTTCGCAGCAGTTGGGTCTAAAAGAAGGAAATGGACTAAAACAGTGTTTGCTGTATGCATGCATTTGTAGATAAAGCTAACCATATGATGGCGGACTAGAGACATTTGCATGATATTTATTTGTTCATATGTTAGAGACATGTCCAACTACTAGAGTAATATAGTTACATATCCACTAATGTCAGTTGTTTTGAACTGTACCTAATTATTAAGTAGTGAAAATAGAAACCTCTTGCAATATTAAGATAAGTAGATGTGGGCTCCATTGCCTTTGAAATCCATGCCCTAATAAAGAACAGAGTACAATAGAAAAAACATCATAACATGGCCTGGTAGTTCAAAGGCTCTTGAGCCCATGTGATGATCAAATAATAACTTAGAATTATGAGAAGATTAAATGTATAGGCAGACAGTAATGCAAACACGGTCAAGTTTCATAAGCAGGAGAACAACACATGATTTTCTCGGTTTGCCTCATACATTGAAACATTAATCCTTATTTTGGGTGGTTTCACATTACAAGGTATGGGCCCCATTTGACTCATACAATTAACTTTATAATATTTTGAATTTCCCTATATAAGAAAACTCAGACTCCAAGTCTAGTTGATACCCATCCTCTACCTATTTGGTAACCTTGATGGAATAGTCACCTTAATGCATTAATGTAAATATGGTCAATGGTTATATTCTAGACCTCTCATAGGAAGCCATCATCCTCATTATAAAGGGAGGAGCCTAGAAGAAATCAGGCCTTCTTCTTGAAGATTTTATTTGGTCATCTTCAACAATGGACACATGTATAGCTAAACTCTTCCTTAGTTTGGCGATGATTTATTCAGACCCATTGGGTCCATGGGCAATTGTAATCAATACTCATCAAGGTGTGGTCTTTTTCCTTCTCATCATCATGAAGAGAATAATGGTAAATAACAGTGCCGATTAATTGGTCAATGGTGATGACAAGAACTTTACTGATACAATGAATCTTATAATTTTTTTCTTTTCTTTTTGGCCCACAGAATAAAAATAAATAAAATCAAGGCACCAACATGTTTGGAGATGAGACACTGTGACTAATAAGAATTGCATCATATTGCATCCTATCAATCCCAACTACTATTTGGTTTTTACATGGCCCTTGCTAAAGCTAATCTAAGATCAGCCCCTTCTATGTTGAAAGCCTAAGAGAGAGGGATTGATAGGATGGTTTATGTTTAAAATCCTATTCATCAAGCCTTTCTTAACATGTTGATCTATTCTTGGATGTAAGGGGCTGTTCTTATTAACCATGAGAGACAAAGGAGACTTGAGACTCCAAGCCATTAAAGGAATAAGAGTAATTTTTGGGCCTACATATGATGTTGGTATGACAAACATTGTATTCTCAACATTCCAGTATTTTTTACATCATTGTGCATAAGAAACCCAAATCCAAATCCTACTGACGAGGAATCAAGAAATGCAAACATTGTACTGTTATTGAAGGTTTGCTTATTTTGGTTCAACAGTCTTCTTATTTATCAGTGCCACATCATCTTGTCATACTGTAGGGAATCCTTTGGGGGTTATTATACCCATCCTATTAAGAAAGTAATACCGATACTCACACCTTATGATACACACCAATGTCTAAATACTGAATGGTCTGCTAAACTACATCAAAATAGTAACAGGGCAATAACCTGCGGCCATTTGAGGGCTGAATGGGTATCATGATTTCAAACATTAATACACCAAATTTCAACAGAACCATTTCCCCAATTCCTTCATTCTAAATCATGATTTCAAACATTAATACACCAAATTTGTCAGGAACCAGTTCACTAAAGCATTAGAAAACAATGATAATAATCTTATATACAAAAAGATGATATGCATCTATCATAGTTAACACTATCTATCTCATTCAATCTCATTCCACACCAACTTCTACATGATACAAATTTTATAACCAAAATAGAAGTGGAGCAGTCTAAATGCAAACCACCAAATCATAGGACTCACATATTGAAAGTTAACACAGGTGGGTGTAGTTGAGGAAGAAGGGGAGAATAAAAAGAAAAGAAGAAGATGGGGAAAAGGGAAAACATGCACAGGTAGGTGTAGTGGAGGAAGAAGTAGATGAGAAAGAAGAGGAAGAGAAGACGAAAAAGAACGTGCACAGGTGGGTTTAGTGGATGATGCAGGAGATGGGGAAGAAGAAGAAGAAAATGATGAAAAGAAGGAGATGGAGAGAAGGGAACGGACAGTCTGGCACCCTTACCTTAGATGAAATTAGTCTCCTGCGTGGAAGAAGTGTCTTCGATGCGCTTCAGATATTTCCTTGGTCTGACGTGAGATTTAACTTGGTGGAGGGACTGGATATGGTGCAGGAAGAAGATGGATTGATGAGGGAGACGGAGAAATTGAGAGGAGTGAAGAACAGAAAAATGATGTAGGGTTCTTTTTGTTTGCTAGGTTTGATATAGATGACGATGTCGTTCGATAAAGGGAGGGGCAAAACCGTCAAAAATCGACATACGAACACCAAAATGGACATTTTCGTGTATTTGTAGTTAAATCCGTATAATACAATTATAGGGACACTTTTTTGGTAAAATTCCCAAAAATCAATTTGGTTTTATACTAGGAAGGTTTAAGTATGGAAGTTATCTTCGCTTAGACAATTAATGGAAAAATTGAGAGGAGGACAATTCTTCATATAGTTTTTGTGGATCTAAAGAAAGCCTACAATAGTGTATCCAGATATTTGATTTAGTGGGTTTTAGACAAAAGGAGTGTCCCGAGAGATTATATTTAGATCATTCAAGACATGTATGAGTGAGCACTAATGAATGTGAGAATTATCTAGTGAGAGATAGGTGAGTTTTAAGTGACCATATGTTTGCATGAGGGGCCAGCTTTAAGGGGCCAGCTTTAAGATCTCTTTGCATTGATTATAGATGAGTTAACCATTCATATGCAAGAGGTACTTTGGTGTATGTTGTTTGTTGGTTGATTAATCAAGAGATAGGGTAAGCGAAACTTGAGAGATGACGTTTGGCTTTCCAATCCAGGGGGTTCAAATAAGTCGTACAAAGCAAGAATATATGAATTGTAAATTAAGTGGAGATGTGCAATCGTCATCATTAAAAAAAAAAAAAAAAAAGCCTAAACTAAACTAAACTAGAAGAAAACAACATACAGACTAGACTGTAGAAATGAAAACTAGATCACTATTTTTTATTTTTTATTTTTTATTTTTTTGGATTTTGTTTTTGAAAAAACTGAATGCAACCATGCTTCCTTCAAAAAAAAAAGTTGAGATGTGCAAAATGTGCTGATTTAAGCAAGTTCTTCAGGTTGCTGTTTTGCACTCTGTAGTTTGAGAGCCAAATGAGCTTTCAGAAACGTACTGCATGAATTTTGTGGATCACATGATAAAAAAAAAAACACTATATGGTATATCTAAATGATGCAGTTGTAAGCAATGTTATGACTTTTGTAAATTGATTCATGTTAATGTTTCAACTAATTCAGATTTATATTCTGCCGGGCTGTCATTGCTTGTTTTGCACCGACATTCAACAAGAAAGAGTTTCTTCCTGAATGCGTACCTCATCTCCCAGAATCCGTCCTTCCTACTAGTGCAACCTCACAACAAGCAATCCTACGACTAGCCAACATCTTTGATGCAACCAACCATTTTATCTTTTCAGATGGGATCACCCTGCCTGAAAACGAGTCGTGTGCTGGAGAACCAACCCTAATCAGAGCTTCAGATATCCGGGAAGGGCATTTTGCAGCTGATAATGGGCACTAAGAATAGGTTATCAAACAGCTCTTTTTTTCCAGGGAAAAGAAAAGAACAGAATTAAAATGGTTTGTTTTATAGATTGTAATGTGTTCTGTTTGGTCTGTAAATCTACATTTGTGCTATTCTTTGGGGACCATTTAGTGGCTGTTTGTTTCCAAGGATTTCCTCTTAATGCACCAAGTGACTGTGTGGGGATATTTCCGAACTCGCCGGATGACTGGCCGGATGCTCTATCTCATGCTCCGGCGCCAGCTAGGCCGTCTCGGCAAGGCCCGTCTCAACGTCCGCCAGTTCGGCCAAGTGCCCCACTCCGGCCAGAGACTCGTCTCGGCCACTTGCACGTCATTTCCACCTCGGCCAGGACGCTCCCAGCTCGGCTGAGCCCCACCTCGGCCAGGTCGTCTCCAGCTCGGCTAGGGACTCCTCCCCGGTCCTCCACTTCGGCGTCTCTGCAGGGTCTCTAGCCAAGTCAAGGTCCTCTCCGACCTCGGCTCCCCGACCTCACCATCACACCCTGACCTCGGTCAGGGTGCCAGGGCTAGCCAAGGCAGGGCCTGACAGCTATCCTCCCATGGACACTCCCGCACGCAACAGCACGTGCGACAGGACAAGGGCACGCCCACGCTCTCTGACAGAGCCTCCCATGCCGCCCACGTCCTCTGACAGAGCGGCGTCCACAGACGCCAGGGTATGGCCCGATGCGACACGACATGTCACGATGGGATAGCTCCCTGACAGGGTCACCTCCTTGTCTCCTCTCCTCCTCTATAAAAGGGGCCAAACCAGAACAGCAAACGGAGGCTTCTTCTCCGGTCCGAGAGAACCGACTGGTATCACCTTCTCCCCCAAAATCTCCTCCTACTGTCCAATACACACACTGACTTAGGCATCGGAGAGCCCTGCGCTGCCCACAGCCAGGGTCCTCTGACCTGTTTCTTCTCCCTCTTCCAGGTTCTCAGGCATCGGTTCTTCCACCTTCAACGAGGAAACGGGGAGCCTCAGCCTTCGTCTTCCTCAGTGAGTCGCAAGAACACCTCCCCCCCGGGTCCGTGAATTTTTGTGCACTTACAATTGGCGCCGTCTGTGGGAAACGCTACCAAAAGCCATCTTCCCAAACACCATGCCTCGGAGAACCAGAAAGGGAAAGGAACCGCTGACACTGTCGACACAGCTGCCGACGGTCCCCCACCAGGAAAGGTCAAGAGCAAGATCTAATCCAGCGAGCGTCCACCAGCAGGGTACTCAGTCGGGTTCATCCTCTAAGGGTTCGACCTCGACCCCACCTTCCAAAAAGCGCACCCTGAAGGACAACAGAAGCAACCAAGCTCATGGCGAAAGCCCGGGTAACAACCACGACACCAGAAAGTGGCTTGATCAACGCATCGAGCAAGCAGTGCGACAAAACTTGGAGGCTGCCGGTGTCGCTCGCGTTCGGCTGAACTCTGACGATCTCGGCACATCTCCCCTCTCTCCAGAGATCAGGAGCTTCCCCCTTCCCGAAGATTTCAAAGTCCCGAGGTTCATCGTTTACGATGGAACCTCGGATCCAGCAGCACACCTCCGGCACTTCACTCAGAGGATGTCGGTGTGGGGCGATGCAGGCCACCTAAACTGCAGAGTCTTCTCCTCCAGCCTCGGGGACCTCCCCCTAAAGTGGTTCTGCGCACTCCCCCAAGGATCAATCAAAAGTTGGCAGCAGCTCCGGAATTCCTTCATGACGAAGTTCCAAGCTCACAGGGTCATCCCCAGGTCGGCCGCCGACCTGATGGCCCTCAGAATGAAGCAGACCGAGAACGTCACGCAGTTCGCCAAAAGGTTCTGGACTGTGTACAGCCAGACCGAGGGTACTTCAGATGCAATAGCGATCCTGTCTTTCCAACAAGCCCTCCTACCAGGCAACGAGCTACGGAGGGATTTGGTCATGCATCCCGTGGTCACTATGGCAGCTCTGATGACCAGGGTAAACCAGTTCGTCAGGCAAGAAGCAGACGAAGCCCGAGCCCAGAAGCATTTCAACAACAATCAACAGGCAGCGTCCATCTCGGCGGACGCCTCCATCTCGGCGGATGCCTCCAGCTCCGCAGCAGCGTCCATCTCGGCGGACGCCTCCATCTCGGCGGACGCCTCCATCTCGGCGGATGCCTCCAGCTCCGCAGCAGCGTCCATCTCGGCGGACGCCTCCATCTCGGCGGACGCCTCCATCTCGGCGGATGCCTCCAGCTCCGCAGCTCCGTCCATCTCGGCGGACGCCTCCATCTCGGCGGATGCCTCCAGCTCCGCAGCTCCGTCCATCTCGGCGGACGCCTCCATGACAGAAGTCTCCTCCAGCTCGGGGGGCTGCTGAAGCCTCCTATCACCCGTCAGCTTTGACCGCCCGTCAGCTTTGATCGCACGACCCTCTACTGTCGGCTTCGATCGTACGACCCTCTACTGTCATTTCGACGGCACGGTCCTCTGCTGTCAGCCTTGATCGCACGGTCCTCTACTGTCAGCTTCGATGGCGCCGTCAGCTTCAGCGACACCGGTACGACCCTCTACTGTCGGCTTCGATCGTACGACCCTCTACTGTCATTTCGACGGCACGGTCCTCTGCTGTCAGCCTTGATCGCACGGTCCTCTGCCGCCACTAGTCATCCAGCGCTTCGTACCCCTGGTGACGAGCCAGTGGGATCTCCATTGCGTGCGGCAGGCGCATCGCGGCCCTCGCGCCAGATGCCCGGCACAGGCCCCTGGTGACGAGCCAGAGGGATCTCCATTGCGTGCGGCAGGCGCATCGCGGCCCTCGCACCAGATGCCCGGCACAGGCCCCTGGTGACGAGCCAGAGGGATCTCCATTGCGTGCGGCAGGCGCATCGCGGCCCTCGCGCCAGATGCCCGGCACAGGCCCCTGGTGACGAGCCAGTGGGATCTCCATTGCGTGCGGCAGGCGCATCACGGCCCTCGCGCCAGATGCCCGGCACAGGCCCCTGGTGACGAGCCAGAGGGATCTCCATTGCGTGCGGCAGGCGCATCGCGGCCCTCGCGCCAGATGCCCGGCACAGGCCCCTGGTGACGAGCCAGAGGGATCTCCATTGCGTGCGGCAGGCGCATCGCGGCCCTCGCGCCAGATGCCCGGCACAGGCCCCTGGTGACGAGCCAGAGGGATCTCCATTGCGTGCGGCAGGCGCATCGCGGCCCTCGCGCCAGATGCCCGGCACAGGCCCCTGGTGACGAGCCAGTGGGATCTCCATCGCGTGCGGCAGGCGCATCTCGGCCACGCGCCATATGCCCGGCACAGGCCCCTGGTGACGAGCCGGTGGGATCTCCATAAGTGCCTCTCGGTACTCATTCTCCAGCTCGGCAGTCGTGTTACTCTCCAGCTCGGCAGAAGCACACTGATACAACTTAGCAGTAATGCCAACCTCTAGCTCTGGTCCATTGCCGGCCAGCCATCCTCCATAATACTTACCTTCTGACCTCAGAAGAGCAGTCTATTGAGCTCAGAAGCTGGGGGGCTATTGTGTGGGGATATTTCCGAACTCGCCGGATGACTGGCCGGATGCTCTATCTCATGCTCCGGCGCCAGCTAGGCCGTCTCGGCAAGGCCCGTCTCAACGTCCGCCAGTTCGGCCAAGTGCCCCACTCCGGCCAGAGACTCGTCTCGGCCACTTGCACGTCATTTCCACCTCGGCCAGGACGCTCCCAGCTCGGCTGAGCCCCACCTCGGCCAGGTCGTCTCCAGCTCGGCTAGGGACTCCTCCCCGGTCCTCCACTTCGGCGTCTCTGCAGGGTCTCTAGCCAAGTCAAGGTCCTCTCCGACCTCGGCTCCCCGACCTCACCATCACACCCTGACCTCGGTCAGGGTGCCAGGGCTAGCCAAGGCAGGGCCTGACAGCTATCCTCCCATGGACACTCCCGCACGCAACAGCACGTGCGACAGGACAAGGGCACGCCCACGCTCTCTGACAGAGCCTCCCATGCCGCCCACGTCCTCTGACAGAGCGGCGTCCACAGACGCCAGGGTATGGCCCGATGCGACACGACATGTCACGATGGGATAGCTCCCTGACAGGGTCACCTCCTTGTCTCCTCTCCTCCTCTATAAAAGGGGCCAAACCAGAACAGCAAACGGAGGCTTCTTCTCCGGTCCGAGAGAACCGACTGGTATCACCTTCTCCCCCAAAATCTCCTCCTACTGTCCAATACACACACTGACTTAGGCATCGGAGAGCCCTGCGCTGCCCACAGCCAGGGTCCTCTGACCTGTTTCTTCTCCCTCTTCCAGGTTCTCAGGCATCGGTTCTTCCACCTTCAACGAGGAAACGGGGAGCCTCAGCCTTCGTCTTCCTCAGTGAGTCGCAAGAACACCTCCCCCCCGGGTCCGTGAATTTTTGTGCACTTACAGTGACCTTTGCACAGGCTGATGTTTTTTGAATTGTAGTTTTGAAGTGAAAATATAAAAAGGCCGCAGATTTGCCACTTAACAGTTTTTCTTTACGAAGATGTCCATCTCATTTTCATCAAGTCCCCCACATTGATATTTTGTTCCTGACTTTGTTTGGGGTGAATTTTCTTCTATTTTCTTTTTCTTGTTTTGAACTCAGTTACATCCATTGTGAAAACAAAAGGCTGTTTGGGGCTCGTTTGGCGTCATTTTCATTGCTGCAACATTTTTCTGTTGAATTGGAAAGAAGAAGTGGAGTGTTTTTCTATTGAAAACCTTTTTCATCATTTCATGCAACACTTTTGTGCAATGAAAAACATTTAAAGTAGTGCAATTTTCATGAATTTTCAGAAAAAGTATCTCCAATGGCTGAAATGTGGCTGCTGTTCAAATGACCCTCACATGGGTATTTATAAGTAAAACCCATGTGGGCTTCAAATGGGTCCAACCTGGGCTGTACTGTGCTAGCCCAATCGATTAGCAATATACTGTATTTCGTAGTGCAATTAGATCTCTACCCATGTGATTGATAGACTAGACCACTCATCAAAACTTCATCCTTAAATCAAACTCAAACTAATCATTGGATTAAAGTTGGCCTCTCGACATGTTGATACAACTATTTAGATCTAACAGAAGTAGAAGTTCCCGGTTATTTTCAACCATTGCTAGCATCAGACCAAATTGTGGATTCCTCTTTGATCTGCTCAGAAACTATGGTTGTTACTTTCAACCATTGCTCCTATAGCACCATACCAAATGATGGATCTTTAGTTCAGAAACTAGGGTTGCTTGTCGGCCAGGCTGTTGGTGCCACTTTGGACTGGAGTTAGGCCTTAGAGTAGACTTTTCAAGTGGGAAATTCTTATTGAAGTGAAATTTGGAGACAACCATATAAATAGATGGCCTTCATTTTGATCGGCTTGGATTTTCAATAGACGAGTCCCACCATCGAGCTCCACTCCTTCCCCACCAAAGGATCCCCAAGCAAAGAGTCTGGCTCTACTCCTTCCCCACCAAAGGATCCCCAAGCAAAGAGTCCGAATCCTCTAGAGAAAATCGTGAGTTAAATGTGTGGAGCTTCACATTAGGGTTGGACTATAAAATTCGAGACGCTCAAAATAAATATCCTTTATGTATATGAGTATCTTCAAATTTGATATTGACGTAAAATTTTAAAAAACCCCACATATATGGAGGGCGTTTATGTTTAACGAGTCGGATTTCAATGGGTGGACCCCACTATGCCTCAAGAGGATCCGGATTCCCAAATGTGACATACTGCTGGCCCCATGCATCCAAATCTTGAACTCTTGCTTGTCTCCATCTTTGACTCGTTGACCACCGGTGTCTTCTCCATGGTTGACTGGTTGACAACCGGAAGTGGCATATCCGTAATTCTATCAAAACTCCTTTCCAGCTCGTGTTTTCGGACAAAGAACTCGAGCTCGAGTGAAAGCGCTTCCCTCCTCTTTTTAAAAATCTCTCTCTCTCTCTCTCTCTCTCTCTCCTTCTCCTCCTCCTTCTTCTTCGTCTTCTTATTCTTCCTCTGCTTCTTCTTCAAGAAGGAAAGACCAAAACCCAAGAACTCGATTCCCTCGTCCACAGACCCAAACCAAACACAAGAACTCTCTGCAAAACCCCCAAAACCAGAAACTCCTGTTGTTGATTCATCTCAACGCAATCAATGGCGGGAAGATTGCCGAGGAGGATAAACGTTCCAACAGACCCTAAACCCATTTACGTTTCCCTGAAAAGAGCCACAGGACGCCAAGTGGTATGTTTCTTTGATTTCTCCACAGGGGTTTCTTCTCCAGATTCCAATTCCCTTTTCTCCCTCTTGTTTGGCAGGGTGCGGGTCTTGTGAATCTTGGAAATACCTGTTTTTTCAATGTGGTTCTTCAGTGCTTGACGCATACGGTTCCATTCGTTTTGAAGCTTCGTAATTGCAGTCATATCGATCCATGTTATTGTAATTCCCTTCTTCTTCTTCTCTCTCTCTGTGGCTTGGCTTGTTTGCAGGAATTGAATTCGTAGGAATTCTAAGAAATGTTGTTTTAAAAGTGGTTGAAATTGAAGAAACAAAGGCAAAGTTTGGTGCATGAGCATCAAACGATTACCCCTTTAATGGAAATTGAACAATCCTTTGTTAAAACCCATTTTTCCTTTAAATTCCTATGGATTCAGTTCTTTGATTGCAGGAGTTGAGTTCCTACGACTTCTAAGAAATGTAGTTCTGAAAGTGAATAAAATCGAAGAAACAAAGCCAGAGATCTATAGATGATGACCCAATGATCTCTCATTTGATGGAAAATGAATAATTCTGGGTTAGTACCCATTTTACCTTGAATTTTTTAGGAATTCAATTCCATGCAAACAAATGGGCCCTTACTGTTATTTACCCTTCTTAGAATACAAGCAATTCAATATTATTCAAACAAACATGCCCTTACCGCTATTTTCCTTTTAAAGAATACAAGCAGTTTAAGTCATAATTGGGAGTTTTGCAGGGGATGATGAGGATTTTCCTCGTTTTTTGCCTTCTTTGTGTGCTTCGAGGACATGTGGGTCGAGCTTTGGTGTCATCAGGAACGAGTTTCTCACTCTATATTTTGGTTGGTAATATGAATTGTATCCTCCCCCTCCTCTAGGGATTTGTTTTTAAGAGATCTTTTTATTTGTCGTTCTTGGCTCAATGAAGAGAAATATATATTCTGTTTAATTATTGGATCCATATTGATAAGAAATATCAGGGGGGAGATTTTGTATTATCTTCCAAAGGGGGAGAAGATGCATATCTTGCCAAAGAGAGAGAGAGTGCATGGTCAAAGGGGGAGAGTTGAAAGAAGACTAAGTTTGGGAGTTAAAGAAGTTGCTTGGCTAAAGAAGAAAAGAAATCTTGAAGAAGAAATCTTGAAGAAGATTGAAATAAAGGGTCAAATCTCATGTATTTAAAAATACAACTTGAAGATGATATACCAATCAAAGCTAAACAAGTTGTGAAACTTTAAAACAAAATACATGTGATTTGTAACTTCGTTGAATCCAAAACATAAGATATATTTGAAAGAGATTTTCTTATGATGAAAAACAACATCCAAAGATTTAACCAAGTATAGGAATCATGTTACATATGATTTCAAAGATGATTCCAAAACAAGATTCACATAGATATACCAATTAGAGTCCTACTTGGTTTGAATCATGGTGGTGCATCCAAAACAATGAATCAATTCAAAATATATACATGTTAAGGATACAACAAAACATAGTTTAACATGCTAGAAAAGATTTACCAATAAATAGAGTAAAGCATGAAAAACATATGACTAAGAAAAGCAAGCTTACTTAGTGATTTAACTTCATTAATCCCAAGCTTTAGCTTTCCTAATGACCCTTAGTATCCCTTAGCTCATTCCCCTTTGTTTGGTCTCAAATCACCTCAAGGAGGGCCTAAAGGTTCCTCGAAATTTTCAAGGAATGAACTAGTATTTATACCCAAAAAATGGGTTTCTGCGAGTCCTCGGTCGACCTGCACTTTCCCCGGTCGACCTGCCCCTCAACGGGCAAAAATATGACCGTTTGACAAAAGCTCAACGGCCATCTTTTTCGGTCGACCTGCTGTGTTTTCGGTCGACCGAAAGCATGGGGTCGGTCGACCGAACACACTGTGGGTCGACCGGGTCCCTGGACCAAAATCCCTATATTTTGCATTTTTAAAGTATTTTTCTTTGGGGACTTTTGGGCTAATAAATCAAGCTTGGAATCATGTTTTAAATCATTCTAAGAGGTTTAAAAACATGAAACATAAAAAGCCTAAAATGATTTGAAACTTTTAAAACCAAAGGCTAGCTTGATTCATAACTTCTTTTCAAAACTAATTGCATCCAAGTATAAAATCAAAACATGCATGTACCATGAATTCTAAAAAGATTTAAAACAATGCATGTGAAAATCAAGATTTCAAGTATCTTAAAATCAATGCTCATGTGAAAATTCAAATGATGATTTAAATGATAATGCATCCATCAAATTGCAAACACAAAATCCCTAACAATCTCCCCCTTTGCAATTTGATGGCAACTCACTCATCACCGAATTTACACACTAAGTCTGCAGCTCCCCCTTAGCTGGACAAGACTTGAAATCTCTTGGATGCTTCTTTGACTTAGCTTGGGCTCTAGTTCTTTTTCTTCATTCTTGATGCTTGAAGCTTGATCATTCTTCAAGATTTCTTTTCTTCTTTAGCCAAGCAACTTCTTTAACTCCCAAGCTTAGTCTTCTTTCAACTCTCCCCCTTTGACCATGCACTCTCTCTCTCTTTGGCAAGATATGCATCTTCTCCCCCGTTGGAAGATAATACAAAATCTCCCCTTAGATAAATTGGCTATATTCTCCCCTTTTGACATCTAGAATATGGCTCAGTGGTAATAATATCTTTTGGGTTTTTGTTCAAGTACTTGTGTAATGGTGTCTTAAAATTCATTGTATAGGTGACACCAGTTACCAATTACGTGGCGCATACTAAGGTTGCCTACATCCTCTTCTACAAAAGGAAAGGGACTCTCTGGTTTTCGAGCTTGGAATTTTAGACAAGATTGGGCTTGATGAATACATCATCCACTTCCTCTTTGATTTGGATAGTCTGGTAACTACCGATGGTGAATTTGATGAGCCTAAGGATGTCCCTTCAACATTTCCCCGGTTCTCTTAATCCTGCCAAACATGGTAAAGATTCTTTAACCCACCAGCTATTCCAACTTATTTTGCAACTGCTTCCTTTGTAAATTAAATTTGATTCTTGGAAGCAGTAGTAACTTGTGTGCATTTGATGGTCTTTTTTCCCCACCTTTTTTTCCCAGAGAAGTTGACAAGTCTCTAAATAACTAATATTAGGGAATCAGGAGAAGTATGTAATCGAATCACACATGCCCATTTGAATAATGGGGAACGGAAAGTAGCCTGCTAACACTGGTGATGTCCAGAGAGGATGGAAAAGCAAAGCAGCAGAAAAATTGACAACGGAGAATGTCTTCTTTCTTCTCACTGCATTTCATCTGCTTCTCGACTGCCTATCAAATGCCGCATTTCATAGTTCCTTTCTTAATTCATTTTCTCAAGAAAGCCAATAATGTGCTTCACATATTGCATATTCTTTTGATGGTTCAATTTCCCGCTCTTTTTTTCTTCAAATTTGCTTCTCAAACTCATTTGAATACCTCTCAGACCTCTCACATTCCAACTTACTTTGTTGTCCAATTCAATTCAATTTTAATACTGGTATTAATAAAAAAATCATTTCGTATAAATTTCATCTTTCAATCATTTTAGTAACTATTACTGCAGTAAGGTCATGTATATGCACAACCATTTTCTGTGGTTTTCTTTCCACAATGATTTTGTTTTGTGTGGAAAGTGAGAATTGGCTTTCTACAATCTTAATTTTCATTATCTGATGTGGTAAAACATTTTTTTAATCTA
Organism: Litsea cubeba; assembly: GCA_012931725.1. Classification (NCBI taxonomy): domain Eukaryota; kingdom Viridiplantae; phylum Streptophyta; class Magnoliopsida; order Laurales; family Lauraceae; genus Litsea; species Litsea cubeba. The sequence continues at coordinate 116,995,360 of CM022944.1, forward strand.
ATTCGAAGGAAATCACTTCTCTAGCACTTTCATTACAAGTTGTTTCCTGCAAAAAGTCGTGAAAAACAAATCACATTGTGAAATGAAAACCATGGAAAAAGTCTGCAGGGGCAAAATAAAATTGCTTCTCTTTGGACATTATTTCCGATTTCCACAAAAAAAAATATATTTATGGCACAAACATCCCTGTTTTTTTTTTTTTCACTTGCCTATGCAAATCACCAAGCTGTTTAGGGGTGAGCAAAAACCGAACCGACCGATTTACCAAACCGAACCATAGCCGAAATTTAATTTCGGTTCGGTTATTTCGGGTAATTCGGTTCAGTTCGGGTAAATTTCTTGGCAAATTCGGTTATATAATTTCGGTTCGGTTAATGATCTTATTTAACCGATTAACCGATTAACCGAAATATATGCAATTTTTTTTTGAATATTTTTATTACCCATTACCCAGCCCACTAAATATTTTTAGACTTGTTAGTTGGAGTGTTGTTTATGGTTATTGTCTATTTGTGTAATTGTGTTTATTGTATTTTCAAGCACTTTTATGATATATCGTTTATGGATAATGGATTTATGGGCCAATTATTAAGCCCAATTTCACAAATGAAAGGTATATAATATAGCAATCTAGTTATAAATTTTTAAAAACTTGGGCAATTATTAAGTCCAACAAAATGCATCACATTAACCGAACCGACCGAAAACCGAACCTAAATAATTCGGTTCGGCTCGGTTCGGTTAAAAGTTTTACAAAACAAAAAATCGGTTCGGTTCGGTTAATACATTAAAGTGGTCAAAAAATCGGTTTGGTCAAAAATTCTTAAAATAACCGACCGATTAACCGATTGCTCACCCCTAAAGCTGTTGGTGCCTATAGTCATGTTTCCTATTGAGGGGGTGAAGAGACAAGTGAGGATAAAAACTTTTCTTGAGAGAAACCTTATTTTCTTCTGGTTTATCTCTTTAGAAGAGTTTATATTCTGCTGGTCTATCATTCCTCTCTTATGTACACTTGTGCATGTATTTTTTTTTATTTACAGATTCAAGTAACCATTTGCTTACAGCCCTTGATCCAAGTAACCTATGTTTCACATATTTAAATGACTTGCCCAGGGTCAAAGTACTGTCATCACCTTTTCATGCATTGATTTCAAATGACAAGCATTTCATATAATCAGAAATGATTTGCAGAAACTGAGAGTGTGAATCAACAATGATTTCAAATAATTCACACTGATTTATGCATTTCAAATAATGCCTCCCATTTGAAATCAGTGTGAACTAGATTGGACTTTACTCTTGTCAAATGCATTTGATATGCATACTAATGGAAATGAACAACATTTCAATTACGAGTGAACCACACTCTGATTTCAACCCAAGACATGTCAAATGACTTGCCCCTGGACATGAATGGCAGAAACTGATCTGCGCATGGGAGGAAACTGATCTGTACCATTTGATCTTAGCCAATGGGAGGAAACTGATCTGTACCACATGAAAAATCTGCAAATCCTCACCCATAACTTCAACCACATAATAGTGAAAATCCCAAAACTTCAACCACACCCACGAAATTAGAACCACCAAAACTCCAACCACACCCATAAAAAAGACCTGCAAACCCTAATCATGGCCTCTCTCAAACCAATCCAACCAGGAGAAAAAAAAAAACCAGAGAAGACTCAATGCTCTGGGTTAAGGGAGGATTTCAAAATTACAGGATAAAGACATCTGAGATATTATTACATATTCAATTTAATTTTAACCATCACTAATTAATTTTGACTCTCATCTTCATTTCTCAATGGCACTAGTGGGCAACTGCTTAACTAAGGAATTGAATACATATAATTAATAATAAAAGTGGTTAAAAATGAAGATTAAATGCAGATTTTAAAAACGAGCATCAAATATATTTTTTTATGGAAATGAATGAAAATAAGATAAAAAATGAACTACTAAGGTGATGGTTGATAGTTTATTTCACATCTTCTTCTTATTCTACTTCCCTAAAAGAAAAGATTGTTTGATAATCGTTTTTGGGAATTCACTTTCGATCTTCATTTTTAACTCGTAATAATATGAATTATATGTATTCAATTCCTATGTATTTTAATGTAAAGAAAAAAAAAGCCCTAAATTTGATTTACTGGATGCATCCACTGTTCGGATCGAATGAGGAACAACAATCACAACCCAAGCATCTTCAAAACCTAGTTTCGGTGCCAAAACACAGGCAGTACATCTCCTTCTCTACTCAAATTCTCAGAATTAGGGTTTTGAGATCTTTTCAAATTTAGGATTTAATCCAACGAATCTCTTTTTTCATTTCCCATCATTAGGCAAAGCATCAATTTTAACTTGGGGTTAAACATGAGTAATGTATATCCCTTAGTCAAGGAAGTTTTTAATAATAAAAAAATAAAAAAATGTAGGGGCTTATTTGAGGTTGAGGTTGTCTGAAAGCATAGGAGCATTTTTGTCACAAAACTATTTTAGTAAAGACACAAAAGAGAGGTGCTAATGCCACATCCAAAACTTCTTTTTCTACATCCCTTCTCTCTACACACACCGCTTAAGTTAAAAAATTTTAAAGTTTCTCTTTACACGCCAGTTTTTTTTCCAAATAACCCAAACCCCTCCTCCACCCTCAATTTCTCTCTACACTCCCCTTCTCCCCCCTCACTCTCCCCATCCCTCGATCCCTCTCCTTCTCCCCGTCTCTGTCCCTATTCCTGCTCGCCTTAGCCCATTCTCCCTCTCTCTCTCTCTCCCTCTCCCTCTCCCTCTCCCTCTTGCTCGCCTCAGCTCATTCTCCCTCTCCCTCTCTCTCTCTCCCTCTCCCTCTCCCACCCTCTCAGTCCCTCTCTCTCTCTCTCCCTCTCCCACCCTCTCAGTCCCTTTCTCCCTCTCCCCGTCCCTGTCCCTCTCCCCCTCCGGCGGTGCTTCCAGAGGGGGTGGCGGTGGGTCACGTGGGTGAGTGTAAGGAAAAATTGGGTAAGATATGAAACGATGAATTATGTACATTTTGATAATTTCACCCTAGGGTATATTGATCTTAAAATAAAGGGTTTTGACCGTACAGGGTATAAAATACCCTGTATTCCTTGAAATGGTGTTGACCAAAAGTATATCCCAAATATGGGTATCGTACAAAGAGCCTCTTTTTTTTCCACTTTTACCCTTTTTGTGCGATATCGCAAATATTTGCGATATCGCATAAACTGAAGAGTCATTATATGAGCTGCTCGTTTTTCCTCCCTTTTTTTCCTCCATTTGTAGCAAAAGAAAGTCGTTTTCCCTCATTGTTTTCATGTGGCTGACTTCATCTTTAGAGGAGGTTCTCAAAAGGATGAAGCAATCGCTCTTTCATTTCTCCAAAGGCATTCAGATGATTCTTCTTACACAATATTTGGACATGTTTGGAATTTTTTGTATACTCTGTCAAATGTTATGTTAAAAATGGTTGGGTATTGAGACACCAAAAACTTATGGTCATGGAGATACTTTGGAATTTATTCTTAATATTTTTGTGTGATTGTATTAAATGAACAAAAGATATGAAAGATTCTCAAAAGGATGAAGCAATCGCTCTTTCATTTCTCCAAAGGCATTCAGATGATTCTTCTTACACAATATTTGGACATGTTTGGAATTTTTTGTATACTCTGTCAAATGTTATGTTAAAAATGGTTGGGCATTGAGACACCAAAAACTTATAGTCATGGAGAGACTTTGGAATTTATTCTTAATTTTTTGTTTGATTGAATTAGATGAACAAAATATATGAAAGATGAAGACAGCCACATGAAAACAATAAGGGAAAACGACTTGCTTTTTGCTGTAAATGGAGGAAAATAAGGGAGGGAGGAAAACGAGTAGCTCATATAATGACTCTTCAGTTTATGCGATATGGCAAATATTTGCGATATCGCACAAAAATGGTAAAAGTGGGAAAAAAAAAGAGGCTCTTTGTATGATACCCATATTTGGGATATACTTTTGGTCAACACCATTTCAAGAAATACATGGTATTTTATACCCTGTACGGTCAAAACCCCTAAATTATATTGATAAAATTTAAAATGGGAAAATGTGAACTATTTATAAGTGGGTCCATTTGAGGAGTGTCATGAATATGTCACCCAGGGCTAGATTTTGAGGGGCCCATTTATGGATTTTCTGACTCCCATACATGGATTTTTTTATTTTAAAAAACGGTTTCATGGAGAGATTTTAGAGAGATTTTAGGGAGGAGAAAACGTATAAGTAGAGGGAGAGATTTTAGGGATGAGAGATTTTAGTGGTAGTGTGTAGAGGGAGAGATTTTAGGATATGGAAGGGCAATTCTGGAATGAAGGGATGCAAAAAATTGGAGGGTGCACGCTCCCATACAAATTCACCTGCTGTCTTTTATTATATAATAGCGCTTCAGGGCCCACGCCCAACGCGGGCTTTTAATTCATAATGGGAAAATCCAATTTAAGTTAAAAGTAAACACCAAGTACATATGAAACTACACATTTTGAAAAATTAATAAGGGGTAGCAAAATGATAAAATCTCAGGACAATTTAAAACAATATAAATGATGAAAAAAAATGACAACTTATAAACAATAAAAAATGAAAGAAATAAACTTCTCTAAATGACCTATTTAATAGATGAATTCAGTTTTTTTAGGTATTTCTACCAAACTCAAACAATAACACATCTTCTTCGATATGAATGAATAATTAATAACACATCTTATTTCAAATATTAAAAATGAATAATTGAAAACAAAGGAATCTTGCTTGATTTTAAATTAAGTGAATAAATTCACTCTAAAATATTCAAATCTATTGCTTATTAAAGTGCTTTGTAACCCATAAATATAGATTGGAAATGTGGGTTGCCTTTTCCATACATGCTAGTTTTATCATCTCATCATCCATATATATATATATTTTGGTAAATACATCATCCATAGTTGTAACCCCACCAGCCACATAATAACCGGGATTTTCCATGCCATGAAACGATGCATCCCAATCAACCCTCCTAAATAATAGGAAAAATCTTTGGGTTTTGAGTTGGTTGTGTGTATCCCTTCATACCATGAAAGGATGCATCCCATTCTCTCATTTAATGCTTATAAACCAAATCCCTTAAAATTAGGACTTATCTTTAAGAGTCTAGGTCATTTAAAAAAAATTCTGAATGGAAGATATTTGAAGATATTTCTTTTTTTTTTTTTTTTGCTTGGATGTAGATCCATAGTGGGTCTCACATGTTAAATTATCTATGGAACCCAACCCACTGATGGATTTAGACAAATGGAATATGAATTATAGTAAATGGAATTACACTGTACCTTGGCCCATCATGATGGATCACATGTACCTTGGGCAAGTGAAATGGAATTACATGTAAGCCCTGTAGTAAGGTTCAAATCTGTCAAACCTGTAGAACCTCTAATAAAATCCCATGATTTACCACTGTTGAAATTGATCAAAATGATCATTTGACGGTTGACCCAAATAATAAAAGCAATTTACAATCAACATGACAAATCCCATCCATTGGACGGGTTCATGGCCAATCCAAACAATTTTCAGGCCCCACAATATTCGATATAAATGTGGCGAGAATGGGCCCGCAAAAAGGGTGCTACTTTACTGTATATAATATATAGAGGGAGAGGGTGATGGCAGAGAGGTTATGTTACAGTATATATAGAGGAAAAAAAAGTAGTGACATATATAATTTGAGGTCTTTCTTTTCCGACACTTTCTGCAAAATCAAAACAAAATCATTGAAAGAAAAAAACTACTCGATCCAAATTCAAAGCATGACGACTCGGGAGCGCCGCGAGCCCATTCAGGCAGGCTGGCTTTACACGCCTGTCTTCCGAAAGGTGATGTGGTGCCTGGGCGGATCGCACTCGTATTTCTTTGTCGAAACTGATCCGGGGTAGGAGTGGGATTGCACTCAAGCTTTCCACGCAACTGCTGACCCGAACCGCAGACGGGAGGTTTTGCAGCCATTGCTACCCGATGCGGTTCCCGAAAACCTTTCGGCGGCGCTGGAAGCGCTGCAGCGGGCTTTTCCGCCCGACAATGACAACGACCGCAACAAGCTGATCGACAAGGTCATGGCCACCCGGACCGCTTATCGTGGTTCAGAAGATGAGTTTAAGGCGGAATTGCAAAAGCGCCTGAAAGTGTTCGACTGGATCCGCATTCTCAAAGCGGTCCTGGCTCCGGCTGATGTGAAGGACACGATGGCCGCCTGGAACCGCCTGGAGCGTGATGCGGTGTATCGCGAGATTGGTGAGGTAATTGAACTTCCCGCCAAGGGTCGCTGGTATATCAATCAAAACGTCAGGGCGATCGCGGGACAGGAGGACCGTTGGCGCAATGGTGTTTCCATGGGCTGGTGCGAACGGCTTCTGTTCTGGCTCTGGAACGTCTTGATGTTGCTTGGGCTAATCATCTCGGACATGATCAATTTCGCTCTTGGGGCATTGTTGGCCGTGGTCCGCTCGCTACCGACGCGACCGCAGGGCCTGGTCATGGCCGGCGCCATCTACGACTTTCGTTTCGCGGATGAAAGGCGTGCGCGCCTTACGCTGTTTCAACGGTTCCTCGGTGCGCTGGTCACTATCATCTTCGGTATCAAAGCTACTTTCGACCCGAAATTCCACAGCACTGCTTTTCGTGCGTTTGGAAATCTGTGGTGGAAGGGGCTGCTTGCCGCCTCGTGGCAGATCGCCATGCAAAACTGGAAGAACATTCTCGATATTTTTTCGTGGATGTTAATCCGGCGCAGGCGCCTGTCTGACGTGCAAGTCAACCTGATCAAGGAAAAAATCGAGAAGCTGGATATCTGGAATGCTTATGACTTTGCCTGGTTTGATACCTATGATCAAGGCAATCGCTTCCGGGCTCAGGTCAGCTATCACAAGAAAGATCAAGGAGACGTGGTGAGTGCTTTGGCGTGGGCCGCCAGGTTGAAGCTCCATAGCATTACGAGCGATGATTTGTTCAGCAAATTCTCCACATGGGTTGCCACAACCGCGATCGGTATTCTCATCTGCGCGTCGACCTTCCCTGTTGATGCCTATGTGGGTCTCATCGCATTGGCCTACTATGGCAACATCATGCTCAAAATGGGTTTGGACGTTTGGGAGCCTCCTCAGAGCTACGACGATGTTCTTCGCTTTTTTACAGCAACTGTTGGCCCTACCTTCCCTTCGACGATGGTGCTCATCATCAACCTCGGCTGGTGGATAGCAAAGCGAACGGGGCTGTTTCAAAGTGTCGATTATCGTTTCGGGATTACGCTTGCGGCTTTGTTTGTCGCCAGCCTCTATCCCAGGTTTGGGGTGAAATGTTCAAGAAAGCCGGTTTGTGGTTGAGAGGCAGGTTCGCAAAAAGGACCCGGTCTGCCGACATAGAGAGCTTAGCGAGCGTTAGAGTGCCGTGAACTGGGGGATGAAGAATGTCCGGCGTTCATGGCTATATATCGTACCTATGTGTTTCTTTCCCCCTTTTTTTCTTTTTTTCTTGTACCCTTTGTTTGTATTATATTATCTTTTAATATAAGTTATTGTTATCGATCAAAAAAAAAGAGGCTATATATCATTTTGTAATTGCGCTCTCCACTCCATAAAATAAAAGAAAATAAAAAATGGTGTTTGGGTGCCTTCGGGTGCCTGAATACGGCAAAAACTCTCTTTCCTCTTATAGTATCAAGTGAATGTCAGATCGCGTTGGTACTGTTCCTTTCAAGGGATAATTGGTTTGTGCAGGAGATTAATTTCATCTGATCTCCAAATGGGATTGTAATGCCCTGAAGTTGGGCTAACCCTCAGGTTGCCTACATCCTCTTCTACAAAAGGAAAGGGACTCTCTTTAACCCACCAGCTATTCCAACTTATTTTGCAACTGCTTCCTTTGTAAATTAAATTTGATTCTTGGAAGCAGTAGTAACTTGTGTGCATTTGATGGTCTTTTTTCCCCACCTTTTTTTCCCAGAGAAGTTGACAAGTCTCTAAATAACTAATATAAGAGAATCAGGAGAAGTATGTAATCGAATCACACATGCCCATTTGAATAATGGGGAACGGAAAGTAGCCTGCTAACACTGGTGATGTCCAGAGAGGATGGAAAAGCAAAGCAGCAGAAAAATTGACAACGGAGAATGTCTTCTTTCTTCTCACTGCATTTCATCTGCTTCTCGACTGCCTATCAAATGCCGCATTTCATAGTTCCTTTCTTAATTCATTTTCTCAAGAAAGCCAATAATGTGCTTCACATATTGCATATTCTTTTGATGGTTCAATTTCCCACTCTTTTTTCCTTCAAATTTGCTTCTCAAACTCATTTGAATACCTCTCAGACCTCTCACATTCAAACTTACTTTGTTGTCCAATTCAATTCAATTTTAATACTGGTATTAATAAAAAAATCATTTCAGTATAAATTTCATCTTTCAATCATTTTAGTAACTATTACTGCAGTAAGGTCATGTATATGCACAACCATTTTCTGTGGTTTTGCTTTCCACAATGATTTTGTTTTGTGTGGAAAGTGAGAATTGGCTTTCTATAATCTTAATTTTCATTATCTGATGTGGTAAAACACTTTTTTAATCTAATTCGAAGGAAATCACTTCTCTAGCACTTTCATTACAAGTTGTTTCCTGCAAAAGTCGTGAAAAACAAATCACATTGTGAAATGAAAACCATGGAAAAAGTCTGCTGGGGCAAAATAAAATTGCTTCTCTTTGGACATTATTTCCGTTTTCCACAAAAAAAATATATATTTATGGCACAAACATCCCTGTTTTTTTTTCACTTGCCTATGCAAATCACCAAGCTGTTGGTGCCTGTAGTCATGTTTCCTATTGAGGGGTGAAGAGACAAGTGAGGATAAAAACTTTTCTTGAGAGAAACCTTATTTTCTTCTGGTTGATCTCTTTAGAAGAGTTTATATTCTGCTGGTCTATCATTCCTCTCTTATGTACACTTGTGCATGTATTTTTTTTTTTTAATTTACAGATTCAAGTAACCATTTGCTTACAGCCCTTGATCCAAGTAACCTATGTTTCACATATTTAAATGACTTGCCCAGGGTCAAAGTACTGTCATCACCTTTTCATGCATTGATTTCAAATGACAAGCATTTCATATAATCAGAAATGATTTGCAGAAACTGAGAGTGTGAATCAATAATGATTTCAAATAATTCACACTGATTTCTGCATTTCAAATAATGCCTGCCATTTGAAATCAGTGTGAACTAGATTGGATTTACGCTTGTCAAATGCATTTGATATGCAGTACTAATGGACATGAACAACATTTCAATTACGAGTGAACCACACTCTGATTTCAACCCAAGACATGTCAAATGACTTGCCCCTGGACATGATGGCAGAAACTGATCTGCACCATTTGATCTTAGCCAATTTTTGAACTGTAAAAACTGCTGCTTTTTTCATATCCTATCTTCCTCATTAATTTGATCTATGCCAACTTGTTAATATGCCCAAACTCACTTTGATTTTACCCGATTTTCAACCCAAGAAACCTTCTAAAAACTCCATGAGAACATGATTACATCAAAGGAGAAAATATATGTTGCTTTCTCTACCTCTCTAAAAAGAGAGGCAACAGTGGAAACAGAATCGAGAAGCAGACCCATTACCTTTATCACTTTGTTGAGGACATTTTCTTTTTGGCTGACAAGGGGTATTCCCGTGGTATTTGACCCAACATGACTAATCCTTGGGCGCGCTCACACACCATTTAAACTTGGGGTGTCGAAGACACTAATTGGGGGAGCAAACCCTCGCCTAATGCCAATGAACCAACACCAAGTTGGGACTTCATTACAGAGATGAAAACTAAAAACTAAATTTGAAAATCCACAACCATGACTACAAATCCATTAAAAATCTGCAAATCCGCACCCAGAAAAATACCATGAAAAAATTGCCCAAACCAAACACATGAAAAATCTGCAAATCCTCACCCATAACTTCAACCACATAATAGTGAAAATCCCAAAACTTCAACCACACCCACGAAATTAGAACCACCAAAACTCCAACCACACCCATAAAAAAGACCTGCAAACCCTAACCGATAACCATGGCCTCTCTCAAACCAATCCAACCAGGAGAAAAAAAAAAAACCAGAGAAGACTCAATGCTCTGGGTTAAGGGAGGATTTCAAAATTACAGGATAAAGACATCTGAGATATTATTACATATTCAATTTAATTTTAACCATCACTAATTAATTTTGACTCTCATCTTCATTTCTCAATGGCACTAGTTTCTCAATGGCACTAGTGGGCAACTGCTTAACTAAGGAATTGAATACATATAATTAATAATAAAAGTGGTTAAAAATGAAGATTAAATGCAGATATTAAAAACGAGCATCAAATATATTTTTTTTATGGAAATGAATGAAAATAAGATAAAAAATGAACTATTAAGGTGATCGTTGATAGTTTATTTCGCATCTTCTTCTTATTCTACTTCCCTAAAAGAAAAGATTGTTTGATGCTCGTTTTTGGGAATTCACTTTTGATCTTCATTTTTAACTCGTAATAATATGAATTATATGTATTCAATTCCTATGTATTTTAATGTAAAGAAAAAAAAATCCCTAAATTTGATTTACTGGATGCATCCACTATTCGGATCGAATGAGGAACGACAATCACAACCCAAGCATCTTCAAAACCTAGTTTCGGTGCCAAAACACAGGCAGTACATCTCCTTCTCTACTCAAATTCTCAGAATTAGGGTTTTGAGATCCTTTCAAATTTAGGATTTAATCCAACGAATCTCTTTTTTCATTTCCCATCATTAGGCGAAGCATCAATTTTAACTTTGGGGTCAAAACATGAGCAATGTATATCCCTTAGTCAAGGAAGTTTTTAATAATAAAAAAATAAAAAATGTAGGGGCTTATTTGAGGTTGAGGTTGTCTGAAAGCATAGGAGCATTTTTGTCACAAAACTATTTTAGTAAAGACACAAAAGAGAGGTGCTAATGCCACATCCAAAACTTCTTTTTCTACATCCCTTCTCTCTACACACACCGCTTAAGTTAAAAAATTTTAAAGTTTCTCTTTACACGCCAGTTTTTTTTTTCCAAATAACCCAAACCCCTCCTCCACCCTCAATTTCTCTCTACACTCCCCTTCTCCCCCTCACTCTCCCCATCCCTCCCTCTCCTTCTCCCCGTCTCTGTCCCTATTACTGCTCGCCTCAGCCCATTCTCCCTCTTTCTCTCTCTCTCCCTCTCCCTCTCCCTCTCCCTCTTGCTCGCCTTAGCCCATTCTCCCTCTCCCTCTCTCTCTATCTCCCTCTCCCACCCTCTCAGTCCCTCTCTCTCTCCCTCTCCACCCTCTCAGTCCATCTCTCCCTCTCCCCGTCCCTGTCCCTCTCCCCCTCCGGCGGTGCTTCCAGAGGGGGTGGCGGTGGGTCACGTGGGTGAGTGTAAGGAAAACTTGGGTAAGATATGAAACGATGAATTATGTACATTTTGATAATTTCACCCTAGGGTATATTGATCTTAAAATAAAGGGGTTTTGACCGTACAGGGTATAAAATGCCCTGTATTCCTTGAAATGGTGTTGACAAAACTATATCCCAAATATGGGTATCATACAAAGAGCCTTTTTTTTTTTTTACTTTTACCCTTTTTGTGCGATATCGCAAATATTTGCGATATCGCATAAACTGAAGAGTCATTATATGAGCTGCTCGTTTTCCATCCCTTTCTTTCCTCCATTTGCAGCAAAAAGCAAGTCGTTTTCCCTCATTGTTTTCATGTGGCCGACTTCATCTTTAGAGGAGGTTCTCAAAAGGATGAAGCAATCGCTCTTTCATTTCTCCAAAGGCATTCAGATGATTCTTCTTACACAATATTTGGACATTTGATTTTGTATACTCTGTCAAATGTTATGTTAAAAATGGTTGGGCATTGAGACACCAAAAACTTATGGTCATGGAGATACTTTGGAATTTGTTCTTAATATTTTTGTGTGATTGTATTAGATGAACAAAAGATATGAAAGATTCTCAAAAGGATGAAGCAATCGCTCTTTCATTTCTCCAAAGGCATTCAGATGATTCTTCTTACACAATATTTGGACATGTTTGGAATTTTTTGTATACTCTGTCAAATGTTATGTTAAAAATGGTTGGGCATTGAGACACCAAAAACTTATAGTCATGGAGAGACTTTGGAATTTATTATTAATTTTTTTATTTGATTGTATTAGATGAACAAAATATATGAAAGATGAAGACAGCCACATGAAAACAATGAGGGAAAACGACTTGCGTTTTGCTGCAAACGGAGGAAAATAAGGGAGGGAGGAAAATGAGCAGCTCATATAATGACTCTTCAGTTTATGCGATATCGCAAATATTTGCGATATCGCAAAAAAATGGTAAAAGTGGGAAAAAAAGAGGCTCTTTGTATGATACCCATATTTGGGATATACTTTTGGTCAACACCATTTCAAGAAATACATGGTATTTTATACCTTGTACGGTCAAAACCCCTAAAATAAAAGGATGTGGAAAAAGAAGTTTTGGGTGTGACATTAGTAGCTCTCACACAAAATACATGGAACTTTTCTAAGAGTTAAAGAAAAAATACAGGGGCCTTTTGTAAGAACACACTCCCTACACCAGAGAGTGGCAAATTCGTAATTCGGCTGAAACTCATTTTTCAAACAGCATACGAGCTATTCGGCCTGCTTACAAGTTTTCCCTCCTCTACTTTAAAAACCTCTCTCTCTCTCTCTCTCTCTCTCTCTCTCTCTCTCTCTCTCTCTCTCTCTCTCTCTCTCTTCTTCTTCTTCTTCTTCTTCTTCTTCTTCTTCTTCTTCTAAGAAAACTCCAAAACCCCAGAATTTGATTCCACATTTCCAACCCAACCCAACACACAATCTGTCGCAAAACCCCGAAAACCAGAAACTCTTGTTGTCGATTCGTCTCATTGGAATCAATGGCGGACGAATTGAAAGAGAAAATAGAGGAGCCGACATGGCTTCTTTGTTTTTCCAAGAACAGTGATTCTGAAATGGTGAGTTTGAAATCACCCCATTTTCCTGAATTCCTTCCTTGATTTCTCTAAATTGGTTTCTTCTTCAAGTTCCAATACCCTTTTCTCACTTCTTTTTTGGCAGTCTGAGGGTCTCAACGATGATGGGAATACGTGTTTCTTCGATGCCAAGAATAGCGATACTGAAATGGTAAGTTTGCAATCACCCCATTTCCCTGAATTCTTTCCTTGGTTTCTCTACATGGGTTTCTTCTTCAAATCACAATTCCTTCTTCTCCCTCTTCTTTAGCAGCCTGCGGGTCTTGACAATCTCGGAATTGGAATTCAGCCTGCGGATGTCGACAATCGGCCCCCAGGCCTTGATAATCTTCAGATTAGAATTCAGCCTGCGGGTCTCAAGAATCTTGGGAATACGTGTTTTCTCAATGCAGTTCTTCAGTGCTTAACGCACACGGCTCCATTCGTTAGGAGACTTCGTGATTGCAATCACACCGAAGTATTTTATTTGGGTAATTCCTCTCTCTCTAGCTTGTCTTATTACTTTGATTGCTTAATGCCCATTTGTTTTCTGGAATTGAGTTTCTAGGAGTTCTAAGAAATTTACTTTTAAAAGTGGTTAAATTTGAAGAAAGGAAGGGAAAGATTGATATATGAGCATTAAATGATAAGCCCTTTAATGGAAAATGAATAATCCTTTGTTTAAGTAAGACCCATGTTACTTTGAACTCCTATGGATTCAATCCCATGTGAACAAATGGGCATTAAATTGTTTTTCTTTTTTTTTTTTCCTTTTTGAGAATGAACACAAGCAATTCAATACCATGCCAGCAGACCCTTTATTGTTATTTTCTTCTTCTTTCTTTATTTTTTTTTTGGTGTGTGTGATAATACAAGCAGTTTAAGTCATGATTGGGAGTTTTGCAGGGAATAATTCTAATTTTTGCCTTCTTCGTGCACTACGAGAACATGTGGATGCTTCAAGGGATTTGTTGGGAGATACTTTCTCACCCAATACATTGGTGGCTAATTTGAGTTGTATCCTCCTCATCAAGGGATTTGTTTTTAAGAGATCTTTTTATTGGTAGTTTCTTGGTTTAATGCAAGAGGACTATATATTCTATTTAATTATTGATTCCGTATTGATAAGAAATATCAGGAATTCAGTAGTTTGATAAGAAATATCAGAAATTCAGTAGTTTGCATGGACTTGGATTCATTTTATATCAAAAAGAGATTATTTGACAGTCATTCATGAAAGTTCACATTTGCTTCATCAATTTTAGCCACTTTTTAGGAATACATTTATCAAAATTAATCAGAATTTAATTTCATAGAAACAAAAGAAGCCCTTAGTATTTGCAGATGGTTGATGCTTTAGTGATTAGAGTTAGACCTGCTTCCAATAGCAGCGTACTGTTGAAACTTTTGTTGGTCCTTAACTTAGTAATTGCTCAGGTATATCCCCCTCCTTCCAAGGCTCCCAGCAATAAGATGCTCATGAGCTCCTCTATTGCATGTTGAAGAGGCTTCAATGGGATGAGGGAGCAAGCTTTGTAAATGAGATTTTTGGGGGGTGTCTCAGAAGCCAGGTATCTCTAGAATTGTTCTGCATTTATGAGTTGTGTTGTGTTTTTAGCCCATCTCAATATGATTGTTCTGTTTCTTTGTTTGTTATGAATTTCAGCTGCAATGCACCCACTGTCTCCATGTTTCAGAGACTTTTGACCCTATTTTAGATCTTAGCTTGGCAATTGAAGGTCTCTGTGATCTCTCCGCTGCTTTGGAATCATTCACTAGGGTAGAAGAGATGAGGGATTTTGGACCCTGTGAAAAGTGTAAAGAGAAGTTCCCATTTGAAAGAAGGGTTACAATAGATCAGGCTCCTGAAGTTGCTGTGCTGCACCTCATGCGATCTACGAGCGAAAATAAGAAGATCAATAATTTCGTGAAGTATCCTTTGGAACTGGACTTGCAACATTTCCTCAGTAAACCAAGCGGCGACGACAATGTAAGTAGATAGTCCTATTTCAATCATCCAACAGAAGAAGAGTATTTGCCTGTCTTTATTCAATAAAATGTCTAATTGTTTTAATTTAATTTCTTTCCACAGGGGGAGTCAAAATATGATCTATATGCTGTCTTGGTGCATCATGGGACTTCATCTCATTTTGGACATTACTTCTGCTTTATCCGTTCCTCCCTGGGTTCATGGTACATTTTAGATGATTCAGAGGTAATCAGTTGGAATTAATAAATTAGTTTTCCCCTCCTCCAATTAACATGTTCTATGAGGATTATGTGATTTTATCCAGAACAAACAATTTGATTAAACAGATGAATACAGAAAATTAGAACTGTATTATACTAAACTCTTTTTACTCTAATTTCCCGATATCAATATTTGTCGTGTTTCAGATTAATGCAGTTCTGTCCAAGCCATATGAAACATGACAGACAATAATTAGGATAGAAAACCTCCCACCCAGTAATATTCAAATGACCCTAGAATCGTAATGAAATGTGGTAAATATTGATTTTCTATGAGCTATCAATTAACAGCAGATGGTCCTGACTCCTGACTGATCTAGATGATGTTTAGTGATGAGGACTTGACATCTATTGACTATGTTACTGAAATCATGGGGCACACATACGAAACTAGGGCTGTCAACAAGCCGAGGCAGCCTGGGCTTGACTTAGCTCAACTCATAAACTAATTGAACAAAGCACGAGTTAGGGCCTGTTCAGCTCGAACTCAAGCTCAGCTCAATTAACTTCACATTTATATGAGCCCAAGCTTCGCTCGTTGCATAGACATACCTACAGGTAAGGTAAGCTGATGCCAAGCCCAAGCTTGATCTTGGTTTATTTGTCATTGAACTCAAGCTCGACTCTTGACTCGAGCTGTAGCAATATGTATTAGGCAGTCGAGCTTGAGCTCAAGCCTGGCCTAGATCGGCTCGTTGCAGCTCACAACCCCAACCCCCTACACCCTCCAAACAACTATACTTCAATTTCATTATTTATGCAATTGTTCGTGGCCAGTGACAAATACAGATGGTAACATCCTTTGGGTGTTTGTTCAAGTACATTGGTAATGGTGTTTTAAAATCCGTGTATTGGTGATGCCAGGTTTTTTTTTTTGTTTTTTTTTTTTTTTGGGTATAGGTGATGCCAGTTGCTGAATACGAAGTGCTTAATCAGGAGGCCTACATCCTCTTCTACAGAAGGCAAGAGTCACCCTGGTTTTCAAGCTTGGTAGAAGCAGAGACAGTAAGCCCGGGCTCGATGTGGATGAATTCATCATCCACTTCCTCTGTATCAGATTCAGATGATCTAGTCACTGTCCCTGTTCAATTCCAGAGCTCTCTCAATGGTGATTTTGATGAGCATACAGATGTCGCTTCAGCATACACCCCCAAACCTCCTATAAGTCCTGGCAAACATCGTAAAGATTCTTTAACCCACCAGCTATTCCAACTCCTTTGTGCAACTGCTTCCTTTGTTAATTAAATTTGATTATTTATAGTAGTAACTAGTATAGATTTAATGCTCCTTTTTTTTTCAGCATTAGCAGTTAATCAGTCTCCTATATAACTAACACAGTGGAATCAGGCCAAGTATGTAAGCGAATCCCACACGCCCATTCGAGTAATGGAGAAGAGAGGAAGAAGCCTACTACCAACAATGATGATGGTGATGATGTCCAGGAGGATGGAAAAGCAAAAAAGCAGAAGAAAAATAAAGTACAGAGGATGTCTTGTTTCTACTCACTCTTTTCATGTGCTTCTGAAGTGCCTAACCAATGCCTAGTGCATTTCATAGTTCCCTTCTGCATTCATTTCCTAAAGCAACTGTATTCACTTTTTCATATTTTCCATATTTTTTGATGGGTCAGATTTTCCTGCGTCTGGAATTCGTTTGAATTTTCCACCCTGGTAACTATGGGCCAGACCATCGCCTATGTGCAGGATATAGAGCTTGACAATGGGAGAATCATATACTTTGTTGTGCAATTTGATAATTCCATTTGAATATTGACATCAATGAAAGAAATAATTTTTGTGAGTGGATGCTTTCTACAATTTCAATTTTCATTGTTTCATCACATGGTGAAACCTTTTTTTTTTCCTCAAGCATGGTGGAAATCACTCCTCTTGCAGCACCATCATAATGAGCCCTGCTACCTGCACCGAGGGGGAGCCCGGGCCAGGAGCCGTTGGATCCCATGTGCGCCTGGGATCCAACGGCTCCCATGGGGAGCCGGGCCACAGCCCGGGCTCTCCATCGGTGCAGGTAGACTTTTGCCATCATAATTTGCTTTCTGCAACAAATTGTGGAAAACAACACACCTTGGAAAAATCAAAATGGCGGAAAATATTGGCAGGGGCAAAAGTTAATTCTCTAATAAAGAACCAAGGTTCCCACTTGGGTGAGGAGGAAAGTGAGGAGTAGACACTTTTCTATAAAAAGAAACCTAAACCTATTTTCACCTGGTTGGAGTGTTTGGAGATAAAAATTAATTTTTATTCTTCAAGGTGTAGAGAGTTTTCTCTGCTAAAATTATATTTTACCATTCAACATTTGTTGTCTGAGAAGGATTTCAAAATACCACATCTATGTAATGACCATTTTGATCAGACTGATAACACTCGTTTATACACTCAAAACTCCATCGATTTCCAAACATCCACGTGGGCCCCCCCACATGAGTTCTTCGTTACTAGCATCATCTAATTCATGGATTTTATATTACTGGTCATTAGCTCACAACCCCCCCACCCCCCAGTATTAATGCCCACTTTCGCCACCTAGTAGAGAACCTACATTCTACAGAGAGTCTGAAAGGCTAATTAATCCACACATCATGAACTCATGAAACCAACATATGTCAGTCAATTCCTACATTAATAGAGCCGCTGCAAGTTGCAAAAAATTTAGTTAAATCCAGAAATGATTGTCCACAATGCACACAGTTACTGTCACGCCCCGAGCCTGAGATTTCACACATCCCGAGGCGCGACACACGCCCGCGTGGAAATTCGAGTCAAACTCATTGACTCTAGGTCCCCACGTACGGAATTTACCCACAGGATATCACGTGTGAGGTTTATATTATTCAATATGCCTGTATAAATTTGTCAAATAGATATCCATCCATAATTTATCATGTATCAAAGTATAGAGCATAAGAGTCCAAAAGCAATACTTTAAAAGTTCAAGTTTAAGTTAGTTTAAGTTTAAGTTTACAATCCCAAAAACTAAACAACTCATAAAAACTACTACAAAAGATGTGGCAATCCTAGCCACGGTCCATGGGTCATTTAAACGTCCATCTCATCGTATAGATGTCTAGAAGACATCATCAGGAGTCCATTCCGCTACGTTAAGTG